>JACEFZ010016681.1:60000-248165 GCA_014155875.1 Cepaea nemoralis
TTTATCCCAAATGGCTCAGTCTCTTTACGCAGCGCGGAAAGCGTCGCACAAAGCACGAACTCCATAGCTCCAGCAACTACCCTCAGGAGTCTCCGAGAAAATGCACTCGTGAACCGAAGGACGCAGTCAGGAATCGAACTCACAACTTTCAGAGCCCGAGACAGACGGCTTGACCACTTCGCCACGGAGACTCCCTTTTTGTTTGTAACTGTGTTAAGCATCTTATATTAAAGTGATAATGCGACATCACTATCTGCAGGTGGCAAATTAGGAGAGCTTTTTAGAGATATATATCCCGAAACAACCACATAATCAAGAGATATATATCTCCCATCTCAACTTAACATACCACAATGGTGCTGACATTGAGCCGATAGTACTGACAGTGCTGGAGGTGCTGACGGTTGAGGTGATACTATTGACTGTGTTGCAGGCAGGGTGCTGATATTAAGATAATAGTACTGACAGAGAGTTGTACTCGGCCAACCTTTGAAACAGTCCAAGACAATCTACAACAGCTGCTAGCTAGGTGCACCAACTGCCTATTGGGTTATGGTTGATAAAAGGAAGTAATGGTGAAGAATAATTATTTACAACGGAAAGAAGAATATATTTGCAGCCACTTAAGAAGAAATTGGGGATTTTTAGTTTTAATGTCACAGATATTTTCTTAGAACACGACGGGCCAATAAGAACTGGACAACTGTTATTCTACGAATATGTTAAGAAAACTAGCTCACAAACATCTTAAGGTCTTGGAAACTGAAATACTTGAGCCGCATTAAACGTGACAGTGGCTTGGACAGGCCACTGATGGAAGGCATGGTTCCTGGCAAGAGGAGACGAGTCTCGACCAGCACGGAGATGGACACAGGACATTGCAGACACACTGGGCATCAAGGTGCTTGAGGCGGGAGAAATGGCCAGAGATGGAGAAACTGTTCAGCGTTCGGTAATGACGCTATATAGAGTCACGACTGGTGTTTGCCAACTGTGTCCCAATATTTGTATTTATTGGAAACAGACCAGATGGAAACAGAGGAAGAGGCCCACCACGTAAACGTTGGACGGAGGGAATAGCAGTCCATGGGAATATCGATATATGAAGCCCATAATTGAGCACTCTCACGATGTTTATACTTCACCTCGACACCGCAAGGTACAAGAGGAACATGATGAGATGAGATGAGATGAGATTGGAAACAAACATGCAATTTTAATGCTGAAGGAATGTATATAAACTATATGCAATCTTCTAACATGCTTATGTAATCTCCTTCTAGGGGATTCCAATAGGACAGGAAAGAATTGTTGGCCTCTGATATATTGGCTTGCATGATAGAAACGAGAAGCATAACTAACAAGTGCGAGTAGCCGGTAGCTGAAGGAGAATAACCCGTCTGTTTTCTGTAGGGTGACATTTGTTGATGTGCCGGGTGAGGCCTGGAGAGCTATGGAATGTACTGGTGCAGTATTTACATGAGAACGACTCGCTGGCGTGGGCGCATCTCATGTGCTTGTCCATGTGCTGCTTTGCTTGTGAAGGTGATACCACAGGTGCTACACGCCAGCACGGTGGTGAGGCCGTGAGCTGAAGGTTCAGGTTTGATCTTAGAGGATTCTGTGGCAAGCATCTGACCAGCAACACCAAACCGATACTTAGTCATATGGCTGCCATCGTCGGTGCTGTCGGTACTTGACTGACTACTCGTGGTGATGCTGATGCTCTTTGTGATGCTTTCTGAAGCTCTTTCGTCAGTCTTGTCGCTGTCTATGTGGCTAGTGTTGACCGTGTCCCTCTCTCCAGCCTTGACATTGTCTATCCCACCAGATTTGACAATGCCATGTTGTTTTCCATGTTGGCTCAGAATATGTTTGCGGAGGTAAGCTTGCCTCTGGAATTTCTTACCACAGATGGAGCACCCTATCTGTGGGTTGACTTGCTGCTCAGATAGGCCTGTCTGTATTTGCTGCTTCTGTTGGTTTGTTAGTAAATCGGTTGTGTGACTCACATCTTTTAATGATGGGGACGCTAATAATTGAGATGAAATGGTCAAGTTCAAGCTGTCAACTGTATCATGACAAACACTAGGACTCTTCTCGCGTGCTGCAGTATTGTCACTATATGGTTTCATACCGACATTAGAGCCGCTACGTGCGTCTGAAGTGCGAGGTGTCATGACAGTGGTAGTTGAACTGATTGTTGTAGTCTGATGCTGGCGGTTGTGACAACTTAAAACCTGAAGTACCAGTGACCTTTCTTCCGAAGTTAAGCTGCTTCCGTAGGCTTCAGGGGTTACACGTAGAGGGTTCATTGCAATAACAGTATCTGGTCTAAGACAAGTGTCCTGGTCCGGCGCTGAAGTATACAGAAAATTATCTGGTGTTCCGGGCTTTTTGACTTGGTCTTCGATAGAAGAGGACAGCAAGGACTGGCTGCCACTAACCATAACGGAATATCCATTCTCTTTACTTTCTGAGTTGTTGTGGGAGATAGGAAGCATAGAGACATCTTCGACTTTAGGGAATGGGATGGCCTGCTTTCTATTGCAATCGACAATTTCCAGGGAAAGGCGGTTATATAAAATGGATTCAGTTCTGTCATTGTCTTTCTCCACACCTTGCTCAGTGGTTACGGGAAGTCCGTGTTTCATCCCTCCTAGAAAGGAGTTGGGGGAGTGAACTGTTTTAAATGGCGAGGCTGGGGCCATGTCCGTCACGTTGTTGCTGTTGCAGTCAGGTTTAGGGGCAATCTTTTGGTTTGTGAGAATGTTCTTCCCAGATCCGTTGGATATGACCTTGTTTTGTCCGTTGACTCGAGGCTTGTGCCACCGCCTGTGGCTGGCCAGATTGGCGGGGCAGTTGAAGACTTTATCACATTCTGGACATCTGTACTCCACGTGCACTATCCTGGAACACCTGCGGATACATACAAGAGTTTAGTGAACAATCTGTTAATCACACAAATTATAACATGGTTTTACTGCAACACGACCAGTCATGCAGTTACAGCAGCTCAATGAACAATCTGTTCGTCACACAAATTATAACATGGTTGTACTGCAACACGACCAGTCATGCAGTGTTCCATTGGCTGCCTTGTACATTAGATAACAGGCAGCTGAGGTGGCGTAGTGGCCAGATATTCACCTGCCGGCCCGGTGTTCATGGGTTAGAATCCGCATCGGGACATATTTTAAAAGATGACTAAGGATTAAGGAAATATAATCCAATCTAAGCATCAGTTCAGTACACTCCCCAGTAGTAGTAGCACGTCCATTGACTACGCTTGAGTTCAAAGCAAGCGGACAAAACAAAAAGAACTTATTACTACCAATACACCTGGGTAAACCCCATGACTGTCTAAAATATATCAACAGGAACACACAGCGAGTCGTGCAGATCAGTGCATCTCTGAAGCCGCGAATAATGGTACATGAATAATGCAACCTAGTGTTTATTGTGAGCGGCATAAAAGGCATCTTCTTCTTTTGTTATGACGTTGCCACATCTGGTGTTCATTGTATTCAACGACGAGTATTCCATAATTTCTGGAGGAAATGGAAACACCGGGTCATTTTTATTTGCTAGAGCAATTCTTTGCATAAATAAACAGATGTCAGCTAGTGCAAGGCGTCGACAAAGCCAGCGACAGAGGGAGAAACAGCAGGGGTGGAAACAATAACTATCATTGTATACAACACTAGCAGATACGGAGACTAAGAGACATACAGATTTACGTCCGTCTGTCTGTTTATATGAAGACTATGGTAATGCTGTATACTAGGGGTCATCAACCCTTTCTTAGCGCTGTGCAGAAGTAATGTTGCAAAGTCACCCTGTGTGCCGAAGTAATGTTGCAAAGTCACCCTGTGTGCCGAAGTAATGTTGCAAATTCACCCAGTGTGCCGAAGTAATATTGCAAAGTCACCCAGTGTGCCGAAGTAATGTTGCAAAGTCACACAGCGTACCGAAGTATTGTAGCAAATTCACTCATTTTGCCAACCTAAGTCCATCATGTTGTTTATACACAACAACCGTTAAACAAATACATTTGATCTAGATCGTGTATACTCATTTTCCCTATACATTAAGTAACCATTATATTTTTGTTATATTATTCAATACGTTAGTATAAATAGAAATAAATGCACATATTATTCTTTAAGGAATTTAAGTTTTCAACATATTAATTAGAATTTTCTATATGAATTAACCATTATAAAATAGAAAGTCAAATAGTTTGAAGAAGACATTATTTTACCGCCACCGTACTACTGAATAACAACACCAACATTTGTGCTATAACCGGGGTGGCATAAAACTTACTTGAACATGTGACATCCGAGAGAACTACAGAGTTGTTGGTGGTGGGGGTTATCGGGAGAGCGGAAGGATAAGACCGAAATAGAACTTTGTCACGATCAGCCACTGTTGTTCTACACTCACTCAGTTAGTGTGCACCAGATCGTACAGTCTTGGCTTCAGTATATAACAACTCTGGTTTTGAAAGAATGTGAACAGAGGAATAGCTTTAAAGGATTATGTTAGTTAGTCTTTCCTCTTGAGCCTAAGTCGGCAGAAGTCATGGCTCTCCATGTCCGGCGGTTCGCTGCTACCTGTTGTAGATCTTGGATATTTACTTGGCCATTGAATGAGCCTTCTCTGATGATGGTTCTACGCAGTGTCTCTCTTGGTCTTCCTCGTTGTCTTTTCCCTAACGGTGACCATAAGAGGGCTTGGTTGGGGAGTCTTGTCTTGTCCATTCTGAGTACATGGCCGATGTAGTTCCAACGGCGTTTTCTTATAAAATTGGATACAATATTTTGCTTAGTCTCTTGTCTTATTTGCGTATTGGTTCTGAAATCTGTCCAGTGGAGGTTTAGAATTCTTCTAAGATATTTGTTTTCAAAATTGTCTAATTTTTTATCTAAAGCTACCGTTGATTTCCAACTCTCACATCCATACGTTAGCACTGGAATCACACAAGAGTTGAAGATTTTAAGTTTCGTATGTTTGCTGATTGTCTTTGACTTCCAGATGTTTGACAGTTTATTGAAGGCACCAGATGCCAGTGCGACTCTAGATACTATTTCTGGCGTTGAGTCCCCAGTAGATGTAATTTTGCTTCCTAGGTATGTGAAGCTGTTGACATTTTTCAGAACATGGTTGTTTAATTTGGTGTCGTCTGAACTTGTGCTGTACATCCTTGGTTTGCCGACTGTTGCTGGTAGGCTCAAGGTGATGCAGACGAAGGCATACCTCAGAGTAGCTGCTGACACAGATCACCCGTTGCATTTAAGGGCCAGCGACTGATAAGAGGGGAATCATGGATGGCTCAGGCGGATAATACGATCAGACAGGTGTGCATCTTGGAGAACATTAGGCGAGTAGAGAAGTGGGTCAGAGTGCCAACGGAGCAGTTAGACTTGTGCAGAGTTATAATCACATTGAGTCGGTGTACCGACAATGAGCTAGAGAAACTAGCAGACATGTACAACAACAGTATAGGGAGTGCTAGCATCAAGGAGGAATGGTTACACAGCTATCTGATTCCCTTGCCGAAGCCTGACAAAGACCACAAGAAAATTCAGGGATATCGAATTATAACCATGCAGAATACAATAGGCAAGCTGCTGGAGAAGGTAATTGCCAGGAAAATATCAAGCCAACTAGAGAGGCAAGGTGTTTTCCCACCTACCCTGGGTGGGTACCGTCCAAAAAGAGAAACCTGGACCAATGCAGCAGTCTTTGCCCACGATGTCTATGAAGATTTTCACTCAGGCACTGAAACCGTTGCTGCAGCGATTTATCTTGAGGACGCATACAACAGAGTACCACTGGATTTTTTAATGTTTCAGCTTCTTGAACTAAACGTAAGTCCATTCCTCCTTAGTTGGATCGCTGCAGCTCTCTTCCAACGGAAAGTAGTTTTTAGATGTGGCAGTTGGACTTCGGAACCAACAACAATATATCCTGGCCTACCACAGGGATCACCATTATCTCCGGTACTGTTCAACGCCTACACAGTGAGAATCACCAGTGAGCAGATCACTGGACCTGGCAGGACATTGTCATATGCCGATGATGTTTTAGTGTATCGTCAGGGTAAGGATAGAGAGGAGGTTGCTGTGGAACTACAAACCGAACTCAATCTCATAAGTACTTGGTGTGATGAAGCTGGGGCAATGGTCAACCCAACAAAGGCAACAGTGACTTGGTTCTCGTTGAATAATCATATTGTCAACAATCCAACACCAACTGTAATGCTGTGTTCAGAGACGGTGGAAAGAACGCAGGCAATGAATTACCTGGGGATACGGTTTGATCGAAGCCTTGCTTATAATGTGCACATAGACCAGGTGATAACAAAGGCCAAGCGGGGTTTGGCAGCGATGCGGGTGATGGCGGCAGCAAACTGTGAGCAGCGCCATCTATGTCTTCTGTACGAGGGGCTGGTCATGTCTGTTTTGGAGTATGCAATGGCAATCCTGACTGTCAGCCATAAGCAGATAGAAAGGATGGAAAGGATACAGAATGAAGCTATGCGCATTATTCTTGGATGTACAAGAGATACAGCATGCAGGGCGATGCGCTACCTTCTTGATTTTCCAACCATTGAAGAGAGAATGCAAGTTTGCAGGGCACGTGCCTACCTCAGAATTAACGCAAACACACAGCATCCACTGCATAGTGAAATTAGGAAGGTGAAGGGCAGCAGGTTAAAAAGAGGACGGTCGTGGATGGGTCAAGCCGAAGACATTCTTCAACAGGTGTGTTCACTTGAGGACTTAGAACCTGGCGAGGAGTGGGTGCAAGTGCCAACAGACTTCTGCACATCCTTTTCAGTTTGCATCCAACTAGATAGAAAATGCAGACAAGAAAATCCGGCTGCTGTTGAGGCTGAAGTACAAGCGTTGATTTTCGAGAATTCGCTAGACAGTGACGCGGTCATCTACACAGATGGGTCGGTCGTCCGACATGTGAGAAGCTCATGGGCCTTTACAGCTCGGGCCGGAGGGAGAATTGTGAAGGAGGACTCTGGTGCTTTCACTGAAACCACAAGTAGCCTGACCATGGAAGTCATGGCAGTAAGTAAAGCAATAACATGGCTCGAGACACAGACATTCACTAGGGCTTGTTTCCTTAGCGACTCAATGAACATGATCAAGAGGATAGAGGAGGGGTCGATCCGAAGAGAATGGTTGCTGCCTCTGAAGCGGTCTCGGCTGGCAAAGATTAGTTTCATCTTCGTGCCAGGGCATGAGGGAGTACAAGGAAATGAGCGGGCTGACAAGCTCGCAGGTGAGGCTACTGTTGAGGGCGGACGCGCCATGGACCAGGCTGACATTCTGAATGCTCTACGAGAAGTGAGACTTTTGCAAGAACCAAGTGATGACTGTGAATCTACAACAATGGCCAGACTGCGAGAGCAGCAAATTAAAAGAGGGGTGGCCAAACAAGAACACTAGGGAGTGCAGGGAGTGGCCAGCCAGGGGCCACAGAAGTGGACATCCAGCAACTAATTCAGGATAATGTTCGCCCGGGTGATGTGATTATCTACACAGATGGTTCGGTGTTGAGAGATAGTAGAAGTGCCTGGGGGTTCTTGGCAAAGGCTAATGGTCGACGTTTGGTGCAGGAGAGCCTGGCATATGGTACCACAACATCTAGCTTAAGAATGGAGGTGGAGGCAGTCAGTGCAGCTTTCCGCTGGATGGAGAATACGATACACACACATCGTGATTGTAACTGACTCAGAAAGCATGCTGAGTAGGGTGAGGACAGGCAAGATTCGTGCAGAGTGGCTTGCTTCGCTTCGGAAGTCACGAGTGGCAAGCATCGTCTGGATCTTTTCTCCGGGGCATGCTGGTGTGCTGGGGAATGAACAGGCAGACAGATTGGCTGGCTCTGCAAAACTTGGTGGAGTATTGATGCATGATAAGGCAGACGTGGTTGCGGCCTTGTGGGAGCACGTGTACACCTCGGAGGAGCAAATGGATCACCATGGTCTGGCAAGAATGCGACAGCGAGGAGTGACGAGGGGATCTGGCCGATGCTCGACGCTTAGAGGAAAGGCGAGACGCACATATAATCAGATTTCTACTGATACTATTGGGATTGGAACTCTTCGCTGGCTTCTGAGGATGGGGACGGAGCGCTTATGGGAATGCCCCGAATGCTGTGATGTCGTTTTCTAAATCAATCAATCAGTCAATCAATCAATCGTCTGAACTGTTGTTAAGATCAATAGTTTTTGTTTTTGCTGAGTTAATTTGGAGACCAATTTGTCCTGAAACATTTTGGGGATGGTTTATTTTCTCTTGGGCATCTGGGTGTGTTGAACTTAAAAGCACTATGTCGTCGGCAAAGTCCAGGTCTTCTTGAATTTTGTCAACCCAATGGATACCCCTATTTGTGTTGTTTGTGCATTTGCGCATGACCCAATTGATAGCTATTCCAAAGAGCATCGGTGACAAGACACCCATGTTTCACTCCCGTTTCCACTGAGAACCAGTCAGAGTTGCCTGATTCTTTTCTCACGCAGCAACGTGTCTCCTTGTAGAAAGATTTTATGATGTTGCTATATTTAGTAGGGAAACCATAGATGTTAAGTATATTCCAAAGTGAAGGACGGTGGATACTGTTGAAGGCTTTTTGAAAGTCGACAAAGTTGGTGATTAATTTCGACTGAAATTCTACAGAGTCTTCAATGATTATTCTAAGGACGAAAATGTGGTCTATACATGACCGTTTTGGTCTGAAGCCAGCTTGTTCTTCTCTGAGCCCTTCATCTATAGACTTTTTCAATCTCTCAAGTAACATGCTACAAAAAAGTTTTCCTGATACTGACAGTAGGGTGATACCACGCCAGTTATTGCAATCAGACACTGTCACCTTTTTTTTTGGCAGTTTGAAAATTTAAGTTTTTTTTTACGAGACCATGTATGCCATTTTAATCCAATCAGTGAGCCATTGAAAATCGTTCTGCGTGCCACGCTTGGTATGGATGCCCAAGGTTGCCGACGTCTGCTCTATACAGTGAGCAACCAACAGGTGATCCATGGTTATCTTTTGTCCCTGGCAGGTGAGTACGTGCTTTAAAGTTTCTGTGTTCTTTCTTTTCTGTAGTTATTAAATTTCCATGTTGAAAGCTTGTTTTCTCTCCCCCCCCCCCCCCAGGGGAGAATTTTTAGGGTTTCCAGGGGGGGGGGGGGAGATTAAGATTATTTCAAGATCGCATTAATACAAGAACCAGTTACTTGATATTGTTTTTCCTTCTAAATTTTACGGTTCTGTACTTCTCACCCTAATGAAATTCGTTTCATGACGTAAGTAAACCTGCAAATCACGTTTTATGTAGATGTCTAGACTTGTTCTAGTATGTGTTATTAAATGTAGCTTCCATTTTTATGTATACTGTGTAAGGGTGGAAGGGGGGGGGGAATTTATAGGGAGGAAATTCGAGGGGGTGGGGGGGGGGTGGGGGGATGACGTTCTAAACATATGGTAAAGGGAGGCATGGGCCAAAAAAGGTTGAGAACCACTGCTCTAGCATAACAATTTATGTCTGTGTATTGTGAAAAGTATAGAGAGTTCGGATCACAGACCTGTGCATATGCATTGTCTGTCGTCGTTTTTGTTTGTCACTCAATCATCCAACGCTTTCCCTTCGTCTCTCTGATCTACTGATGAACTGTATTCTGGTGAGTCCCTCATGATAAACCAGGTCACAGATAATACTACAGTAGCTCATGATGTAGTCTTGTGCCAGTTTCGCATAAAGTGCTTCACTGAGGCTTCACACAATGTACTGCATTGTGTGCTTCACATAAACCGTCACTAGTGTATGAACACAGGTGACCACTCCTTCATCACGCCTTCCCACACTCACTGCGAGGTCACACACTCACTGCGGAGTCGCACACCTGTTTCATGACTTGGTATGTCAAAGTACTGCTGCACTCTGATTTCTAATTCATTACCCGGATCACATTGTCAATAAAATCAAGCCCCTAACTCTTTCCCTTTGAATTCAAATAAAATAGTACACTTTGAGATGTTACCAGCACGAGCTTATACCAGGAATGTGTAGTGGGAAAATAAATTGAATATACATCATAGATGACAGTAGAAGGGCTCAGACATATAGGTACACATTATCGTCGTTGAATGAACAGGGCAATATAACAACAGCAGCATTGCAATACTGGGTTATAAACAAAGCAGCACCAGAAGCCAGCATGTACTGTTGGATGGCTCGACGACATGTAGTTAAGTTACACAACAGATGACAGAGGCCAGCATGTCCTGTTGGATGGCTCAACGACGTGTAGTTATGTTATACAACAGATGACAGAAGCCAGCATGTACTGCTGAATGGCTCAACGACATATAGTTATGTTATACAACAGATGACAGAAGCCAGCATGTACTGCTGAATGGCTCAACGACATATAGTTATGTTATACAACAGATGACAGAAGCCAGCATGTACTGTTGGATGGCTCAACGACATATAGTTATGTTATACAACAAATGACAGAAGCCAGCATGTACTGCTGAATGGCTCAACGACATATAGTTATGTTATACAACAGATGACAGAAGCCAGCATGTACTGTTGGATGGCTCAACGACGTGTAGTTATGTTATACAACAAATGACAGAAGCCAGCATGTACTGTTGGATGGCTAAACGACGTGTAGTTATGTTATACAACAGATGACAGAAGCCAGCATGTACTGTTGGATGGCTCAGCAACGTGTAGTTATGTTATACAACAGATGACAGAAGCCAGCATGTACTGTTGGATGGCTCGACGACATGTAGTTAAGTTATACAACAGATGACAGAAGCCAGCATGTACTGCTGAATGGCTCAACGACGTGAAGGTATGTTGTACAACAGAAGACATTCGCTTTAAACAAATAATAACATCCATATTACTCATCCCCCCAAAAGAGTGTTATAGAGACGATAACTTTAAAAACACAACATTAGAAACAGAATAGCCCCCTTCAGGTGGCGTGTCTGGAACAGACACCAACTGTCGTGAATGGCCAATGTTCTATGCCCTCTGATATGCTGATGAAGCTTTCGTTGCTTACAATATTGTTTGTTGCCCAGATGTTTAAGCTTTCCACAAACACCTTTCTCTGTCTTCCTTTTTTCCTGTCTTCCCCTTTCCCTCTTCCCTAGTATTACCCCATATAAGATAAATTTTTATATTCCAGTATTCACTTGATATACCACACTCGTATATACGAGGGGGCTTCAAGTAAAAACGTTAAAAGTATGAGAGAAACTAAATTAACCATGCCCTTGTCTTGTAACCTGTTCATATTGTTGTTAAGGATGACAAGAGTGTTAAACACGTGGCATCACGGTACAGACAAACACTGTGACGTCATAGGGATAGCTTAAAGATAGGTATCCCACTTTTGACATAAACCAAAGAGGAGCAGCGTTCTGTTATCCGTTTTTTTTTTTTTTTTAAATCCATGAAAACGTGAAACCTATAGAAATTCATCGGTGAATGAAGGTCCAGTATGGTGATGCATGCCTGTCAGTCCAGCAAGTGTGCGAGTGGAGTAGAAAGTTTCCCCCGCAACCAAATCCAAACGACGTGGACTTCTGAGTAAAGGTGTCCTTTTGCAACATGACAAAGCTCGAATTTATACTACCCGTGCAACGGTCGAAACCCTCAAAGACCTCAGCCTTCAGTGTATTACACATCCCACGTACTCATCAGACCTAGCCCCAAGCTATTTTCACCTGTTTGGACAACTTAAAGAGTCATTGGGATGTTTAAAATTTTCATTTGAAGCCCCCCCCCCCCCCCCCCCCTCTCCAATTCCAATTCCAAATTTCAAAAACAAAAATTCCAAGTTCGTCCTCGTCTAACCTGCTTCATCAGCTGTGGTTATAATTGAGGATCGTGGTTTTTGTGGGTTTATTCACCCTAATTCTTGTCTTGTGAGTCCTATCTCGGACTGGTTATGTAGCGTTTGTGTCTGTGACGTCAGCAGTGGTCGGCGGCTATCCTTTGTGTCCTTTGTTGTTATGGTTTTCTTTGTTGGTGTAGGCTCCTGGCTCGTCTGGCTGCAGTCCTTATAAGGACTTTTCGTAATCCCCCTCCAGCTGGGGGATCGGTCCGTGACTGTCCTTTGTGCATGTTTCGTCTTGTTTTCTTTGGTGGTGCAGGCTCCTGGCTTTATTGGTTGCAGTCCTTAAAAGGACTTTTTATTTGGTCTTTTTTTCTCCTTTATTGTGTATTTTCTGTAGGAGCTTATCGACGTTTTCATTTTCCTCCTTGTGCATGTTTTCACAGTTGCGTTTGCGATACTGCTGCCTAAAGTTTTCTTCCTCCGTGGTCAGCCATGGGACGATTTTACCGTCATCTATATAGTACTCGAAGTCGTTCTCACGGTCGTAGAGTACTACTGGGTATACCATCGGTTTCCCCCGGAGTTTCTTAGGCTTCTTCTTTTCTTTTTCTTCCCAGCGCCTTCTGAATTCCTCGCGCTTGAGTTCCTCCTTGTCGACTGGGTATTCTGTGCCTCCTTCAGAGATCCGACGGTATAATAGTTCCCTCTTGGGCGTTGTTGTTGGGCTGCTGGCTTCAGCTTGCGGTTCAGGCTCGGTCTCTTGGTTTTCTTCTTGCTGTTTCTCTGTGAGTTCTTGTGTGGCTTCTGTTAATTTGTTTTGAAAGAGTCCCATTTCAGCTCTATGCAATTCTCTTTCGGTCTTGATCATTTGTAGGATTTCTTCGTTCTCCTTCTTCGTCTCAGCCATGCGCTGAATCTCTTGTTTGATGTCGAGCTGGATTTCTTTCATGTCGGCCAGCAGCTTCTCATTATCGCTGGTCGAAGTCGTCGTCAGCAGAGCCTTGACTTGTTTCTTCAACTCGTCTATCTGCTTTTGAAGTTGATCTCTTTCAGCTTGTGCTATACCCGTGGCTGTCTCGCCCCTCTGCATTGCTTCCTTGAATGGTGTCTTTGTGATGATGGCGATCTTTAAGACGTCTCTGTGTCTCTGCAGGTACGGACAGCCCAGGTATCTTGCTCCATGTTTGCCCAGGCAGTTGGCGCACTTTCTTTTGTTGTTGGGTGCTCGGAAGTCCGTGTCCAGCTTGGCCAGCGGACACTCCTTGAAGGCGTGGTGCTCGGCGCAGTATCGGCATATTTCCGTCTTACTGGCTCTACTGTGGCCGGCCTTCTGACATCTGGAACATTGCGTGATTCTTGGTATGAATCGCTCTGGTTGCTGTATTCTCTTTTTGAATGATGCTGTGGTCGGCATCTCGCTGCCCTCCGACGTCACTACTGCCAAGGTTGTAGGTACCTTGGAGTAGGTGAGAAGCCGCTCCGCCTTCAAGAATCGGATGTGAAGATTCTCTTCACGTAGCTGCTTCAGGATTTCTTCATCTGTCAGCTCCACAGGAATCCGCTTGACAACCCATCGGACTGTTTTCGAGTCGGTGTTTCCGACTCTGGTGTCTTTCTCCTCCTTCTCTGCTGTCTTGGTTGACTGTGTTGGGCTGTCAATCTTCTCCCTCGTAGTAGCTTCTCGTAGTAGCTTCTCCCCCCCCCCCCTCTATATATATATATATATATATATATATATATATATATATATATATATATATATATATATATATATATATATATATATATATATATATATATATAGTAACACCTGCAACTTTTCATCTATAATCATTTTGTTTTTCTCCGTCGATGATATTCTTAACATTCTTCTAGAAACCCATCTCAGTTCCCTCCAATTTCTTTGTCATTTTATTACCGATTGTGCAGCGTTTGCATCCAAACAAAGTGATGTGCCACACATAAGACTTCAGTGAGCGGATTACGGCGCTCGTACGTTATTTCTGTTTTCATGACGCAGGTCAAACACTGTTTCAATATGGCAGTCAGATGAACCGTGTTTCTGGGGAAACAGCAATGACTACTTAAAGGGCGTCCTTCTTTCCCCCAACTCCTTGTCAATAAGAGAACGTTATTAGGAGAAGGGCTTTAGGAGAACGTTATTAGGAGAAGTACCTTACAGTAGTGTGAGAAGAGAAAAGAATAGCCAGTTTTCAGACCAATCTTAAATTTGAAAGCTATAGATGAAGAAAAGAGATATATAGAAGTAAGCAGCCGAGAGGTATTACAGATTTTCAATGTATAAGGGGCGTTCATTTGAAATCCATTCGTGCCGCACAGCGCGTAATTTGAACATGATCATGTCATAGTCATGTGATAAGTACTGACAAATGAATAAAAGAGCACGGGCTTATCGTCCCATGATGCATAGGTTCTGTTTCTGACTGTGGAGAAAATGGCCGGGTTGATCCAAAATCCGTCCAAAGAAGCTCAAAGAATGATGATTCAGTTTCTTCCATTTGAAGGATGTCGACCAGTGGACATTCATCGAAGAATGCAGGCATAGTACCGCTACAAATGTGTGTCGAAGACAACAGTGACAGACTGGGCAAGAATGTTTCGGAAAGGACGTCAGTTCACGACAGATCTTCGACGGCCGGGTCAAGCGCATATTGTTGCAACAGAAAAAAAAACCATCGCCAAAATTGATGCAGCAGTACAGATGAACCGTTGTCGAAGCATACATTCGCTAGCGAAAGAGTTTGATGTGTCAATTGGGACGATTCAAAAAGTTGTTCGTAAGAAACTGCAATATCCTAATGTGTGGTCACAGTGGGTACCACAGACGTTGACCGACCACCAAAAAGAGGAACGCGTGGGATGGTGTTTGAACCACTTGCTGCGTTACAGAGTGGAGGGTGATGCATTTCTCTTCCACATAGTGACCGGCGATGAATCATGGTGTCACCACTTTGAGCCGAGCAGCAATAAAGAGAGCATGCAATAGAAGCATGCTGGATCACCAAAAGCCAAAAAATTCAAGTTACAGGTTTCCGCTGATAAGGTTATGCTGAGCGCATTTTTTGACCATGAAGTGCTATTGTTGGCGACTTTAAAGAAACTGGTGTCAACATCAACTCTATCCACTACTTGCAAAACTAGACAAGCTGCAAAAAGCCATCAAGATTAAACGACCCGGCATGCTGTCGCGCGGTGTAATTTTGTTGCACGATAATGCTCGTCCTTATGTCGCAAAGATTGTGCAGGAAGCATTATTAAGAAAGAGGTGGGCAATTCTGCACCATCCAGCCTATAGTCCTGATTTTCATTTGTTCTGACCTCTAAAAAAATTCTTAAGGGGCAAAGATTTCACACAGATGCAGACGTAATGAACGCAGTAAACACTTGGTTAAGTGAGCAACCACAATCCTTTTAAGCGGACGGCATTCGCCGCCTACCTAAGCAATGGGATGCTTACCTGAATGCCTACGGCGACTTCTTCTGACCAACCCATGGTGGATAATTCATTCAAAATGAATCTTCTTCTTCTTCTTCTTCTTCTTCTTCTTCTTCTTCTTCTTCTTCTTCTTCTTCTTCTTCTTCTTCTTCTTCTTCTTCTTCTTCTTCTTCTTCTTCTTCTTCTTCTTCTTCTGCATTCCGAGCCATTGAGGTTCTTTGTTGCTTTGATCTACAAGCCGTCTCCATTCGTCTCTCTGGTTGACCTTCTCTTGCCAGTCGCTGATTCCAAGTGCTTGTAGGGCTGTGTGTATATTATCTCTCCACCGTCTTCTTGGTCTACCTCGGGGTCTACGGTCATTTATTTCTTGAGTGTAAGCGAGTTTTGTTTCCCTATTATCTTCCATTCTTTCTATATGCCCCAGCCATTGCAGTCTATTAGCCTTCATGATACCAGTGATTAGCGGGGACTTAAACAGATCATAAATGTCTTTGTTGCTTCTTCTTTTCCACTCTCCACTTTGTGTATCCCTAATGGGTCCAAAGATGCGTCTTAAGACTTTGTTCTCAAAGGTTTGTAACAAGGCTTCGTCTCCTTTAGTTGTACTCCAGGTTTCAGAGCCATACAGCACAACTGGTCTAATCAGTGTTTTGTATATTGTGATCTTGGTGTTACGAGATAGCGCATTTGATTTTAGCAGATGTTGTAGTGCATAGTATATCTTATTTCCAGAGTTGATTCTAGTTTGTATTTCTTCCCTTATTATGTTGGAGCAGTTGAAGATTGTACCCAGGTATTTGTATGTTTCCGTTCTTTTAATGGTCATATTATCTATTTGTATGTGGCCAGAGTTTTTAGCCGTTCCTTCTCTTGAAATTACCATATATTCTGTCTTATCTTGGTTGATAACCAGCCCCATTTGTTGAGCTTTTTCCTTTAAGTGAGTCAATATTTCCAATGTCCTTTTGTTCATTTTCCCCTATAATATCTATATCATCTGCATAACCAAGCAGTTGGATGTTCCTCCAATAGCACATTCCTCCTTTACCTTCCTTACAACTTTCTCTAGAGCCAGATTGAAAAGGAGCGGCGATAGTGCATCACCCTGTTTCAAGCCAGATGTTATTTGGAAAGGGTCTGATTTCCTGCCTTTATATGTTACTATATTATAAGTATCTTCCATGCATAGTCTGGTCATGTTGATTAACTTCCTTGGTATTCCAAATTCCTGCATAGCATTCCAAAGACTATTCCTATGGACACTATCATAAGCCTTTTTTAAATGCACAAAAATGTTATGGAGATCTCTTTTATATTCCCAAATTTTTTTTCGGCTATTTGTCGTAAGATAAATATCTGACCTATTGTTGATCTGTTTTGTCTTAAACCTGCCTGGTAGTCACCTAATATGTCTTCTGAATATGATTTTAGTCTATTTAGTAATACCGCTGAAAGTATCTTATAGCTTATGGACAGGAGTGATATTCCTCTATAATTTTCACATTGGAACTTGTCTCCTTTCTTAAGATAGGTATCAATAATGACTCTTTCCAGTCATGGGGTAATTATTCTGTCCTCCAGATTTTTATTATTAGTTCGTATAGCTTTAGATGTAATGCATGGCCGCCTGCCTTTATAAATTCAGCAGCAATTCCATCAGCCCCAGTTGCCTTATTGTTTTTAAGTCGTGTTATTACATATAGGATTTCTTCAAAAGCAGGTTCTTCAATTTGTGGTTCACACGTTGAACCTCTTCCTGTGGGAAAGTGTTACTTGGAGCTTCACAATTTAGTAATTCAACAAAGTATTCTTTCCATGTGTTACATATTTCCTCATTGGTATTTATCATATTCCCATTTTTGTCTTTTAAACCATATGTGTTGTGTTGGTGCCCTCATTTCATTGACTTCAGTTCTTTAAAAAAACTTTCTGGATTCGTTTTTCTGGTGATTAGTTTCCATATCTTTGATTACATTGCTCGGCACTCTTCCGACAGACGGGTCTAAATAGTTCTGCAGTGATTAGGGTTAGAGTTAGGGTTAGTGTTAGTTATATAAAATTATTCACTGCAGAACTATTTAGATCCGTCTGTCGGAAGAGTGCCCATTGCTCATATATTCTCGCTTCTGCTGCCGAACTATTTTTGTAGCTTCTTTACATTCAGTTCTAAGTTGCTCTTCATTTTGGATGTTGTTGATGTCATTTAACCACAACTGTCTGGAATTCTTTTTCCTAATGACTGCTTCTTCACATTTTTTATTGAACCATCTGTTCTTTCTATGCGTGGTGAACACACCGAGACATTCTTCTGCGGTAGTTTGAATTGTATTCTTGATGTTCAACCAAGTTTAGTCAACGCTTTCCTCCAACGGGTTTTGTAGAATTTCAAGTTTACATTTTATTTCATCTGTAAATTTCTCTTTGACTGTACTTTCTTGTAGTTTTTCTCTGTTATATGTTGGGTGTAACCTTTGTAGTTTAGCACAGAATGCTCTCTTAAGTTTTGTTTTAAATTTTGCTCCATCGAGGAAGTGGTGGCTGTGGCACTCAGCACCTCTATAACTTCTAACTTGCTGTATGTTTGATGCATTCTTGTTGTTAACTAAAATGTGATCTATTTGATTACAGGTTCTCTTGTCACATGATTTCCAAGTTTGTTTGTGTATATCCTTTCTTTGTAGTCTGGTACTGCTGATCTGCAGTCCTTTGGCTCCTGCTAGGTTGATGACTCTCCATCCATTATCATTTGAAGTTGTATGTAGGCTTTCCATACCGGCCACTTTTTTATAAGTTTGCTCTCTACCTATTTTTGCATTGAAGTCTCCCAGCACAATCAGGATATCCTGTTTGGGAGTTTCTTCCAGATCATTATAAAAGTCTTCTTTAATATCATCTTCTTTCTCTTCAGTAGGTGCATGTACATTAATCATCGTTATATTTTTCCATTTACCTTTTATTCGTAATTTACTAATTTCCTGTCATTAACAGCTTTAAAGTTTAGAACGTTGTTCTCCCATACATCTTTTTTGATGACAAATCCAGTTCCTAATTCATGTTTATATTGGATGTTTCCTCCATAGATTACAATCATTCCATTTTGCTCTAAAGTACCCTCTCCTGGCCACCTTATTTCTTGAATTGCTGTAATATCCATGTGATGTTCAACCAGCTCCCGGGTTAGTTCTTCGGCTGCTCCAGCTCGATAAAGTGTCCGTACATTCCATGTTCCAAATCTCAAAAGTCCTTTAACGTTCCAAGGTCGTTGTCCAAATAAGTCAGTCCGAATTCGAGGCTCATTTATCTGTTCCGTAGCAAAATAGTTTTTACAAAGGTTAACTCCAGGCTTCAACACCAAACCTGGAGGTCCAGGTTTCAAAATGAATGCTTTGTTTAATTCTACTACACCTGTTAATGTTTCTTTCATACTTTTGTAATAAAGTCATTGGAATGGGTTTGAAAGGAACGACCCTAATCTAGGTTAGCCTTATCAAAATCATTTGCTAAGTTGATAAGGGTGGAAGATCATTGCTCGTCATTTCACTTGAAAACTTCAGTTCCTGATCATGTTTGAGTTCATTTTTAATTATGTTAGATGGGCAAAGCCATCCATGTCTTCACTTCTTTGTCTTTATATTATTCTTTTTCTATCACCTATAAAGAAAAGAGAGATTCAAAACATTGTGTTTATCAGTAGAAAAGCTATTCCACCTTTGTTTTATTTATTTTCCCAATTGATTTAATCTAGCCTGTCCTAATGGTTGTGATCTACAAACACCTCTAACTGTAAACGTATTGGCATTGATTGTCTCCTCTGACCACAATATTCTCGACATCATTTTCACAAACACTCACATCTATAACTAATACTTATAACAGAACTAATCAGTTCTCACCCGTGTACAGTTTACCGAAGTTTGTGTCAGCATGGCACAGACTGTACCTGTTAGGCCCATCATTATAGGAACTACACGACACTTAACAAAAGTGACCAGCATGTCACGTATATAAATGGACTCACCTGTGTTGTGCCAGCTGAAAGGCATCCTCGTAGAACTCTTTACAGAGCTGACAGATGTAGTCCCCTATCTTGTTTTCTATCTTCTCCAGTTCTGCTCTCGCCTCTGGTGTGGCCTCCACGAAGTTAAAGCTGGGCTCTATATCGCCATACACCACTTTCCCGTCCTCCTGTGCAGCAAATATATTAACAAGAACATGAATCGTTTGAAACATCATTGGCACAGATAAAAGATACGATTTAACCAAGACAGCCATCGCATTTGGATAGCTTGTCCTGCAAGAAGATGTCTTCAGGTGTAGATATAGTTTAGCTGACTCTACAGGCCTTGGACCACAAGCTTAGACGCCCTTTATACTGACGCTTGACAGTAAGTGGGGGTTGGAACAGGTGACAACATTCATACGGGGGATAGACAACACTCATAACAACAGCAATATTAAGGCAATGTTAATAAACTTCATTGTACTGATGCATATTTAAATGTATCATTCAATGTATTTTATATTACTCGCACATTATATTATTCAATGTGCTTAAGTATTTCTCACAAACCCGATCATTCAATGTACAGATGTATTTCTCACAAACCGATCATTTGCTATACTGTTGTATTACTCACAGATCATATTATTCAATGTACTTAAGTATTTCTCACAAACCCAGTCATTCAATGCACTGATGTATTTCTCATAAACCCAATCATTCTGTCTCATCTCATCTCATCATGTTCCTCTTGTACCTTGCCGTTTCGAGTCAAGTATAAACATCGTGAGAGTGCCCGATTATGGGCTTCATGTATCGATATTCACATGGACTCATGCTATTCCCTCCAACCAACGTTTACATGGTCGACCTCTTCCTCTGTTTCCATCAGGTCTGTATATCATTGCTTGTTGTGGTATGCTGTTGAATGGTAACCTACTTACATGGCCAAATCATTTGATTTGCTGCTTTCTAATAAAATCTAGTGCTGCTTTAACTCCCACTTTTGTCCTGATTTCTTCATTTCTGATCTTATCTCTTCTTGATACATTGAGTATTCTTCTCAGGAATCTCATTTCTGTTGTTGTGATTTTTCTTTTCTCTTTTTCTGTCATTGTCCAGGCTTGGCATTGGTAGCATAGAGTTGGTAGGAAGATTGTGTTGTAAAGTGCTTTATTAGTAGTTATTGATACTTCTGTATACTGTATAATCATTCTGTATACTTTGTATTTCTCACAAACCCGATCATTCACTATTTTGATGCATTTCTCATAAACTCGATCATTCTATTTACTGATCTATTTCTCACACACTCGATCATTCTATTTACTGATCTATTTCTCACACACTCGATCATTCTATTTACTGATCTATTTCTCACACACTCGATCATTCTATTTACTGATCTATTTCTCACACACTCGATCATTCTATTTACTGATCTATTTCTCACAAACTCGATCATTCTATTTACTGATCTATTTCTCACACACTCGATCATTCTATTTACTGATCTATTTCTCACACACTCGATCATTCTATTTACTGATCTATTTCTCACAAACTCGATCATTCTATTTACTGATCTATTTCTCACACACTCGATCATTCTATTTACTGATCTATTTCTCACACACTCGATCATTCTATTTACTGATCTATTTCTCACAAACTCGATCATTCTATTTACTGATCTATTTCTCACAAACTCGATCATTCTATTTACTGATCTATTTCTCACAAACTCGATCATTCTATTTACTGATCTATTTCTCACACACTCGATCATTCTATTTACTGATCTATTTCTCACACACTCGATCATTCTATTTACTGATCTATTTCTCACAAACTCGATCATTCTATTTACTGATCTATTTCTCACAAACTCGATCATTCTATTTACTGATCTATTTCTCACACACTCGATCATTCACTAAACTGATGTATTACCCCGGTCCAGTCCACTACAGGGAGTGGGGTTAGGGTAGTTGGTAGACCCTCAGTCCACTACAGGGAGTGGGGTTAGGGTAGTTGGTAGACCCTCAGTCCACTACAGGGAGTGGGGTTAGGGTAGTTGGTAGACCCTCAGTCCACTACAGGGAGTGGGGTTATGGTAGTTGGTAGACCCTCAGTCCACTACAGGGAGTGGGGTTAGGGTAGTTGGTAGACCCTCAGTCCACTACAGGGAGTGGGGTTATGGTAGTTGGTAGACCCTCAGTCCACTACAGGGAGTGGGGTTATGGTAGTTGGTAGACCCTCAGTCCACTACAAGGAGTGGGGTTAGGGTAGTTGGTAGACCCTCAGTCCACTACAGGGAGTGGGGTTAGGGTAGTTGGTAGACCCTCAGTCCACTACAGGGAGTGGGGTTAGGGTAGTTGGTAGACCCTCAGTCCACTACAGGGAGTGGGGTTATGGTAGTTGGTAGACCCTCAGTCCACTACAGGGAGTGGGGTTAGGGTAGTTGGTAGACCCTCAGTCCACTACAGGGAGTGGGTTTAGGGTAGTTGGTAGACCCTCAGTCCACTACAGGGAGTGGGGTTATGGTAGTTGGTAGACCCTCAGCCCACTACAGGGAGTGGGGTTATGGTAGTTGGTAGACCCTCAGTCCACTACAGGGAGTGGGGTTATGGTAGTTGGTAGACCCTCAGTCCACTACAAGGAGTGGGGTTAGGGTAGTTGGTAGACCCTCAGTCCACTACAGGGAGTGGGGTAGGGTAGTTGGTAGACCCTCAGTCCACTACAGGGAGTGGGGTTAGGGTAGTTGGTAGACCCTCAGTCCACTACAGGGAGTGGGGTTAGGGTAGTTGGTAGACCCTCAGTCCACTACAGGGAGTGGGGTTAGGGTAGTTGGTAGACCCTCAGTCCACTACAGGGAGTGGGGTTAGGGTAGTTGGTAGACCCTCAGTCCACTACAGGGAGTGGGGTAGGGTAGTTGGTAGACCCTCAGTCCACTACAGGGAGTGGGGTTAGGGTAGTTGGTAGACCCTCAGTCCACTACAGGGAGTGGGGTTAGGGTAGTTGGTAGACCCTCAGTCCACTACAGGGAGTGGGGTTAGGGTAGTTGGTAGACCCTCAGTCCACTACAGGGAGTGGGGTTAGGGTAGTTGGTAGACCCTCAGTCCACTACAGGGAGTGGGGTTAGAGTAGTGCCTGCCGCGGTTTCGGAGTTAACAGAATTGTTAACATTGACCTGTGTTCCCAGATCGGCCCAGCCCAACATGAGTACAATGAGTCTTGGGAGATAAAGTCGACCGGCGTGATACTGACCACGTCACCCACTTAGTGCAGATTAGTTTATGAAAATACAGGTCAACACCGTACGGCTAATGTGCATTAAGGCGTGCAAGGGAATGCCTGAAATTTGTTAAAACTAATCCACCATGTACACTAATTGCTCACTAATACAGCTCTCAACCAACACGTACACTAATTTCTCACTAATACAGCTCTCAACCACCATGTACACCAATTATTCACTAATACAACTCTCAACCACCATGTACACTAATTATTCACTAGTACAACTCTCAACCACCATGTACACTAATTGTTCACTACAACAACTCTCAACCACCATGTACACTAATTGCTCACTACTATAACTCTCAACCACCATGTACACTAATTGTTCACTAATACAACTCTCAACCACCATGTACACTAATTGCTCACTACTATAACTCTCAACCACCATGTACACTAATTGTTCACTAATACAACTCTCAACCACTGCCTTAGGTACAATTAACTCTTAGGCATTACCAAATAGAAATAAGGTTAAGTTGCTGAACAAATGCTTCTCAAAACAGTCGCATGGACAGATAATGGGACAGATTTCGATGGGGCGTCCCGCAGAGGTACCATGTGCATTAATGAACTTTCAATCGAAAACAATATAAATTACAATAACGATAAAATGAAGTTGTGAAGGTAAATAGTCAGTAAATCAATAAAACTTGCCTCTTTCCATCATTCGTAACGTTATAACCCAAGAACGAAATGAAGAGAATTTGCAGCTATCGTTGCGGGGAATCAATACAGTGCACACACAATGTCAACCAACTGGAACGGGTTATTAATGCGCAGAAGTTATTTTATTGTAGGTAGAAAATTTGAACATTTGCATTTTTAGTATACTGGGTTAATAATTTACATATCATTGTAATAAACTGACATGACTAAAAAGGACACCAGCTTTATTTCGCATTTCTTGATTTTGTCAGGGGTCACTCAGTAGGTTTATGTCAGTGAAATATGCAAACCGAAGCTTCATGTAGCAGGTGTCTTTATGTTTAATGTAATTCCAGCCGATATATCTCCGCATTAGATAAGTGCAGTTGTTCAGTGGTTGGTTTCTGGGAGCTATGTCGCCTGGACAGTGTGAATTGTTGCAGGGTCGTAAACAGTTTTGCTGGATTGCCATTGGGTTGTGGGAGCCAGGGCAACAAGGAAAGGGGCTGATTAACTCGTCCCATAAAGCTGCGGCCTCAAATGGAGTGAAACGTTAACCCTTAGCATCGCCTAGACCATGGTTATCCTTCTCAGGTATCACCCAGGATAAAACCGTTTTCAAAGCGATAAACGATGCTCCCGTGATCCCATTTTATGACTATTTCTGGATCAGTTTTCACATGTAAACTAAAATTTAATGATGGTATGTTAATTTTCTGCCTTATTTGTTACCTCTATTTGAAACAGGTGTAGGATTATATACATTATCCAAAACGCATGTCTCATAGAATTAACCGTTACTAACTCGTAATGCAAGTTTTAATGACTTTGAATTAATCTTCATTATCTTACATATCCAGCGCCTCTACTGGGCTACATACTAGATATCGTGAGATGCGATCAGTATTCTCCTCGGTCGTTTTATGTACCAGCATTATCATCTGTGCCGACCTCCCTGGCGAAGGCACTAAGGACGCTGATCGTAATCCCGTATACCTACGCACGAAACACAGCTGCGCGAGATTCGGCAGCGAATCGCATCGCGTTTGTTTCTTATGGAAAGGTATGTGAGCCGGTCGTTCAGAAAGCAATGACAAACTATTGAACGTAAAACCTGCCAAGACATCAACAGCAGCAGAAAAATGCTGGTGTTGACTACAATGTCCTGTAAATACGATGTGCATGTATATATATATATATATATATATATATATATATATATATATATATATATATATATATATATATATATATGCCTGTTGATGTCTTGGCAAGAGAAAAATTGGGAATATAAAAGAGATCTCCATAACATTTTTGTGGATTTTAAAAAGGCTTATGGTAGTGTCCATAGGAATAGTTTATGGAATGCTATGCAGGAATTTGGAATACCAAGGAAGTTAATCAACATGACCAGACTATGCACGGAAGATACTTATAATATAGTAACATATAAAGGCAGGAAATCAGACCCTTTCCAAATAACATCTGGCTTGGAACAAGGTGATGAAATATCGCCGCTACTCTTCAATCTGGCTCTAGAGAAAGGTGTAAGGAAGGTAAAGGAGGAATGCGATATTGGAGGAACATCCAAGCTACTTGGTTATCCAGATGATATAGATATTATAGGGGAAAATGAACAAAAGATATTGGAAACATTGACGCACTTAAAGGAAAAAGCCGAACAGATGGGGTTGGTTAACAACCAAGATAAGACAGAATATATGGTAATTTCAAGAGAAGGAATGGCTAAAAACTCTGGCCACATACAAATAGATAATATGACCATTAAAAGAACGGAAAATCCAAATACCTGGGTACAATCTTCAACTGCTCCAACATCATGAGGGAAGAGTACAAACTAGAATCAACTCTGGAAATAAGATATATTATGCACTAAACATCTACTAACATCAAATGCGCTATCTCGTAACACCAACATCACAATATACAAAACACTGATCAGACCAGTTGTGCTGTATGGCTCTGAAACCTGGAGTACAACGAAAGGAGACGAAGCCTTGTTAAAAACGTTTGAGAACAAAGTTTTAAGACGCATCTTATGACCCATTAGGGATACACGAAGTGGAGAGTGGAAAAGAAGAAGTAACAAAGACATTTATGATCTGTTTAAGTCCCCGCTAATCACTGGTATCATGAAGGTTAATAGACTACAATGGCTGGGGCATATAGAAAGAATGGAAGACAATAGGGAAACAAAACTCACTTACATTCAGGAAATAAATAACCGTAGACCCCGAGGTAGACCAAGAAGACGGTGGGGAGATAATATATATATACAGACCTACAAGCACTTGGAATCAACGACTGGCAAGAGAAGGTCAACCAGAGAGACGAATGGAGATGGATTGTATCTGCAGCAAAGAACCTAAATGGCTCGGAACGCTGAAGAAGAAGGAAGATATATATATATATATATATATATATATATATATATATATATATATATATATATATATATATATATATATATATATATATATATATATATATATTCTCCGGTGCATGCTGGTGTGTTGGGGAATGAACAGCCAGACAGATTGGCTGGCTCTGCAAAACTTGGTTTAGTATTGATGCATGACAAGGCAGGCGTGGTTGCGGCCTTGTGGGAGCACGTTGTACACCTCGGAGGAGCAAATGGATCACCATGGTCTGGCAAGAATGCGACAGCGTGGAGTGACGAGGGGATCAGGCCGATGCTCGACGCTTAGAGGAAAGGCGAGACGCACATATAATCAGATTGCTACTGGTACTATTGGGGTTGGAACTCTTCGCTGGCTTCTGAGGATGGGGACGGAGCGCTTATGGGAATGCCCCGAATGCTGTGATGTCGGTTCCTAAATCAATCAATCAATCAATCATTCAATCAATCAATCAATCAATATATAATCTGTAGCGGGGACTTGTAGTAACCTAGTGACTAGCACGCTGGCCGGAGCTACCCGTGGTCATGTGTAGGATTCCCAATGATAGCACATTTACCGGAGTCTCAGGTCGCCCGAGTCTCAAATGGACACCGCCGTACGGGTAATATTGACAACGTACCCACCCAGTAACAATTGGTCTATGCACAAAGGGGGCTAGCACATATGCTAAACACTCGTTAGGACGTGGACATGGGTCATTTTTTTTTAATCATCTTTTGTTCGTGTCTGACTTCGTTAGCTCTTCCACTGTTCTGATCTTCTATGGACTGAAGAAGTCTTCACAGTATCGTCGGTTGATGATTCTCTAGCTCTTGTTTTCTCCGCCATACCTGCAACTAAATGTGTAATATTTGCTTAGGTGTTAACAAACCCGTGTAATCTTCGCGTTATCTTTTCTGATCATTTCTGTCCGTCTTTGTTATTGATCAGTCATCTCTTTCTGCATGCTAATCCTGAGTACAACACTCACAGAGTCCAGGTGTTACGATGTGTAATGCACTGGCCTGGCCACTCAGTGATCTGGATTATAATCCCCAGTACCTCACTCACAGTTCCAGCTTTTAATTAAAGTGCCTGACGCCATATTAACATCCGTTGAAAGGTGGCACTTGGAGAAAAATAACGGAAAAATGTCATATCCAATGATTTTACTAGATGGTCAAGGTCATGGAAAGCTAAAGTTTCACATGTAAGCACAATCCGCTTATAGGAAAGCTGTGTGTGTGTGTGTGTGTGTGGGGGGGGGGGGGGAGGAGGGGTAAGCTGCTCATGCCTGATGGTGAGTGATGGAATTATAGGAACATTAAAGGCAGCTGATATGTGGGTTTATAAAAGAATGAGAATATCATGGAAGGAGAAGAAAATCAACTCTGGGACATTGACAACTGCAGACTTTACATGATCACTCATTACAACTGTAAGGAAAAAACATTTATGGGTGACATCAACAGATTAGTTTGAACAGAGAAATGTGTTTTATCTGGGAAAATACAAGATGAGAGAGAGAGAGAGAGAGAGAGAGAGAGAGAGAGAGAGAGAGAGAGAGAGAGAGAGAGAGAGAGAGAGAGAGAGAGAGAGAGAGGGAGAGAGAAAGAGAGAGAGAGAGAGAGTGAGAGAGGAAGGAAGGACAACATAGAATGATGTATGTGCACAGCTTAAACAACATGGCAACAGCTAATATTATAATCAACATCAACT
Organism: Cepaea nemoralis; assembly: GCA_014155875.1. Taxonomy (NCBI): domain Eukaryota; kingdom Metazoa; phylum Mollusca; class Gastropoda; order Stylommatophora; family Helicidae; genus Cepaea; species Cepaea nemoralis. Next base: position 87,445 of record JACEFZ010016681.1, read on the forward strand.
TTGCTGAAATATCAGATGACTGAACGGGATGGAGCGTTATGATCGCCAATATCTGCTCTAATTCAGACACCTGAAGGTAATGATTAGCCAGACAGCGGACAAGTGGATAATTGGTCAACTCTACCTGAACAGGACAGGGTACTCGCTTGTCCTGACAACAGGTCATTCCTGATAAAAGCGTTAAGTGCTTGTCTCTAATCTTGGGCGGGGGATTGGAGTATTCAAAAACTTCATACCATTCATCGTAGGAAATAACCGGATATCACATGGCAACGAAATGACTTGTTACTGGTTTGTAACAGCTGTGGTAGCTTGCTCTTTCATGTAGGCTTCACAACAGTCGTCAGGGCTTTTGTTACTGCCTGTGATACAGCTGTGATAGCTTAGCTTTGATGTTGGCTTACCAGCAGTGGTCTGTTATGGGAACATTAGAGGCACTGTCCATGACAGTGACAGGATAGGATGTCTGGCAACCCGTATGTCTCTACAAGCTCCCCAGACTGTCAAATAAATTCTCAGAAATGTTTGTTCCGGGTTGGAAAATATACAACACAGCGCGGAAGGAAGCGGATCAATTTACCATTTAAAGTTCTGATCTAGTATTTATGGATTCCTAATTCTGTATAGGCCAGACAGAGAGAGAGGAATGATGGGGAATAACTAGATCAACCTTCAATTTTAGTTAATTTATTACACACGGGTAGGTGTTTCCATAAAGTGGCAAGTGAAGATGATGTTATTACACGTGGATGGGCTTTTCCATTCAGAGGCTATTGATGGTGATGATATTATAACACATGGGTGGGCTTTCCATACAGTGGCTAGTGAAGATGGAGGTGTTATTACACATGAGTGGGCTACACATAGGTGGACTATTCCACACAGTGGCTAGTGAAGACGCAGTGCAAGGAGTTTCAGTTGTACTGGAATGTGCTGCTACACGTGAGTAGATTACAATGTACAGTGAGTGTGGAAGAGAATGCATCCGACCGTCAGTAGCAAAGGTGTACATCAGTGGGAAGACACTTGATGATAATTCACATGCCTGGGCTACTCCATACAGTGTGTGCGGCGTCAGTCTCTAATTCCTAAAGCATCGGATCCTAATTCAGCTGTGGGCGATGTACACACATTAAGAAAGCCGAAGACATTATACTCCTGCTTCGTCCTGGGTTAAGGTAACGGTCTATTCACTTTCTGGGATAAAGACCAAACAGTAGCAGGACAAAAGTGATACGCTGAATACGGCAACGATTCCCTGGCAGTTGAAATACGTACTGGGTAGGCCTTAATACCCACTTCCCTTGAAAAAATTTCAAACATGACAGAAACTAACGATAAAATAATTAATATTGCATGTAAAGCTATGCTATGGATTTATTTATTTTTTTGGGGGGGGGGGGGGGGAGTGTGGTGGGAGCACAACATTAATATCAGAAGAGAAGTTCCATGGTCAGTTGCAAGTCTAGGCTTGTGGAGAATGTACACGTTCAGGTTCCTGGGGGATTGACATGTTCAGGTGTGTGGGGGATTGACATGTTCAGGTGTGTGGGGGATTGACATGTTCAGGTGTGTGGAGGATTGACATGTTCAGGTGTGTGGGGAATTGACATGTTCAGGTGTGTGGGGAATTGACATGTTCAGGTGTGTGGGGAATTGACATGTTCAGGTGTGTGGGGAATTGACATGTTCAGGTGTGTGGGGGACTGACATGTTCAGGTGTGTGGGGGATTGACATGTTCAGGTGTGTGGGGGACTGACATGTTCAGGTGTGTGGGAATTGACATGTTCAGGTGTGTGGGGGACTGACATGTTCAGGTGTGTGGGGGATTGACATGTTCAGGTGTGTGGGGGATTGACATGTTCATGTGTGTGGGGAATTGACATGTTCAGGTGTGTGGGGGGACTGACATGTTCAGGTGTGTGGGGAACTGACATGTTCAGGTGTGTGGGGGATTGACATGTTCAGGTTTGTGGGGAATTGACATGTTCAGGTGTGTGGGGGATCGACATGTTCAGGTGTGTGGGGGATCGACATGTTCAGGTGTGTGGGGGATCGACATGTTCAGGTGTGTGGGGGACTGACATGTTCAGGTGTGTGGGGGATGGACATGTTCAGGTGTGTGGGGAATTGACATGTTCAGGTGTGTGGGGAATTGACATGTTCAGGTGTGTGGGGGATTGACATGTTCAGGTGTGTGGGGAATTGACATGTTCAGGTGTGTGGGGGACTGATATGTTCAGTTGTGTGGGGGATTGACATGTTCAGGTGTGTGGGGGATTGACATGTTCAGGTGTGTGGGGAATTGACATGTTCAGGTGTGTGGGGGACTGACATGTTCAGGTGTGTGGGGAATTGACATGTTCAGGTTTGTGGGGAATTGACATGTTCAGGTGTGTGGGGGACTGACATGTTCAGGTGTGTGGGGGACTGACATGTTTAGGTGTGTGGCGGATCGACATGTTCAGGTGTGGCGGATCGACATGTTCAGGTGTGTGGGGGATCGACATGCTCAGGTGTGTAGGGGACTGACATGTTCAGGTGTATGGAGGATTGACATGTTCAGGTGTGTGGGGGACTGACATGTTCAGGTGTGTGGGGGACTGACGTGTTCAGGTGTGTGGGGGACTGACATGTTCAGGTGTGTGCGGGATTGACATGTTCAGGTGTGTGGGGGATTGACATGTTCGAACTGCACTATTCCAGTACGTCCAGTGAAGGTAGCGGGTCATGTCCCCACGGTTGGACACGTAGTCGGTATATTGTGCTAGCCCCACATTTGTATAAACTCCTGGGCACTCGATGGGTGTACTGGTCAATATCACATGGGCCGACTTTAATTATACCAGTAGCCTGACTAAGCCGTCTCCTTGGCTAAGCGGTTAACGACTTTCTCCGTAATCCCATATTTCCACGTAGGGTAACGCAGGTGCGCAAGATTCGGTAGCGGATCGCGTCGCGTTCATTACTTACGGGGGTATGTGAGCCGGTCGCTCAGAAAGCAATGGCAAACTACTGAGCGTAATCTTGCCAAGAAATCAACAACAGCGGTAAAATGTTGGTGTTGACAGCGATGTCCTGTAAATAGGATATGCGAAAAAATAAATAAAGAACCTGACGAAATATCCCGTAACAATAGTAAATGTTGAAGGCTGGTGACAGTTTGGGACGACAGACTGGCAGTACAAATGCCATCTGCGGTGGTGTCTGGTATACCTGTGGTAACTCCGAGCCACGTCATGCGAGAGCTTTGCTTTCAAACAATTCAAAATATTTTTGGCGTACAAGCAAAGATTAGACAAGAAGCATATTTTAGAGAACGCTTTTGAAAACAGACAAAGAGAAATCAAAACGATTAGCAGCGATTCATAGAAGACAAACTAACTGGTTTCTAAAACTGGAATGTCTTGGCTTGAAATTCAGTAAGTCCTTTTAACCCTTGCCGTTTATACGGTTACTTGAATTACAACATAAAAGCACTGCACTCTAAATTAAGAAAAGTAAAATACGTGCAGAATTATAAAAATTTAATTGAGATATAAATACAATTGGTGGTAACCTGCGGTAAAGCTGTGGACATGTAAATAATATGGAGTGTTGACCATTTTACAGAACACTATACCAGAAAAACGTAACTGTGTTTTGTGAAGCTGCTCCGTACTTCTTGTTTTATAGTATTAACAACTGTGGTGCATGGATATGATTAGGTAAGACGCGTTCCATGTCATAAGATGTTCTTAATGAGTTAAATGCACTAAACGTACCAGCGTCGCCAAGTCTGTGTAGTTAGAGTGCACTTAGATTATCCACGTCTTCATGCCTCCTTAATAATTAACTAAAATGAATGCATACTTAATGTATGGGTTAAAGCACGCGATGCATATTAGTCTTTGGACATGTGTTTTTCGACAATTAACAACTATCTAATCACATTAGGGTTTATCTTGTTTGCCCGGCGTCCTACTCTCAAGTCCACTTCTGAGACAGCCTAGATGTATACAAACGGCTTAATCCTGGGAATCATCTGGCTAAAGCTGTGGGTTACCATGGCGACTGATGCCTAACTAGGTAGCTCATTACCTCGGGGTAGTAATTAATAATGCAGCTACATCTGAACATGGCGCCTTAAGAAGAACTTGAGATAATTAACTCCTGTCAAGTGTCAAATCTCTAAAGTCGCCAGGAGAGATTGTCGATATTTATTTTCCTACGACTTCTACAGCTGCCCTTGAACAGTTTTCGGACCATAGTGTTCGTTTCCTCTGGTGCTACTTTTTATACCGCGCAATAATTAACTCTCGATGTTCACCGTCACAACCTGCTTTTTAACTCGCTGATTTATTGGGTATATTTCTGGTTATGATTCGTTATAGTAATTCGAATTTCATTGCTTCAGATAGACTTATAGCTGAAAATGCCACCACATGCTAACACACAGATGGCAAACTAACTTGACTTGTAGAAATATCCAAGTAGGAATACGAGTACATATGTTACATAACTGATCCCGTACTGAAGGTTCATATATCGACAACTGGGACCTTCCATTTGGACTGAAATCAGATCGCATAAACAAACACACATAGTATTATTTGGCGCTCACAGAAGCGAGAAGAAGGAAGTAGAGACTAGAAGACGCACCAGACAACATAAAATTTGAAAGCTATAATAGTTACCGACCGGGATCGAACCTGTCGCCTCCAAATGACGACGGCGCCTCGCTGCAGGAACAAGTGTACTTCGACGCACGACCAACTAGACACTCCAAAAAAAGTGTCTTCATTGGTCATGTCTATCATACACATGAACCTAACAACTATGGAATACGGACAGAATTCGTATCAAACCATTGAGATAGCACCATAGGTCTCATAATTTATATTAAACCAGCATAGGTCAAATAACAAACACACAAACACATCGGACCGTAATGCTGTTGTCGAGTATATATGAACAAGCATTTAAAGAAGAGAAATGATTGGTCGGTTCTAATGCTGTGCACGTAAACAAAAGAAATCAATGGGGGAACCGTTGAGGCCACTAAGTCAATTACATAAACAAACACACATAGTATCATTTGGACTGAAGGACGATATATCGCCATACTAGGGTCATCACGTTATTTAGTTTGTTTCGTGGTATCTTTCACAATTTCAATGCAAGGTGAGCAGAAATTTACATTACAATACTTGTTCATTCGATTGTGCACCATGTTTGGGCAAACCTACGTTTTATTTGGTACTGAATCAGTTAGTGTGAACAGCTGGAGTACAAGCGAGGGGATACGAAAGATCTCCACTGCAGCCATAAGTTGCAGCTTCGAAAAGACAACAGGACCGGCAATGCATCGCCAGCACTCACTGTTTGTCTTCAAACTATTGTCTGTATAGTCTAGATCCTGATGTTACTCTTCCGTTCAGATCGTGTCTTCCTCTTGCTCGCTGCCTTCCACACTTCCCTTTAGTGTGGTTTTCATCAAGGTATTACGTCTCATTATGTGCCAGTTTATTGTATTTATCAAATCTTCATTTTATTATATAATACTCTCTTCATTCATAATTTTTTTTTTTTATTTGGCTTCTTTATTTGTCGAAGAAATACAGTGAGGCTTTAGCAATTAAGTGTTTCCATCAGTTTTCTGCAAACAGAAAGAGTTCGTTTTAAATGTGAAATTACCAAGGGGATAACAAATGTTCCACATTGGAACAATACCTGTGAGTATGTGATTTAAGTATTTCAGCCACAGCATCATTCATTTATTCACTTCATATAATATTATGTCAGGAAATAGACAGTGCAACATATTGTGTAGCTCCGTGCTTCACTAAAGAAATATACTGGTTTATTTTGTTGTTTTTTTTTTTATCAAAAAGGAAGTGATATAATTCAACCACATGAAAAACATAGCATTCTTGTAAATACCATAGCGGCGAAGAAAATCGAAGATGGGCGAACAGAAGGTTTTGTTACTTAGTTACATATCCCTTGAAGGACGTAGCAGTCAACACCAGCTTTTTCTTTTCTTTTCTTTTTCTTCTTCTTTTTTTTTTTTTTTGCTTTTTGTGATCTCTTGGCAAGGCAAGTTTACTTCCAGTAGGTTACAACTGCTTTCTGAACGACATGGGACTCATACCATTTTTGAAATGCAGTTAGCGATATAAGCGGGAAGATGGGCGAACAAGACGTAGTCATGGATATAAGTGGGAAAATGGGCGAACAGGAGGTAGTCATGGATATAAGTGGGAAAATGGGTGAACAGAAGGTAGTCATGGATATAAGAGGGAAAATGGGCGAACAGGAGGTAGTCATGGATATAAGTGGGAAAATGGGCGAACAGGAGGCAGTCATGGATATAAGTGGGAAAATGGGCGAATAGGGGGTAGTCATGATATAAGTGGGAAAATGGGCAAACAGGAGGTAGTCATGGATATAAGTGGGAAGATGGGCAAACAGGAGGTAGTCATGGATATAAGCTGGAAGATGGGCAAACAGGAGGTAGTCATGGATATAAGATGGAAGATGGGCGGAAAGGAGGTAGTCAGCGATATAAGTGGGAAGATGGGCAAACAGGAGGTAGTCATGGATATAAGTGGGAAGATGGGCAAACAGGAGGTAGTCATGGATATAAGCTGGACGATGGGCAAACAGGAGGTAGTCATGGATATAAGTGGAAAGATGGGCGAACAGGGGGTAGTCATAGATATAAGTGGGATAATGGGCAATCAGGAGGTAGTCATGGATATAAGTGGGAAGATGGGCAAACAGGAGGTAGTCATGGATATAAGTGGGAAGATGGGCAAACAGGGGGTAGTCATGGATATAAGCTGGAAGATGGGCAAACAGGAGGTAGTCATGGATATAAGCTGGAAGATGGGCAAACAGGAGGTAGTCAGCGATATAAGTGGGAAGATGGGCGAACCAGACGTAGTCATGGATATAAGTGGGAAGATGGGCGACCAGGAGGTAGTCAGCGATATAAGTGGGAAGATGGGCGAACAAGAGGTAGTCATGGATATAAGTGGGAAGATGGGCGAACAGGTGGTAGTCATGGATATAAGCTGGAAGATGGGCGAACAGGAGGTAGTCATGGATATACGTGGGAAGATGGGCGAACAGGGGGTAGTAAGCGATATAAGTGGGAAGATGGGCGAACAGGAGGTAGTCATGGATATAAGTGGGAAGATGGGCGAAAAGGTGGTAGTCATGGATATAAGTGGGAAAATGGGCGAACAGGGGGTAGTCATGGATATAAGCTGGAAGATGGGCGAACAGGAGGTAGACAGCGATATAAATGGGAAGATGGACAAACAGGAGGTAGTCAGTGATGTAAGTGGGAAGATGGGCAAACAGGAGGTACTCATGGATATAAGTGGGATGATGGGCGAACAGGAGGTAGTCATGGATATAAGTGGGAAGATGGGCGAATAGGTGGTAGTCATGGATATAAGTGGGAAAATGGGCAAACAGGGGGTAGTCATGGATATATGTGGGAAGATGGGCAAACAGGAGGTAGTCATGGATATAAGTGGGATGATGGGCGAACAGGAGGTAGTCATGGATATAAGTGGGAAGATAGGCAAACAGATGGTAGTCATGGATGTAAGCTGTAAGATAGACAAACAGGAGGTAGTCATGGATATAAGCTGGAAGATGGGCAAACAGGAGGTAGTCATGGATATAAGCAGGAAGATGGGCGAACAGGAGGTAGTTAGTGATATACGTGGGAAGATGGGCAAACAGGAGGTACTCATGGATATAAGCTGGAAGATGGGCGAACAGGAGGTAGTCATGGATATAAGTGGGAAGATGGGCAAACAGGAGGTAGTCATGGATATAAGTGTGAAGATGGGCAAACAGGAGGTAGTCATGGATATAAGCTGGAAGATGGGCGAACAGGAGGTAGTCAGTGAAATAAGCTGGAAGATGGGCGAACAGGAGGTAGTCAGTGATTCAATTGGGAAGATGGGCGAACAGGAGGTAGTCATGGATATAAATGGGAAGATGGGCGAACAAGAGGTAGGACATGGATATAAGTGGGAAGACGGGCAAACAAGAGGTAGTCATGGATATAAGTGGGAAGATGGGCGAACAGGAGGTAGTCATGGATATAAGCTGGAAGCTGGGCGAACAATAGGTAGTCATGGATATAAGTGGTAAGATGGGCGAACAGGAGGTAGTCATGGATATAAGTGGGAACATGGGCTAACAGGAGGTAGTCATGGATATAAGTGGGAAGATGGGCAACCAGGAGGTAGTCATGCATATAAGTGGGAAAATGGGCGAACAGGATGTAGTCATGGATATAAGCTGGAAGATGGGCGAACAAGAGGTAGTCATGGATATAAGTGGTAAGATGGGCGAACAGGAGGTAGTCATGGATATAAGCTGGAAGATGGGCAAACAGGAGGTAGTCATGGATATAAGCTGGAAGATGGGCGAACAGGAGGTAGTCATGGATATAAGCTGGAAGATGGGCAAACAAGAGGTAGTCATGGATATAAGCTGGAAGATGGGCGAACAAGAGGTAGTCATGGATATAAGTGGTAAGATGGGCGAACAGGAGGTAGTCATGGATATAAGTGGGAAGATGGGCAAACAGGAGGTAGTCATGGATATAAGTGTGAAGATGGGCAAACAGGAGGTAGTCATGGATATATGTGGGAAGATGGGCAAACAGGAGGTAGTCATGGATATAAGTGGGATGATGGGCGAACAGGAGGTAGTCATGGATATAAGTGGGAAGATAGGCAAACAGATGGTAGTCATGGATGTAAGCTGTAAGATAGACAAACAGGAGGTAGTCATGGATATAAGCTGGAAGATGGGCAAACAGGAGGTAGTCATGGATATAAGCAGGAAGATGGGCGAACAGGAGGTAGTCAGTGATATACGTGGGAAGATGGGCAAACAGGAGGTACTCATGGATATAAGCTGGAAGATGGGCGAACAGGAGGTAGTCATGGATATAAGTGGGAAGATGGGCAAACAGGAGGTAGTCATGGATATAAGTGTGAAGATGGGCAAACAGGAGGTAGTCATGGATATAAGCTGGAAGATGGGCGAACAGGAGGTAGTCAGTGAAATAAGCTGGAAGATGGGCGAACAGGAGGAAGTCAGTGATTCAATTGGGAAGATGGGCGAACAGGAGGTAGTCATGGATATAAATGGGAAGATGGGCGAACAAGAGGTAGGACATGGATATAAGTGGGAAGACGGGCAACAAGAGGTAGTCATGGATATAAGTGGGAAGATGGGCGAACAGGAGGTAGTCATGGATATAAGCTGGAAGCTGGGCGAACAATAGGTAGTCATGGATATAAGTGGTAAGATGGTCGAACAGGAGGTAGTCATGGATATAAGTGGTAAGATGGGCGAACAGGAGGTAGTCATGGATATAAGCTGGAAGATGGGCAAACCGGAGGTAGTCATGGATATAAGCTGGAAGATGGGCGAACAGGAGGTAGTCATGGATATAAGCTGGAAGATGGGCAAACAAGAGGTAGTCATGGATATAAGCTGGAAGATGGGCGAACAAGAGGTAGTCATGGATATAAGTGGTAAGATGGGCGAACAGGAGGTAGTCATGGATATAAGTGGGAAGATGGGCAAACAGGAGGTAGTCATGGATATATGTGTGAAGATGGGCAAACAGGAGGTAGTCATGGATATAAGCTGGAAGATGGTCGAACAGGAGGTAGTCAGTGATTCAATTGGGAAGATGGGCGAACAGGAGGTAGTCATGGATATAAATGGGAAGATGGGCGAACAAGAGGTTGGACATGGATATAAGTGGGAAGACGGGCGAACAAGAGGTAGTCATGGATATAAGTGGGAAGATGGGCGAACAGGAGGTAATCATGGATATAAGCTGGAAGCTGGGCGAACAAGAGGTAGTCATGGATATAAGTGGTAAGATGGGCGAACAATAGGTAGTCATGGATATAAGTGGGAACATGGGCTAACAGGAGGTAGTCATGGATATAAGTGGGAAGATAGGCAAACAGAAGGTAGTCATGCATATAAGTGGGAAAATGGGCGAACAGGATGTAGTCATGGATATAAGCTGGAAGATGGGCGAACAAGAGGTAGTCATGGATATAAGTGGTAAGATGGGCGAACAGGAGGTAGTCATGGATATAAGCTGGAAGATGGGCAAACCGGAGGTAGTCATGGATATAAGCTGGAAGATGGGCGAACAGGAGGTAGTCATGGATATAAGTGGGAAGATGGGCTAACAGGATGTAGTCAGCGATACAAGTGGGAAGATGGGCGAACAGGAGGTAGTCAGCGATAAAAGTGGGAAGATGGGCAAACAAGAGGTAGTCATGGATATAAGTGGTAAGATGGGCGAACAGGAGGTAGTCATTGATATAAGTGGGAAGATGGGCTAACAGGAGGTAGTCAGCGATATAAGTGGGAAGATGGGCGAACAGGAGGTAGTCAGTGATATAAGTGGGAAGGTGGGCAAACAGGAGGTAGTCATGGATATAAGTCGGAAGATGAGCTAACAGGAGGTAGTCATGGATATAAGTGGGAAGATGGGTAAACAAGAGGTAGTCATGGATATAAGCTGGAAGATGGGCGAACAAGAGGTAGTCATGAATATAAGTGGTAAGATGGGCGAACAAGAGGTAGTCATGGATATAAGTGGTAAGATGGGCGAACAATAGGTAGTCATGGATATAAGTGGGAAGATGGGCGAACAGGAGGTAGTCATGGATATAAGTGGTAAGATGGGCGAACAGGAGGTAGTCATGGATATAAGCTGTAAGATGGGCAAACAGGAGGTAGTCATGGATATAAGCTGTAAGATGGGCAAACAGGAGGTAGTCATATAAGCTGGAAGATGGGTGTCTCCGGTGCAAAGTGGTTAAGCCTCGTGCCTCGCGCTCCGAAGGTCGTTGGTTCGATTTCGGACTCCTGCGGTAAGAGGCCGATTTATATGGATCAACCCGGTGCAATGAAGTCTATTCTCTCGTCTTTAAACCACTTTTAATATGTGGCAAGATAACATCAAGAGATGAAAGAACAGCAGTCAGTAAGTGTACAACCAGGGTGAGATACATGCAGTGTTGTAGAAAACATCAAGAGATGAAAGAACAGCAGTCAGTAAGTGTACAACAAGGGTTAGATACATGCAGTGTTGTAGAAAACATCAAGAGATGAAAGAACAGCAGTCAGTAAGTGTACAACAAGGGTGAGATACATGCAGTATTGGAGAAAACATCAAGAGATGAAAGGACAGTAGTCAATAAGTGTACAACAAGAGTGAGAGAAATACATGGAGTGTTGGAGACCCGTTGCAGCCAACAATCATTGTGGAGACTGCAGCTGATTGAATAATCGATTTGTCATTTAGTCTTTTCATAATAGTAATCCTATGTTGTATATATCTCTATTTCAGTGACAATATTTGTTTCCTCTAACTGCTTGTTAATCGTCCAGAATTCCGCAGCATTTAACATATCAGGATAGAGATATCCCTTGAAGACTGTTTTAACTGATAAAATTAATGTTTGCTGAAGTAAGCAGCATATTGCAGAAAACGACATATACTTTTTGATTCTTTCTTCTTTTTTTTTAAATATCGTTTCTTTGTTTGATGTGTATTATACCAAGTGAGCAAGAGTAGTAAAGATGGAATCTGCAAATTAAATGCGTTGTTCAATGCAAAGCTTACAAAGGGGGAAACACCCCATTAACGACACACTCTGTTATCGACAGCAAGACTTTCAACAGCTGTGGTCTCGATCACTGTACCAGCTATTTCACTATTATTTGTTTTTGCCATGTTCATTATTACGTCGCCTCGACCCAGAAGCATATTCTGATATAGAGATTTGAATTGCTGAAGATTTCTCATAGACTAAGGCATGAAATCTGAAGAAAAGTGGCCAAGTATAGGTTTGGAATTATTCAGTTGGAGCAGCCGCGGTTTGTTTCACATTCAACAAGTTCGTTTTTAAATTATTCATCAGACGCAAAATTTGACAAGCAAGCTCGCATAGCCAATGTTATATATGAGACGTTAGCTAGTTTACTGTGCATCTACAAGGCGGGAATGCTGTCAAGATGTTAACAGTTTCTTGTGGATATGCGTGAAATATTCAGATGTTAGCAATTTATTTTGGATTTACAAGGTATGAATGCATACAGATGTTAGCAGTTTCTTGTGGATCTGATTGGAAGTATTCAGATGTTAGCAATTTATTTTGGATTTACAAGGTATGAATGTATCCAGATGTTAGCAGTTTCTTGTGTAGCGACAACATGTGAATATATCCAAAAGTTATTAATGTATTGTACACCTACAAAGAATAACATGGACAGACAGAAAAGCCAATGACCAAGTCCTACAAGAAACAAATGAAAACCGTAAACTGATTAGACGTAGACAGTCACAATTATTTGGTCACGTTATGAGAAGAAATAAATTGGAGAACTTGGTGACAACTGGCAAGATCGAGGGAAGGTGAACAAGGGTAAGGCAGAGCAGTAAATACCTGGATGGTTTGGTCACGTGGTATGGTTGAGACAAGAACACTGAGCTGATCCACGACTCTGGTGATCGCATGAGATAGCGAAACATGACCGTCCATGCTTATCGGCATGACACATGATGATGATGACCCAATCTTCTGAATATGCCCAAATGTTAACAATGTATTGTGAACCAACAACGTGTAAAAATACCAAAATTTTAACGATTTATCTTTTTAAAAAAAGCATGAACATATCTAACTGCTAACAATTTGCTGCGTATCTACAAAGTGTGAACAAATGCAAGTGTTAGCAATGTATTGGGTATGTGCAAGGCGTGAAAGTACCCACATGCAAGTATCTGGCCGGGGTCTGTCAGGGAAGCAGGACGGTGGCCGCTGAATCGTTAATATCACCGCCAACAACACAACACCGTCAACACGTAAACAATGCATGTTTATGCATGAGCAGAGATGCAGGCCGACCCTGGCGCCTCACGTTGAATGGTTTGACATGATGTCATGGCGCCATGACACCCTGGTCGTGGTGACATTCAGAAATGGTCATTATATTAGTGTGGCGCCTGGAGTCACGCTTGGGTGTTGTGAGATTGTGGTTTCTTGAGAGCAACTTTCTCTAGATAATCAATAGACTATTACTTCCGCCGACTGATAGTTTAGAACGGTAAGGAGTGGGTGGGTGGGCGTAAACCGCGCCGTTTATGCAATAAACCATGCAGAGAACAAGAAACATATATGCTAGTATTTGCCAGCGCGTTGGTGTAATGGTTATGACGTCTTACGGTCAATGACATGAGCACAGACGGATGAGGGCTCGATGTCAGCTCACGACTTTAGCTACCGGATAGAAAGGTTGGACAGCCATCTTCCGTATACACAGGCCTACAACATGTGATGGTCCACTTCACGTAGCCACATCAGCGTCCTGCTGGGAGACTTGATTAATGTCGATACGACTATTACATTTACTGGTATTCATGGAAACCCAATTAAAAATATTAAATTATGTTCCCATTACTACCTTTGCTCTCCGGGCATGTCCATGGGTGCTGTGATCTCTTCTAATCCTCCATAGTAAATACATCAGTGTACAGCCATTTACCGTGTCCATCCGCTGTTGACTGAGTGGCCTCGTCGCACTCATGGTGTGCTGTTCCTTCCTGGCCACACAAATCTTCAGTCCGATTGTCTGCATTATGAATACTGATGCTGTTTCATTTAGTTAACATCCATCGTTTCGGCAGAATTCTCTAAGGCGGTTCATGATGTTGTCATTCCTACTGCAAAGGCATAATATGAAAACACAGACACACCAGACAACAGAAAACACAAACAACAGAAAACACAGGCATACCAGACAACAGAAAACACAGACACACCAAACAACAGAAAACACAGACACACCAGACAACAGAAAACACAGACATACCAGACAACAGAAAACACAGACATACCAGACAACAGAAAACACAGACATACCAGACACAGAAAACACAGACATACCAGACAACAGAAAACACAGACATACCAGACAACAGAAAACACAGACACACCAGACAACAGAAAACACAGACACATCAGACAACAGAAAACATAGACATACCAGACAACAGAAAACACAGACCGCTATAGATACCGCGGGGAGCTGTAGAAAACTTCAGCTACAAAATCCAACCAATCACAAACGCTTTTACAAAGGGCTTGAAGTGAGTTGGTTGAGGGCCTATGATTCATTGATGAAAGACAGACCAAGAGGAAAAGAGTACTTCTTCATGAGTATGCTATATAGTTCTCAGTGTAGGTATGAAGATAGTAATAATTTATTTAAGAGCGCTGCTCAAATTGTTATAATTACACTATAGCTGGATAACCTATTCTATACGCTTAGCTAATTAAAGTTTCTCTACAGTACTCTTCTGAAAGTCTCTGTGGCGAAGTGGTCAAGCCTTCTGACTCAGGCTCCGAAGGTTGTGGGTTCGATTCCGAGCCGTGTCCTTCGATTCACGAGTGAAATTTTTCGGAGACTCCTCGTCGCTATAGCTACCGAGCTCGTGCTTGGTGCGACCGAGCCATATGGGATAAAACCCGGTGCAATGAAGTTGACCCTGTGGACTTTTAGTCGACTTTTTTTTTACAGTACCTTTCTGTTTCATGACACAAACTAGATGTATGGCTAGTTAATATGACATAGCGCTAGATGGAAAGGACACACACTGAGAAAACAGTAGTATAGTATAACTAGACACTTCCTTGTCTGCAACCTACGGGGCAAACCCAACAACATACCGAGAAGAGAATTAAAGACAGAGATGAATAACATGACAAGAACATGGACGGAGCGAAGGTGCAACACATAGAAAACGATAGGACGGCTACGCCTTAGATGGTTGAGGGCCGGCCTAAGCCCAATGGTGGGATTATGGGCGAAGTCTACAATGTCATGGACGTATTACAGTTGGGCTGGCCTATAGCAACAGCTTATCCGCCAGGCTTTGTACATTGCTTGTGGGACATTTTTTTTTAAATTTGCATATCCTTTACAGGACATCGCTGTCAACAGCAGCATCTTTCAGCTGTGTGTTGATTCACATTTACTGGAAAATAAATGCAGCTTCATAATGCAGCGATAATATTTACGAGTATATACGAAAATCTAACGCGTGAGGCGGTCAGGATAGCTCTTCCATTAGGAATACATTCGTGGTTTTATAGCAACGAACCTGAAGAAAAGCACAGGGTAAAACAATTGCTACACCAGTACAACAGTTTCAGAGAATGTAAGGCCAGGTCTTAATATAAGTAAGTAAGCAAAAGGTCATTTTACACGCTTAAAGGCGCTTCGAGCATAAAGTGACAGAATCATAATGTTATAGACCTAAAGGCAGTCCTGGGGTGATGCGGACAGTATCAGGCCGGCCGCCTTTACTTCCCAACATCTCTTGGTCCCAATATTAGACTGTATAGTCCTGGGAGCCCGGGGAATTTTTTCACAGATCGCCGCTAAGCACATTCACACCTACCAGCACCGGCCGACAGGCTAGCGTCTAGCCACAACGCTGTCACGGCTCACAGGTCCTTGAATTGAACTGATAAAGAACTCTGTGAAGTGTGAAATCACATAAGGAGGGTGTTCATGAACAATGATTAGCAACACAGATAAGGACACTGGTTGTAACTTACCGGGTGGAAATCAGCCGCGTCTTTAATGATGGTACCAGATACAGGAGAGGTGGTGTCAATGTCAAAGTTGAGTCGCCTCACAGCTTTCAGCCGCTTTCCGGTCGACATAGAAGCTGGCGATTTCTTCAAAACCGGTGCTGTTGTCCGCGCCTTGTGAGACGAAACCTTCTTGCCGACGGGTGTGGGGTTTGATTCGTTGAACAAATCGTTCTGTTTCAGGGCTGGCAGAGATTTGGACAGATCTTGCGGGTACAGCTCGCTGGAAACGTCGTCATTGTCTTCAATGATGGCGCGTTTTCTGCTGGGACTGTTGAGTGGAGATGGCGTCTTTAAGGGACTTGCTCTATCGTTAGTTGCTGTTGGCTCCAAGGTTGGAGGCAATGGCGATAATAAAGGCGATTGTAACAAAGGTTTTTGGCTTTCTATCAATGAAGGCACAGTTTGACAGTGTGCGCGTGAGAGATTTTCCGCCTGTGCTACTGTCTGGGCTTCCAATAACACGTCTGGATTTATTGCTTCAGGACAGAGCAAAGCGGCACGTGCATCCGCCCCTGAGAGATATGGGGAACTAGGGTTGTAAGGGAAGCGGGTGGGGGACAAAGGAGACATCATGGCACAAAGGGATCTGTCGGTGTTGGCGTTCAGATAGAGTTTATTGAATGAGTCAAGGCGAATCACTGCTGCGTTAGTCGATAAGGCTGCGATTGAATGGCTGGGAGGTGTAGAGTAGTAAAGCTGCTGCTGCTGCTGGTATGCATGCTGGAGTTTATAACTGTCTTCTTGTTCCACGTAAACAGCTATAGAGGACGGTGTCTGCTTTTTCCTGCTGTGCATGCTCAAGTCCATTGGCGTATCTGTCGCCTCCTCATGCTGAAGACTATTGCTGCTGATGGTGATCATGTTGCATTGATTGTTAATGTAATAACTTACAGCACTAGTTGTCTTTGTCGGGGGTTTGTTGTTATTGTTCTCCAGGTCGGTAACGAGGCTGTCTTTTTCACGGGCGTAGCAAATATGAGAACTGTTGGGGCTGGCAGCGTATCCCGAGTCTGGGGAGCTGTAACCCCCGTAGTCGTTAATGTAATCACCGTCTCTAATGATGATATGTTTATCGGTGTCGATGATCGTGGTGGTGGTGTATAACTGCTGCTGTCAGCTCCGTCCTGACACTCAGGCAAGCGATCCCGGTAGGAAAATGTACCTGCGCAATGTTTGTGTCGTTTCACCAAAAAGTGCCGTGGCATGGTGGAAATCCCTGTCCCTTCTTCCGGTTTGTGTCGGCCTTGCCAACTACTACTAATCAAAGTCTACTAATTCACTCCAATGTATGCTTGACATCCAGTGAGCTTGTGGGAAGCTAATCTATTCTTACATCACTAATTTACAAATAACACTTTCTAACTGTTGATGAACTGTAGCAGCTGACTTGAAGTTAGACGAATGAGTGCTGGTGCAAACATGGAACTGTATGCTTTCCCGCTAAATTGTATTGTTGATTTCGCTAATAGAAATAATTTACTTATTGCACTTAGATTGAGATTAAATTGCACTTAGATTGAGATTATATTGCACTAGTATATAAGAGCGGCCATATGGTTTTACTGATTTGACTAAACATAATAAAGTAAATGAAATCAATTTACAGTTTATGTTCGTCTTAATGTAATGTAAAATGATAGATACAGTAACAAAATCTTCACAAAGGCACACGTGATAAAGTAGAGCATAAACGTATTTTTGCTAAAATGAAATTTGTTAAAACATAAATTCTGATATTGCACAAGTAGGTATATGATTACAGTTCATTAGCAAACGATAACAAATCATGTGAAAAGACATTAACAGTATTGAAATAAATTATTATTTTGATTGCACTTGGGAAAACAGTGCTCGGCTGCACTTGTGTGCAAATTCCCAGTGGTCATTCTTCCCTGACCTGGGACTGCACAAAACGCAGGCACGAGACACAATTAAGGCAGCAGGAATGACCAGAAAGAGGGGCACTTGAAATAAGAGCAAGGCACCATCTGACATACGTTGCAAATTATGATGAAATCAAATACTGAACGGAAAGAAAATTATCGGCACTTGAATTTTGCATTTAACAAAAACATACCATTACTGAAAGTTTTTGGGGGAAAGAAATAATGAAAATAGTTCACACAAATTTTTTTGATTAAAAATGCTTTTGAAACTTTTGATATATGAACTAATCGACATCCGTCTAAGATTTGTAAACTAAAGCAGATTATTTTAAAGAAGGCACACACAACAAAACTTGTAAGGCACAAGTGGAAACACACACACACAATTTAGTTCTTTATGTTACAGCAATATTGCACATAGTTTGGCCAATGATAAGGAAATCAATTACACAGACATCAAGTATTTACACAATATTTACATTTACAAGGTTGTCTGAAAACTCTCTGTTATAGCTACTTGTTTTTAGTATAAATTATTGAACAATGACTAGATACACTCAAAGATATGCGCTGCTATTGTCCGTGATATACTGTCATTCTTTAGATGTTACTTGTTATTGTACACAATGTCAGTTAGATATATTTTACATTATTCACTTACTGGGTAGTATGACAACTGTTTGTTGAAATTGTTCACAGCGCCTAGATTAGTTCCCATTAACAGTGTATGTGTCTGGAGTGCTACATTGCGCGGAACTGAGCTACACACAGTCACTTGCCCGAGCTAATCAACAGTCAGTAAGGACTCTTCAGTCACTTTTCCCGAAGTTACCTCTCTACAGAGTGCAGGTGGTTTCCAACTCAAACTTCACGCAGTTCACAATGATGAAGAGTTGGATTATGCACCAGCGGTGATTGTAACAACAGCAGCAGCAGCAGCAGAAGTCTCCATGATGGTATATAGACAACTATCACAGCAGATGAGACGCCGAGAAACTCTGTCTCTACTCCTATAAGTGAGGACACAATTAGCTGTGATTAAGGCAGGATCTCAGATTAGTTCAACAACTGATTCATTCCCTTTTATATTAGCGTCGCTGCAAGAGTCATTGAACTTCTTTTCCTGCTTAAAACATTCCTGGGCTCATAAATATGCATGTATTCGCGTGCCGCTGATAGCTCCTCCCTCTAAGCTCACACGAAGGTTCGTCGGTTGTGAAAAGCGCGTGCCTGCGTTATCCCGCCTCTCCCCTCTCCCGCTCAGCATAAAATATCTCCAGTGGAATGACTTCACAGGCGCGTCCTGTCCCACACATGGGAGTCGAGAAACTGTGAGAAACAGCACAGATTTCATTAAATTAACACAGGGGTTGCAGTCAAACTGGTAGTGCTCACCCTCACTGGTACTGCACCAAACTAGCAACAGCCAATGTCAACAAAGCCCTCGCATGTCCTAGAATATATTCGACTCAAGCAGCTAAGACCACATTGATATACTCAAGAGAACTGCTCGATATCTGGCAAACATTCATATGGTCAATCAGAAAACTTGTGAAATAATTAATTACCTTCGACGAAATGGTAAAATATACTCGCAAATAGCAGATCGTTAAAAATAGTGTAAATATGAAATGTATGTCTAAATACCACAATGAAAACTGTTGAATGTGTTCGCTATTTCGTCAAGCAAGAAAAATAGAACTCAGCCAAGCATACACGTAGGAGCAAAGCTAAAACAAACGTTTCTCATACGCTAAGCAGTGTATTTGTAACTTGTTTTTCGGACGGGCTGGTAAAATATGCACCAGTGTCATGTATTGTTTTTGACATGCTTTGTTTCTGAGCACAAAGAATGCACGAACAGTGCACGGCCATGGGGAGTATTGTTGATGAGAGTATAAGGCATGCTACTTGAAAAAAAACAAAAACAAATTGGTTTACAGAGAGGAACGTCTTGGCCACATTTAAAGTTTATTACCAAAATGACTGAAATAAAACACAAATGTATTTATAAATAACGTACGACATAGGGCATGACTAAAATGTGTGTCGGTCAACACAAAGCCAAGAACCATTTCTCAACTGAGTTAGCGTATTGGTGTATGATAATGGATCTCTTTCGCTCACTGAGCCATATTGGGTAGATGGTGCTAGCCGATCAGTCGGTATTCGATGACTGCTGTCGATGATGTCACACCGATCGCGTTCACAGTCGGTATTCGATGACTGCTGTCGATGATGTCACACCGATCGCGTTCACTTTTCAGCCATTTCCTTGTCACATTTTATGCTGGATCCTACCTGTTGGGCCACATCAGTTTTAACATCAGCTTCGATGGGATTCTAACACAGGAGCACCGGGCCGGCAAGCAAACGCCGTCACCTTTGTGCCATGGCGACTGATGGGTGCTGTCCCTATGTTTGCATATACAAAAAGGCACTGGAGGAGTGATGAGGTCATGGCCACGCCTGCCGACATTACTTCCCAGACGAACAATTCCTTGTGCACATATCAGGCTGGGTCTATATGGGAGACCGCTTACATTTTAAAACAATATCTGCCTGGTTTGGTTTTGGCCTGGTACACACGACCACCGAGCCGAACAGGCATTGAAGCCAATGCGTTACCAAATGTAAGTGTTATAGATGGCACGGTGGACAGAAAGCAATGCAACGCCAGCAAAGAACTAAATTTTGTTTTTTTTCAACTGGGGGAAACAAGTTAATGTAAGACCAATGTATGAAACTAAAGTGACATACTCTTTCATTGTCTCAGAGCATGCTGAAGAGGGCGAATACAGGCTTGCATCGTGCACAGTGGCATGCTTCAATTTAAAACAAAACAAAAAAACAGATCTTCTTGGATCTTTTCTGCAAGACACGCTGGTGTGTTGCGAAATGAGCGGACGGACAGATTGACCTGGATACACACCGCTTGGTTGACGGTGGTGCTCGAAAAGACAGATATGGTTGAGGCCCTGGGGATAATATGAATAGTATGGAGGAACAGATAAATCATCGTGTCCTGGAGGCAATGGTAGGCTAGGTCCGACATTCAGTACTCAGAGGAAAGGCCAACCGGACAAACAATAAGACTGCAGCTGGTTCAATTAGTATTGGGACTCTTCGCTAGTTGTTGAAGATGGTAAAGGAGCACGTATGGGAATGGATTGAGTGCTGTGCTGTCGCCTCTTGACTATTTCTGACTCAGCATCGCATTAATTAAAATTGTCTTAATTCACATGGGGTGGCTCTGTGGAAAAAAACATCGTGGTTACATCTGGAGACAGTTTCGTCAAATTACAAAATATTCCTATAACATTATACTACATGCTTCACATTACTTTTGTTTGCGGGTTATTTAAACATCGTCATCATTGTCATCATCTTCCACTTTTGCCGTCAAGTGCCGTAACACGCGACAGTAACACACCTATATGTTACCCTCAACTTCTGACCACATATATATATATAGTTAAACAATCATAACGTATTCTTGTTTTCTGCACGCCTTCAGATGCATTAGCTGTAGAGTGACAACCTCATACTTGTTATAGGCCAATCATTAGCTATAGAGTGACAACCTCATACTTGTTATAGGCCAATCATTAGCTGTAGAGTGACAACCTCATACTTTTTATAGGCCAATCATTAGCTGTAGAGTGACAACCTCATACTTATTATAGGCCAATCATTAGCTGTAGAGTGACAACCTCATACTTGTTATAGGCCAATCATTAGCTGTAGAGTGACAACCTCATACTTGTTATAGGCCAATCATTAGCTGTAGAGTGACAACCTCATTCTTTTTATAGGCCAATCATTAACTGTAGAGTGACAACCTCATACTTGTTATAGGCCAATCATTAGCTGTAGAGTGACAACCTCATACTTGTTATAGGCCAATCATTAGCTGTAGAGTGACAACCTCATACTTTTTATAGGCCAATCATTAGCTGTAGAGTGACAACCTCATACTTTTTATAGGCCAATCATTAGCTGTAGAGTGACAACCTCATACTTTTTATTGGCCAATCATTAGCTGTAGAGTGACAACCTCATACTTTTTATAGGCCGATCATTAGCTGGAGTGACAACCTCATACTTTTTATACGCCAATCATTAGCTGTAGAGTGACAACCTCATACTTTTTATTAGCCAATCATTAGCTGTAGAGTGACAACCTCATACTTTTTATAGGCCAATCATTAGCTGGAGTGACAACCTCATACTTTTTATAGGCCAATCATTAGCTGTAGAGTGACAACCTCATACTTTTTATAGGCCAATCATTAGCTGTAGAGTGACAACCTCATACTTTTTATAGGCCAATCATTAGCTGTAGAGTGACAACCTCATACTTTTTATAGGCCAATCATTAGCTGTAGAGTGACAACCTCATACTTTTTATAGGCCAATCATTAGCTGTAGAGTGACAACCTCATACTTTTTATAGGCCAATCATTAGCTGTAGAGTGACAACCTCATACTTTTTATAGGCCAATCATTAGCTGTAGAGTGACAACCTCATACTTTTTATAGGCCAATCGGCATTCAATTGGTGATATGGCCATTATCTCATCGGCCGCCTTTTTCCCCAGGCATTGTCCAGGTACCCACATAAGGCTGGGTCGACCAGTAAATTGTTAAACAACCTCCACTGTCTGTCTGTCTGTCTGTCTGTCTGTCTGTCTGTCTGTCTGTCTGTCTGTCTGTCTGTCTGTCTGTCTGTCTGTTTGTCTGTCTGTCTGTCTGTCTGTCTGTCTGTCTGTCTGTCTGTCTGTCTGTTTGTCTGTCAGCATACGTGCTAGCGTGCCTGTGTGAATTATGTATGTATGTACAGTTTGTGTCTGTGTGTATGTATGTATGGATGCATTCACACACACACACACATACACACACACACACACACACACACACACACACAATGGCCTATCCCAGCCTACACTATCATATCACGTAACACAGCGAGCAACCAAAATCAATCCAAGCGTTACCAGTGTCAGTCTCTGGTTACACAAATTCATAAACAAGCAAATCAATCGATGGGCGCGCCAGGCTGGCTTATTGTAAGCTAGTTTATCATTGACAGCACGTGCGCACCTCTGTGTGCATGTCACTGTGTCTATATCGGATGTTATTGCATGGCAGGTAGTTGGCAGTGAGTGTGTGTCTGTGTGTGTGAGTGTGTGATTTGGGTCTCCTTATCTTTATGTTTACCGGTGAGCTCATTGGAATGACTTTCCAGTAATACAATATATGAGAGCCATCTGTAGAGCCAGCGACGTCTCCTTGATTCACTTGCATTTCTATTGCTCTGTCCATGAGCTTCACACTGATGGATCGTCTCTCAGCCATTGAATCTTTGTCTGCAGGCACCAGGTACACATCTTCAGTGTTATAAACCAAGATACTTGTAGGCGATTGCGCGTTTGTGAACGTCAGTAAGCCATCAGAGCACAAGTGCACTTGTGTAGGCCCAAGTGCCTTAGTGGTTATTGAAGCACAGTTTTGCAGTTGCCCGTCATATCGTGTCAGGGTTATGACATCAACCGTCGGCGATTTGGCAGCAGATCGCTTTGCGTTGATTTCGGTGTTATGAGTAGTCGGCCGTACAGAAAGCAGTGACTAACTATGTTACGTAAAACTGTCTAGTAAATCACAAACATCCAATAAATGCCGGGGTTGATTGTAACGTCCTTTAAAGGATATGCAAAAGGCGTTTAAACAAATAACGACCTTGCCTAGAGCATTGAATAAAAGAGATGTAAACACGAAATGGAAAAAGAAGACATACTAAATGAGTGGTTCACTGCTATTGCATTACCGATCTAATTTTATTGGTGTGACTCCGCCCACGTGAGGTGGCCACCGTGTGTACGACAGGACACCACTGTATAATCAGGAAGCGCTGTACATTCAGTTTAGATGTATTTCTTTTAATGCTAATTATTCCGGGGGTGTAACCCTGCATGCATTTGAATCCTGATGAGGTTATTGTAGGAATTGTATTCTGCAAGACGAACGACTAGTTCATGTCATTTAATAGGCAACCACACAAAGAGCAGTGGCAATACGTGCCAGCTGTGCCATCCATGCGTGACCGGGCTGGTTCGTACTGTGACAAACTGTAGAGCGCGCACCCACGTGAGCACTGACAGAAAAGGTCTCACTCTACTCAGTTTGTATTGATCGCGTTCTGAAACAGATGGCTGTGTCTCGCTGGCTGACAATGTTACAGTGTGTGTGAGACAAGACAAATCAACGTTTGTAGTTGAGCATGTTTGTGTATGTGTCAACAACAATCAAGCGTACTTTAGTGTGTCGACCATATGTGTGTACGTCCGATAAGCTAAACAACGTCGACTGCCGTTGTTCTTGTTCTTGTTAACTGATTCACTGCTAAACAAAATGTAGGTTGGGTCAAACTTGGTGCACAGTCAGATGAACAGGTATCATAATGTAAATTTTTGTTCACTGAGCATTAAAATTGCGGAAGATATCGCGAAAGGAAACAAATAACATGAATTTTCTTGTATGGCGACATTTCATCCTTCTGTCCCAATGCAAGGTCACATATGGCGATATATATCCTTCAGCATTGAATCAGTTAAAAGTTAGTTTCATATACCTCATTGGCCATTGCAATCAATCCCAGCATTTATTGGCCTGTTTGTGATTGACTCTGCAATTTCACATCTAATAGTTTGCCATTGCTTTCTTAATAGACGTCTCAGCCCAGCGAAATCAACGCAAAGCGATCTGCTTCCAAATCTGCCCCTGGTGATGTCGAACCTTAGACGCTCCATGTCGGGGAATTGTGACAGTGGGTGTCACTAACGCAATATGTGGACAGAATGAGATTGCGGAGGATCGGTATGGGTTCTGGAAGAATCCCAAAACTGAAAGGGAAGACCAGGAGAACTTTAAATCAGATAACGGCGGGAACGATTAGTAGTATGTCTCGTCATTGACTGTTAAATGTGGGGTCAGAGCACATATGGGAATGTCCCGAGTACAGTGATGTCGGTTCTTAACTCTCCTCAACTCAACTCAACTCAACTCCATTTAATCATCCTTTAATTCGTATGTTCATCCAAACCCAAATCAATGTGCAGCCGTGCATAGTATACAACAACTGTTTGACATCATTCCCATTCTTTATTAGTATTAACTTTTGCAAACTTCTTCAACTGCCGCAAAGTAGTAGTTGTACGTCATGTATGACTGAATGACTGCATGAGTGAATGTAGTAGCCAGGTAGTTAGCTCTTGGCCTCGTGGGTGGCATTCGATGGCGCTAATCATGTTTACCAGGATGTTTACCTCGCTTTCAAAGTTTATCTGTTGGTTGTCATTTTACATCATCTCTGCTAATTGTTACTTTAAAAGTTTGTCTCTTAGTCGTCAGAGTCCAAGTTTCTCTACATCACTTGACAAGCGTCTTTACCAATTGTTGCTTTGAAAGCTGTTCTAGTTGTTACTTTATAATATTCTCGTAAAGTGTTTACTCTAAACGTGTCATTCCCAGTTGTTGCTTGAAAACGTGTTATTGTAGTTATTATTTTAATGTCTCTCGTTTTAAAAGCGTATACCCAAGCTATTACTCTAATTCGTTTCAAAATAATGTAGTTACTTATCTGGTTGCTTGGCTTATTCTGCACTAAGCAACTCACTATATGCTTATCAGTTACTATTTATATGAGAGAAACATAGTCACTATGCTAATCTGTTACTGCTTATTTAAGAGAAACATATTGCTTCCTCTTCCAGTCAGACTAACACTAAACACCTCACTCATTCATTTCTATACATTTCGCAGCTTCTACTCTACTATATGTATGCTCACTATGTTCCTGTTACGTCTGTAACTGTCGTGGCCATCATTATGTCTAAGAAAATGACGTCCCCGTTCATGCCTCTCCACAGACTTCGGTCTTCGGTGTTCTTATTGTCAAGATATTCCTGCATGCTGTCATTGTAGACAGCCAAGCACCATTATTTCTCTGTCTCCTTCTAACCCGTCTACCTCTCTTCTTTTCAGGTGTCATGGTGTTCTGAAATGTCCTATTACTATTATATGATCAAAGAGCACCGCTTGTCTCTGTTTTATGTACACAGTAAATGTCCCTTTGACACACTTTAAAGCTCAGCGGGCACATGTATCTAGACACATTGATGTATGGACCAACCGGCACTCGCGGCTGATGTGGTCAGTATTACGCCGGCCACTGTCATTCTCATGACATGTCCTGGTACCCATTACAGGCTGGGAGACCCGCAGGCCAGGTGACCTTTATACATTGGAGTCAGTCCTAATATAGATCGAACTCATGACCACTGGTACGACAGGCGAGTGTCTACGACAGATGTGTGTCTACGACAGATGTGTGTCTACGACAGATGTGTGTCTACGACAGATGTGTGTCTACAGCAGGCGAGTGTATACGGCAGACGAGTGTCTACGACAGGCGAGTGTCTACGACAGATGTGTGTCTACAGCAGGCGTGTGTCTACAGCAGGCGTTGTCTTCGACAGATGTGTGTCTACAGCAGACGTGTGTCTACGACAGATGTGTGTCTACAGCAGGCGTGTGTCTACAGCAGGCGAGTGTCTACGACAGGCGAGTGTCTACAGCAGACGAGTGTCTACGACAGGCGAGTGTCTACGACAGATGTGTGTCTACAGCAGGCGTGTGTCTACAGCAGGCGTTGTCTTCGACAGATGTGTGTCTACAGCAGACGAGTGTCTACGACAGATGTGTGTCTACAGCAGGCGTGTGTCTACAGCAGGCGTTGTCTTCGACAGATGTGTGTCTACAGCAGACGAGTGTCTACGACAGATGTGTGTCTACAGCAGGCGTGTGTCTACAGCAGGCGAGTGTCTACGACAGATGTGTGTCTACAGCAGGCGTGTGTCTACAGCAGGCGAGTGTCTACGACAGGCGAGTGTCTACAGCAGACGAGTGTCTACGACAGGCGAGTGTCTACGACAGATGTGTGTCTACAGCAGGCGTGTGTCTACGACAGGCGAGTGTCTACAGCAGACGAGTGTCTACGACAGGCGAGTGTCTACAGCAGGCGAGTGTCTACGGCAGACGAGTGGCTACAGCAGGCGTTGTCTACGACAGATGTGTGTCTACAGCTGGCGAGTGTCTACAGCAGGTGTTGTCTACGACAGATGTGTGTCTACAGCTGGCGAGTGTCTACAGCAGGCGTTGTCTACGACAGATGTGTGTCTACAGCTGGCGAATGTCTACAGCAGGTGTTGTCTACGACAGATGTGTGTATACGGCAGACGAGTGTCTACGACAGGCGAGTGTCTACGACAGATGTGTGTCTACAGCAGGCGAGTTGCTACAGCAGGCGTTGTCTTCGACAGATGTGTGTCTACAGCTGGCGAGTGGCTACAGCAGGCGTTGTCTACGACAGATGTGTGTCTACAGCAGGCGAGTGTCTACGACAGATGTGTGTCTACAGCAGGCGAGTGTCTACGACAGATGTGTGTCTACAGCAGGCGAGTGTCTACGACAGATGTGTGTCTACAGCAGGCGAGTGTCTACGACAGATGTGTGTCTACAGCAGGCGAGTGTCTACGACAGATGTGTGTCTACAGCAGGCGTGTGTCTACAGCAGGCGTTGTCTACGACAGATGTGTGTCTACGACAGATGTGTGTCTACAGCAGGCGAGTGTCTACGACAGATGTGTGTCTACAGCAGGCGAGTGTCTACGACAGATGTGTGTCTACAGCAGGCGAGTGTCTACGACAGATGTGTGTCTACAGCAGGCGAGTGTCTACGACAGATGTGTGTCTACAGCAGGCGAGTGTCTACGACAGATGTGTGTCTACAGCAGGCGAGTGTCTACGACAGATGTGTGTCTACAGCAGGCGTGTGTCTACAGCAGGCGTTGTCTACGACAGATGTGTGTCTACGACAGATGTGTGTCTACAGCAGGCGTGTGTCTACGACAGATGTGTGTCTACAGCAGGCGAGTGTCTACGACAGATGTGTGTCTACGACAGATGTGTGTCTACGACAGATGTGTGTCTACGACAGATGTGTGTCTACAGCAGGCGTTGTCTACGACAGATGTGTGTCTACGACAGATGTGTGTCTACAGCAGGCGAGTGTCTACGACAGATGTGTGTCTACAGCAGGCGTGTGTCTACAGCAGGCGTTGTCTACGACAGATGTGTGTCTACAGCAGGCGTTGTCTACGACAGATGTGTGTCTACGACAGATGTGTGTCTACAGCAGGCGAGTGTCTACGACAGATGTGTGTCTACAGCAGGCGTGTGTCTACAGCAGGCGTTGTCTACGACAGATGTGTGTCTACAGCAGGCGTGTGTCTAGGGCAGGCGTTGTCTACGACAGATGTGTGTCTACAGCAGGCGTGTGTCTACAGCAGGCGTTGTCTACGACAGATGTGTGTCTACAGCAGGCGTGTGTCTAGGGCAGGCGAGTGTCTACAGCAGGCGTTGTCTACGACAGATGTGTGTCTACAGCAGGCGTGTGTCTAGGGCAGGCATGTGTCTACAGCAGGCGTGTGTCTAGGGCAGGCGTTGTCTACGACAGATGTGTGTCTACAGCAGGCGTGTGTCTAGGGCAGGCATGTGTCTACAGCAGGCGTGTGTCTACAGCAGGCGTTGTCTACGACAGATGTGTGTCTACAGCAGGCGTGTGTCTAGGGCAGGCGAGTGTCTACAGCAGGCGTTGTCTACGACAGATGTGTGTCTACAGCAGGCGTGTGTCTAGGGCAGGCGAGTGTCTACAGCAGGCGTTGTCTACGACAGATGTGTGTCTACAGCAGGCGTGTGTCTAGGGCAGGCATGTGTCTACAGCAGGCGTGTGTCTAGGGCAGGCATGTGTCTACAGCAGGCGTGTGTCTAGGGCAGGCGAGTGTCTACATCAGGCGAGTGTCTGACCACCACGCTGGCGTGACTCTTGTAGTTGCCTACACTGTTCTGCTTAGATTCGCCACTTCCAGGCAATTGTTGTTAGTTACTCTGGCTGACAATTTATTCACAACATTCGTCGCAAACCGGATCCGCGCTGCCTCCATATTGTCCCTAATTTGTTCACATTCCAAGATCCAAGCCTTGTAATTTAAAATAGCAGTTTCTTGGGAAAAAAAGAGTTAAGTAGTGAAGTCATTTCTCTTCATCTTTTAATGGCGACATTTTCCCTGACCCCCAACCCCTTCATTGCCCTATAAAATTAGTAACCTAACGTGGTTTTAGTGTGCACATTAAGAGTTAACCAGTGACAATGTGTGCATTGTTGAGAATTCAATTTTTCGAAATTTCACTTTCTCTGTTTGGTCCAATGAAAATTCTCATAGAGCACAACAAGGAACTACCGACCAATAGAATGAGCCGAGGTGTTGTATTGGCTGAAGCCAATGCATGCCGGGAGTGGGTGAAACAGTGAATGCCAGTAAAGCACAACGTGTATCCCACGCGCGACTGCCCCGACAACCAGGACAATCAGGCACTCACACACTATTCAAACCTGAGACCAGGGCGTTAGTTATACATCCCGTGACCCCAGTCCCGCACGCGCCTGGCCATTGTTCTATGCGCTTCGGGGTCGCGTGTCTAGCCTAATTTGCATACAGCTGTTCGCTGTAAGAATATCGCTCACATCGCACTTCTATTCACCCTGGCAAGGCTCGCGTTTAAGACTTCTAAGTTCTTTGTGTGTGTGTGTGTGGGGGGGGGGGGGGGGGGGGGGGGGGGTGCGTGTTTGCGCGAGCAAACTTGTCAGATATCAAGGGGAACAGATGAGTGAAATAAAACACACACAAACACACACACACACATACACACACACATACACACACACACACTAAGTCTTGGCCCGAGAATCAAAATTAAAACATAAATTACAAAGAAAGCGTAATGAGAGATACTATAGCTAGGCCGACCTGGCGAGAAAACCACGAACACAAACGCTTGACACCTGGAGCGTACATTCACCCAAACCTGCTCGTGAATTAAAAGAACGAAAGGCAACCTACATGAAACCACTAACACAACACGAAAACCGTGCAGGGTAGAAATTTGAGGGCGCGTGTAAGAGATAGAGAGGGTGGTGAGTAGGGTAGGGGGATGTGACAATTTTAAATTTGTGGAAATTTGTGTTGATACAATTTAGAAAACATGATAGCAGGGTGGTGTTATCGTTCTATTTTCACCCAAGTGGAAGTATTAGTATTCTGTTTCCCTTCTTTGTCAGGTTGGTCCTCATGGTTTTTCCCATTCCGTCATCTTTTTAGGTCATAGGGTTTGAAAATATGTTGACAATGTTATACTTAAAATCCCAGAAGAAAACATTACTGCGGTATATCAGCCACAACATACTTGTCGTGCTGAAACAACCTTATAATATCCTAATATGTCTCACCGCAGATGTGAGATTTTACTACCTGGCTGGCACACCTGGCTGGCACACCTGGCTGGTTTCTGGTCTTGGAGAGGGAAAGGAGATCTCTGGCACACAATTTCCGTGGAAATGGGTCGAGTGAAGAATGTCTACACCGGTCTCACCGCGATAGATGCACGCATTTGTCAGGACTTGAGACATGATCGTCAGGGACGCGGACTTTAACGATCCAGTCTCGTGGGAGATTCACAACAACCCGCCAACCAGCCAGCCCACTAACAACTAACCAGCCTGCCAACCAAGCAAGGAACCAGCAAGCCAAACAACTAATCAACTAATTAATCAACCAAACGGCCAAACAACTTCCAACCAGTCAGCCAAACAACTAACCAACCAGTCAGCCAAACAACCAACCAACCAGTCAGCCAAACAACCAACCAACCAGTCAGCCAAACAACTAATCAACCAACTAATCAACCAAACAGCCCAACAACCAACCAACCAGTCAGCCAGACGACTAACCAACCAGTCAGCCAAACAACTAATCAATCAGTCAGCCAAACAACTAACCAACCTGTTAGCCAAACAACCAACGAACCAGTCAGCCAAACAACGAAACAAACAACTAATCAACCAAACGGCCAAACAAACAACCTAGCAGTCAGCCAAATAACTAATCAACCAACTAATCACCCAAACGGCCAAATAATTAATCAATCAGTCAGCCAAAGAACTAACCAACCTGTCAGCCAAACAACTAACTAACCAGTCAGCCAAATAACTAACCAACCAACTAATCAACCAAACGGCCCAAAAACTAACCAGCCAGTCAGCCCAACAACTAATCAATCAAATAATCAACCAAACGGCCACACAACTAACCAACCAGTCAGCCAAACAACAAACCAACCAGTCAGCCAAACAACTAATCAACCAACTAATCAACCAAACATCCAAACAACCAACCTAGCAGTAAGCCAACCAACTAATCAACCAACTAATCAACCAAACATCCAAACAACCAACCTAGCAGTCAGCCAAACAACTAATCAACCTACTAATCAACCAGTCAGTCAAACAACTGATCAACCAACTAATCAACCAACTAATCACCCAAACAAATAATCAACCAGACAGTCAAACAACTGATCAACCAACTAATCAACCAACTAATCAACCAACTAATCAACCAAACATCCAAACAACCAACCTAGCAGACAGCCGAACAACTAATCAACCAACTAATCAACCAAACAAATAATCAACCAGACAGTCAAACAACTGATCAACCAACTAATCAACCAACTAATAAACCAAACGGCCACACAACTAGCCAACCAGTCAGCCAACAACAAACCAACCAGTCAGCCAAACAACTAATCAACCAACTAATCAACCTAACAACCAACCTAGCAGCCAGCCAAACAACTAATCAACCTACTAATCAACCAAAGAAATAATCAACCAGCCAGTCAAACAACTGATCAACCAACTAATCAACCAAACGGCCAAACAACCAATCAACCAGTCAGCCAACCAGCCAAGCATGCAAGCAAGTCAGTATATGAAACTGGTAACTTCCATGAAACGGTTAATATCTGATGACACGTCAGTATATGAGACTCATAACCTTCATTGTAACATCTAGTACACAAGACAGGTAAATTTACAGTGGTTTATGTTCATCAGTTTCTGTTATATGAATATATGTATCACTTTAAGCCAATCGATTTCTGTTATATGAATTTATGTATCACTTTAAGCGAATCGATTTATATGTTATGAATGTATATCTCATTTTATGTGAATCGATTTATGTCATATGGATAATATGTCACGTTATGTTCATTTATTTCTGTTAGATGGAGATATATGATTATCACCGTGCTCCGTGGCGAAGACGTTACGGACGCGATTCGTAATCCCGTATACCCGGGTTCGAAACACAGCGGTGCTGGATTTTTCGAAAAAGGTATAGGTGCCGGTCGTTCAGAAAGCAATGGCAAGCTACTGAACGTAAAACGTGCCCGGGAATCACGAGCCGCCAAAATGCTGGGGTTGAATGTTACGTCCTTTGAAGGACATGCAACTAACAAAACATGTTCATGGATTTCTGCTATATTAATACATGTATCATGGTCATCGATTTCTGCTGCGTCAACTACAATGATTAATGTGGCGAGACTATTTTGATAAGCTGACGCTACAGTTATTGTTTACGAGCTTCTCCACGCACGACACAGCTGTTTCAGACTCGAATGTTCAAGCAGGCAGGATTCTCGGTGCTCCGATTACAGAGTTATGAATGGAATGTGTAACCCCCATCCCCCCCACCCCCACCCCCACCCCACCCCACCCCCATCTCTCTCTCTCTCTCTCTCTCTCTCTCTCTCTCTCTCTCTCTCTCTCTCTCTCTTTCAATCCCTACCTACATTCAGTGGTATTAATTTGGGGCAAGTGTAGACATTGTGGTATCTAGGCACATGGGTAAAATCAGACGGAAGATGCACCACAGAGGTAAGGAACAGAATAGGACAAGCTAGAATTGTATTTTATAAACTGAAGAACATCTTGTACAATAAGTTATGTCATTGGAGGTTTCAAAAGCTGTGTGCACGTTCCAAAAGACCAGTTTAATATGTGGATGTGGAACTTGGACAGTTAGTAAACTAACGAAAGCAATTAACTGGGGCGTAAGAGCTGTGGCTTTTTTTTTTTTTTTTAGCATATCCTTTTTACAGGACTTAGCTGTCAACACCAGCATCTTTCAGTTGTATGTTGATCTCTTGGCAAGATTACGCTCAGTAGTTTGCCATTGCAAGGCGTAAGTTACAGATGCGATTCGAACCACTGCTGATTTGAACCGTCATCACGTTACCTGACGAGAGTATACGAGATTACGGAGAAAAGTCATAACCTCTAAGCCACGAAGCCGGCAAGAGCTGTGGTAGCATGCCGAAAATTGCTTGGACAGCCAAGATGAGTAATCTGAGGTCACATCTTGACAGAGGTCATATTTCTTCCGTTTAATGTGTACTCTTGAATTGTTGGTTTATACTGGACTGAAGAACTACAATTTTTGGAGGACAAAGTTGAAGATGCTAGGAAGACAGCAGAGAGAGAACAAACAACTGAAGCGAACATCTCTCTCAAAGCCATCTCAGCAAAATATAAAAGAACAGTAAATCAAACAACAAGAGATTGTTGGAGGAAAAAAAACAGAAAACCTGAATTTTGACAGGGATGGAAACAAACTATGGAAACTAGTGAAAGCCATGAACAATGAAGGACCTAGAAACAAACAAATAACAATTAAACAAGGAAATGCCTTTCTTACAGGAAAAAAAGGCTGCAAATGCACTAATGGAACACTATGCCAGTGCAAACCACATTGATATTACAGCCGAACAGAAGAAAGCAACCAAAGATAAACAGATACATCATACATATACAGAGACAGCAGCAGAATACATGATGGCAAATCTAACAATGGAAGAAATGGAACAGGCAATGAATACCCTAAAAAAGAAGACATCACCAGGAAAGGATGGAATCACAAATGAAATGCTAATAGGACTAGGCACTAAGGCAAAAAAGAAACTACTAGCAGTCCTAAATTACAGCTGGAAGAGGGGAATAGTCCCACAGGCATGGAAGGAAGCTATACTAATACCAGTCCCAAAGAAAGGAAAAGACCTGGAAGAACCAAATGGCTATCGACCTATCAGTCTTCTTAGCTGTGTAGGAAAATTAATGGAACGCATTATCAATGGCAGGCTAACATGGCATCTGGAAGAACACCAACTCTTAACACCTCACCAAGCAGGATTCAGAAAGTACAGATCTACTGAAGATCAAATAACCTATATAGCTCAGGAAATAGAGGATGCCTTCCAAGAGAAAAAGCACACACTAGCAGTCTGGATAGATTTAGAAAAAGCATTTGATAAAGTATGGAAGGAAGGACTGAAAGTAAAACTGCAAAAAATGCATGTTTGCGGGAAAATGTACAAATGGATCAGCCACTACCTTGAGAACAGAACTGCCAGGACAAAAGTACAAGGACAAACCAGCAAAATGATGCTGTTGGAGCAAGGTGTCCCCCAAGGAGGAGTTCTTTCACCAACATTATTCCTAGCATATATAAACGACATCACGGAAAATTTTCCAGCCAGAGTACACACATCATCCTTTGCAGATGACCTAGCCATATGGACATCTGAAGAATATATTAGTACAGCTAACAGCAGAATACAGCAAGCCCTATTAGCGCTAGAGGACTGGTCAAAATCATGGCTAGTGAAGATAAGTGAGGAGAAAACAACATGCACAATGTTCTCCCTCTCAACTAAAACTCAGCAACCTAAGCTGGTATTGAATGGAAAAATATTGCGCCATGAAGAAAATCCAAACTATCTAGGAGTCACCTTTGATCGTCGCCTGACATGGAAGACACAGGTTGAGAAAAATCGAACAAGAGCAAGGCAAAGAATGGCAATCATGAAAAAGCTTGCTGGTACAACATGGGGAGCAGATGAGAAAGTTCTCAAGAAGTTATATACTGGACGGGTGAGGCCAGTACTGGAATATGGCATTGCAGCTTGGGCAACAGCAGCTAAGTCAAACTTTAACAAAATAAGTAGAGTCCAAAATCAAGGAATGCGAATCATAACTGGAAGCCTGAAGACAACGCCTATTAATGAATTAGAAAAGATCACTTGTTTACAACCAATGCAGGATAGAAGAGATAGCAGAGCCCAGCAACAAGCAGAAAAATTTAGAAGATTGACAGACCACCCTATGTACAACAGATTTAATGGTTTTTGGAAAGGGAAGACTGAAGCGTAGCAACTTTGTAGAAACTGCAAAACGAAGGATTAGGTCAGATCCTATTCTTAACATATCAACAGTCAAGCCCATACACAATGCACACAAGTTCCCAGCTTGGAGACAGCAGCAACTGCCTGAGATGATAGAAAACATTCCTGGTATTGAGAAAAAGAACACTCAGCATGAAACCGAAAGAAGAGAAATAACCCTAAACTACATAAAAGAACATTACCCAAGCAGGAATTGGACCCATGCATATACAGATGGATCAGCCAAAAATTCAATAGAGAATGGAGGAGGAGGAATTCTCCTAAATTTAAAAAATGGAGCGAAAAAAACACATTCAATGGCAACTGGAAAATTTTCAAGTAACTTCAAAGCGGAGGTAGAGGCTCTGAAAACTGCAGCAGAAATGCTCCTGATGGAGGAAAATAAAGAGAAGCAAATAGCTATCTTCACAGATGCAAAGTCAGCTGTCTCAATACTGAAGAGCAATAACAGCACAGAACTAACTGACCTAAGAGCAGCACTCCATGGTCTATGCCAGAAATCCAAAAAAGTTGTAATACAGTGGATCCCATCACATTGCAGTATACCTGGAAACGAAGAGGCTGACAGACTGGCAAAAGAGGGCGGACGACTACCACAGCCTGACATAGACATAACCTATAATGAGGCAAAGAGGTTGATAAAAAGCACTTATAGAACCAAATGGGAATCAGAGCATCCAGGCCATCAGAAGGATGATGCATATTACAAACTCGACCGAAGAGAACAAGTAGCAATCTTCAGACTCCGCACAGGACATAACAGGCTGAAGTACCATTTGTTCAATAAACTAAAGATAGGAGATACCGATGAATGTAATTGTAGAACTGGAAAAATGACAGCAAAACATTTGCTGCAGGATTGCCCAACGTATGCAGAACAGAGAAAGATATTTTGGCCCACACCTGCTTCATTTGAGGACAAGCTCTATGGAGATATCAACAAGCTAAAGTTGACCGCAGATTACTTTAACTATATACAGGTTGACATTTAAAGGTGCATGAAGACCCAGAGGCATGAAATGGAATATTGCTTGGATAGCAAATCCATTACGTGGAAAGTCCAAATCAAAAGCCCATTGTGTGGGCTTCATAAAAGGTGGAAAAGTGTCCTAGTGGCACGAAATGGAATATTGCTTGGATAGCAAATCCATTACGTGGAAAGTCTGAATCAAAAGCCCACTGTGTGGGCTTCATAAAAGGTGGAAAAGTGTCCTAGTGGCACGAAATGGAATATTGCTTGGCTAGCAAATCCATTACATGGAAAGTCCGAATCGAAAGCTCACTGTGTGGATGTCATCTGCAGACTGCATACTTCTGGTTTCCGGAAGAACAGCCTATGGTGAACGGAAGGCCCAATATACGGAAGTGAGGCTAAGCAGCCATGTGCAGGACGTGACGATTCCTTGGGTGAGCCCAGTACCAGAGCGCTATGTATCGGCTCTGCAAGTATGGAAGCCTCCTTGGATGGCGGGGAATGCCCATGGTCTGCCCCTGCCTCCCCTTGAGGGCTGACCAGGATCTTTGGCTGTTCTATATGGACCAGCTGGGATGGGGGATAACACCACAACAGTGAGAGTCAAACGTCCTAAGAAACCCCCGGGAAGGTTAACCCGGTCAACAAATGCCCGCAGAAGTCGGATGTGTCGGCCTAACGGCGCAAAAACGCAGCTCTGCTGTAAACAGGCACAACGCAGTCACATCCGAAAAAAAAAAAAAAACTCCGGATGAACGAAGAAGAAGAATTGTTGGTTTTGTCCCGGGAGTCCTGTCTTGACTTGCCGTTCTGTCTATGTTTGGAAAGAACTAAGATACAGAGACAACGTATCACAAACATCTCAAAGAGGCAGTGATTATTTTGGCCATATCACTATAAGAGGTAAATCGGAGTATGTTGTTACAACTTTAACTATTTGTGGACAAAGAAATAGAGGAATATAGAGGGAAATGATTCTTGACAGATTTATGTCATACCACGAAATGGCGTCAGCACAGGAAGTGATACCTGCTACTGGAGATCGCATGAATTGGCGAATCATTTCACCCATGGTAGTCGGCGGGGTACTTGTTGATGATGGGGTGATCACCTTTATTGTAAGTGTATATCACAAGACCTACGATTGCCTCCCGTAGATAATATCAGCAGAACTCAGGGCCGTGCCGTGCTGTGATACAGAGATAACTCAGGGACGTGTCGTGTTGTGATACAGAGAGAACTCAGGGCCGCGCCGTTCTATGATACAGAGAGAACTCAGGGCCGTGCCGTGCTATGATACAGAGAGAACTCAGGGACGTGCCGTGCTATGATACAGAGAGAAATCAGGGCCGTGCCGTACTATGATACAGAGAGAACTCAGGGACGTGCCGTGCTATGATACAGAGAGAAATCAGGGACGTGCCGTGCTATGATACAGAGAGAAATCAGGGCCGTGCCGTACTATGATACAGAGAGAACTCAGGGACGTGCCGTGCTATGATACAGAGAGAACTCAGGGACGTGTCGTGCTATGATACAGAAAGATCTCCGGGCCGTGCCGTGTCATGATACAGAGAGAACTCAGGGCCGCGCCGTTCTATGATACAGATAGAACTCAGGGCCGTTCCGTGCTATGATACAGAGAGAACTCAGGGACGTGCCGTGCTGTGATACAGAGAGAACTCAGGGCCGTGCCGTGCTATGATACAGAGAGAACTCAGGACCGTGCCGTGCTATGATACAGAGAGAACTCAGGACCGTGCCGTGCTATGATACAGAGAGAACTCAGGGATGTGCCGTGCTATGATACAGAGAGAACTCAGGGCCGCGCCGTTCTATGATACAGAGAGAACTCAGGGCCGCGCCGTTCTATGAAACAGAGAGAACTCAGGGCCGTGCCGTGCTATGATACAGAGAGAACTCATGGCCGTGCCGTTCTTTGATACAGAGAGAACTCAGGGCCGCGCCGTTCTATGAAACAGAGAGAACTCAGGGCCGCGCCGTTCTATGATACAGAGAGAACTCATGGCCGTGCCGTTCTATGATACAGAGAGAACTCAGGGACGCGCCGTGCTATGATACAGAGAGAACTCAGGGCCGCGCCGTTCTATGATACAGAGAGAACTCAGGGCCGCGCCGTTCTATGAAACAGAGAGAACTCAGGGCCGTGCCGTGCTATGATACAGAGAGAACTCATGGCCGTGCCGTTCTATGATACAGAGAGAACTCAGGGACGTGCCGTGCTATGATACAGAGAGAACTCAGGGACGTGCCGTTCTATGATACAGAGAGAACTCAGGGCCGCGCCGTTCTATGATACAGCGAGAACTCAGGGACGTGCCGTGCTATGATACAGAGAGAACTCAGGGACGTGCCGTTCTATGGTACAGAGAGAACTCAGGGACGTGCCGTTCTATGATACAGAGAGAACTCAGGGCCGTTCCGTGCTATGATACAGAGAGAACTCAGGGCCGTTCCGTGCTATGATACAGAGAGAACTCAGGGACGCGACGTGCTATGATACAGAGAGAACTCAGGGCCGTTCCGTGCTATGATACAGAGAGAACTCAGGGACGTGCCGTTCTATGATACAGAGAGAACTCAGGGCCGTGCCGTTCTATGATACAGAGAGAACTCAGGGACGTGACGTTCTATGATACAGAGAGAACTCAGGGACGTGCCGTTCTATGATACAGAGAGGCGGCCGCATCAGGCGGCATCGTAAGCGGGCGGCACAAGCAGCGAAATCAAAATATAATTTGAACCATTCAATAATTAAAAAATTGTAAGGGGGGGGGGGGGGGGGGCAATTCGAAAAGAACAAACATTTAAGGGTCGGCATTTCGAAGACTTGCATTATACTGAGAAAATCTACAGCATAGCCCTGCAGAACTGAAGCACACTGCATTAAACCATAGCACCGGCGAGAATCCACATGTGCAAATATCAGACTCACACAAGCCGTAAGTATTCTTTTCGTGGGTACGTTTTCTCTTTATGAAATACAGCAGAGGTAGTGACCTAGTCGGCCTGTGCTTTTTTCCATGTCCAACCACTGAGAAATCTTTGATATGAGCACAGTACACACGAGTGATCGTAACTTGATGCTCTGTCTGAGGTGGCGTGATGTCCGATCCACTACATGAGTATAAGAGGAGAAGGTGAGCACGAGAGGGGAAGATGAGTATGAGAGGAGAAGTTGAGTGTGAGAGGGGAAGATAAGAACGAGAGAGGAAGATGAGCATGAGAGGGGAAGATGAGGATGAGAGGGGAAAATGAGGATGAGAGGGGGATATGAGTATGAGAGGGGAAGATGAGGATGAGAGGGGAAGATGAGTATGAGAGGGGAAGATGTGTATGAGAGGGGGATATGAGCATGAGAGGGGAAGATGAGGATGAGAGGGGAAGATGATCATGAGAGGGGAAGATGAGTATGAGAGGGGAAGATGAGTATGAGAGGGGAAGATGAATATGAGAGGGGAAGATGTGTATGAGAGGGGAAGATGAGGAAGAGAGGGGAAGATGTGTATGAGAAGGGAAGATGAGTATGAGAGGGGAAGATGTGTATGAGAGGGGAAGATGTGTATGAGAGGGGAAGATGAGGAAGAGAGGGGAAGATGATCATGAGAGGGGAAGATGTGTATGAGAGGGGAAGATGTGTATGAGAGGGGAAGATGAGTATGAGAAAGGAAGATGTGTATGAGAGAGGAAGATGAGGAAGAGAGGGGAAGATGTGTATGAGAGGGGAAGATGAATATGAGAGGGGAAGATGTGTATGAGAGGGGAAGATGAGGAAGAGAGGGGAAGATGAGGATGAGAGAGGAAGATGAGTATAAGTGGGGAAGATGAGTATGAGAGAGGAAGATGAGTATGAGAGGGGAAGATGAGGATGAGAGGGGAAGATGAGGATGAGAGGGGAAGATGGGCACGGGAGGGAAGATGAGTATAAGTGGGGAAGATGTGTATGAGAGAGGAAGATGAGTATGAGAGGGGAAGATGATCATGAGAGGGGAAGATGAGTATGAGAGGGGAAGATGCGTATGAGAGGGGAAGATGAGGAAGAGAGGGGAAGATGTGTATAAGAAGGGAAGATGAGGAAGAGAGGGGAAGATGTGTATGAGAGGGGAAGATGAATATAAGAGGGGAAGATGTGTATGAGAGGGGAAGATGAGGAAGAGAGGGGAAGATGAGGATGAGAGAGGAAGATGAGTATGAGAGGGGAAGATGAGGATGAGAGGGGAAGATGAGGATGAGAGGGGAAGATGAGGATGAGAGGGGAAGATGAGGAAGAGAGGGGACGGTGTGTATGAGATGGGAAGATGAGGAAGAGAGGGGAAGATGAGTATGAGAGAGGAAGATGAGTATGAGAGGGGAAGATGATCATGAGAGGGGAAGATGAGTATGAGAGGGGAAGATGTGTATGAGAGGGGAAGATGAGGAAGAGAGGGGACGGTGTGTATGAGAGGGGAAGATGAGGAAGAGAGGGGAAGATGTGTATGAGAGGGGAAGATGAATATAAGAGGGGAAGATGTGTATGAGAGGGGAAGATGAGGAAGAGAGGGGAAGATGAGGATGAGAGAGGAAGATGAGTATAAGTGGGGAAAATGAGTATGAGAGAGGAAGATGAGTATGATAGGGGAAGATGAGGATGAGAGGGGAAGATGAGGATGAGAGGGGAAGATGGGCACGGGAGGGAAGATGAGTATAAGTGGGGAAGATGAGTATGAGAGAGGAAGATGGGTATCGGAGGGGAAGGTGAATATTGGAAGGGAATATGAGCACGAGAGGGGAAGATTAGCATGAGAGTGGAAGGTGAGCATGAGAGGGAAAGATGAGCATTAGAGGGGATGACGATCATGAGAGGAGAAGATGTGCATGAGAGAGAACGATTGGTATCGGAGGTGAAGATGAGTATTGGAGGGGAAGATGAGTAGGAGATGGGAAGATTAGTATGAGAGGCTAAGATGAGTAGGAGAGGAGAAGATGAGTATCGGCAGGGAAGATGAGTAGGAGAGGGGAAGATGAGTATCGGATGGGAAGATGAGCATGAGAGGGGAGGATGAGCATGGGAGGGGAAGATGAGGATGAGAGAGGAAGATGAGTATAAGTGGGGAAAATGAGTATGAGAGAGGAAGATGAGTATGATAGGGGAAGATGAGGATGAGAGGGGAAGATGAGGATGAGAGGGGAAGATGGGCACGGGAGGGAAGATGAGTATAAGTGGGGAAGATGAGTATGAGAGAGGAAGATGGGTATCGGAGGGGAAGGTGAATATTGGAAGGGAATATGAGCACGAGAGGGGAAGATTAGCATGAGAGTGGAAGGTGAGCATGAGAGGGA
The DNA here is from genome assembly GCA_014155875.1 of Cepaea nemoralis. Taxonomy (NCBI): domain Eukaryota; kingdom Metazoa; phylum Mollusca; class Gastropoda; order Stylommatophora; family Helicidae; genus Cepaea; species Cepaea nemoralis. The sequence continues at coordinate 128,629 of JACEFZ010016681.1, forward strand.
AAGATGAGCATTAGAGGGGATGACGATCATGAGAGGAGAAGATGTGCATGAGAGAGAACGATTGGTATCGGAGGTGAAGATGAGTATTGGAGGGGAAGATGAGTAGGAGATGGGAAGATTAGTATGAGAGGCTAAGATGAGTAGGAGAGGAGAAGATGAGTATCGGCAGGGAAGATGAGTAGGAGAGGGGAAGATGAGTATCGGATGGGAAGATGAGCATGAGAGGGGAGGATGAGCATGGGAGGGGAAGATGAGTATGAGAGAGGAAGATGAGTCTGAGAGAGAAAATGAGTTTGAGAGGGGAAGATGAGTATCGGAGGGGAAAATGAGTATGAAAGGGAAAGATGAGTATCGGAGAAGAAGATGGGATGAGAGAAGAAGATGAGTATGAGAGAGGAAGATGAGTATCGGAGGGAATGATGAGTATGAGAGGAAAAGATGAGTATCACAGGACAAGATGAGTATCACATGAGAAGATGAGTATCACAGGGGAGGCATATAGTCGATTTCTTATTGTATACATACGTCAATTCAGTTCAGATTTGTGGCAGACAGTTGCGAATGTCATAACTTCTTAGTCACACAGTCCCACATCATCCTTCTCTAACGACGCCATTAAGACACACAGTCCCAATTCATCCTTCTCTATCGTCGCCGCTAAGACACATAGTCCCACATCATCCTTCTCTAACGACGCCATTAAGACACACAGTAACACATCATCCTTCTCTAACGACGCCAATAGAGACACACAGTCCCACCTCATAGTTCTCTATGGACGATATTAAAACACACAGTCCCACATCATCATTCTCTGACGACGCCATTAAGACACACAGTCCCACTTCATCCTTCTCTGTCAACGCCATTAAGACACACAGTCTCACATGATCCTTCTCTGACGACGCCATTAAGAAACACAGTTTCAAATCATACTTCTCTAAACACGCCATTAAGACACACAGTCCCACATTATCCTTCTCTACTGCCATTAAGACACACAGTCACACATTCATCCTTCTCTAACGACGCCATTAAGACACACAGTCCCACATCATCCTTCTCTAATGCCATTAAGACACACAGTCGCACATCATCGTTTTCTAACGATGCATTGAGACGCACAGAAAGAAGTGACTTATTATCCCCGTTCTGTAACGAAGCCATTAAAACTCACAGAAAGACCTGACGTATTATCCCCCTTCTTTAACAACGCCATTAAGAAACACAGACAGAACTGACTTATTATCCCCCTTCTCTAACGACGCCATTCAGAGACACATAAAGAACTGACGTATTATCCCCCTTCTCTAACGACGCGATTAAGATACATAGAAAGAACTGACGTATTATCCCCCTTCTCTAACAAAGCCATTCAGGCACAGAAAGAACTGACGTATTTCCCCTTTCTCTAACAACACTATTAAGACAAACAGAAAGAACTGACGAATTATCCCCCTTCTCTAAGGCCGCCATTAAGGCACACAGTCCCATACCGTGCTTTTCTAAAGACGCCATCAAGACACACAGTCCCACATAATCCTTCTCTAATGACGCCATTAAGACACAAAGTCCTACATCATCCTTCTCTAACGACGCCATTATGACATATAGCCCCACATCATCCTTCTCATTCAACGCGATTAAGACACAGTCCTACATTATCCTTCTCTAACTTCACCATTAAGACGCATAGTCCCACGTCATCCTTCTCTAACGACGCCATTAAAACAGACAGTCACATATCATCCTTCTATAATGACGCCATTGAGACACACAGTCCCACATCATCCATCTCTAACGCCACATTGAGACACACAGCCGACAACAGCGTTATCTATGGACACCATTAAGACACACAGTTCCACATCATCCTTCTCTAACGCCATTAAGAAACACAGTCCAATATCATCATGTTCTTATGACGCCATTAAGACACACAGTCCCACATCATCCGTCTCTAACGACGCCATTAAGACACACAGTCCCACATCATCTTTCTCTAACGACGCCATTAAGACACACAGTCCCACATCATCCTTTTCTATCGACGTCATTAAGACACACAGTCTCACATCATCCTTCTCTAACGACGCCAATGAGACACACTGTCTCAAATCATCCTTATCTAACCACGCCATTGAAACCCACAGTCCCACATCATCCATCTCTGACGACGCCAGTAATACACACAGTACCACATCATCCTTCTCTATCGACACCATTAAGATACCCAGTGCCATATTATCCTTATCTAACCACGCCATTAAGACACACAGACCTAAATCATCCTTCTCTAACGACGCCATTAAAACACACAGTCCCACATCATCCATCTCTGACGACGCCAGTAATACACACAGTACCACATCATCCTTCTCTAATGACGCCATTAAAGCACATGGTACCACATTGTCCTTCTCTAACAACGGCATTAAGACACACTGTCCCACATAATCATTCTCTAACGACGCAAGTAAGACACACAGTCCCACATCATCCTTCCCTAACGACGCCATTATGACACACAGTCCCACTTCATCCTTCTCTAACGACGCCATTAAGACACATAGTCCCGCATCATCATTTTCTAATGACACCATTAAGTAACACAGTCCCCCATAACCCTTCTCTAACGACGCCATTAAGATACTCAGTAACACATCATCCTTCTCTAACGACGCCATTAAGACACACAGTCCCACATCATTCTCATCTAACCACGCCTTTAAAACACACAGTCCCTCATCATCCATCTCTGACGACGCCGGTAATACACACAGTACCACATCATCCTTCTCTAATGACGCCATTAAGACACACAGTCCCAAATCATCCTTATTTAACCACGCCATTAAGACACACAGTCCCACATCATCCTTCTCTAACGACACCAATAAAACATACGGTCCCACATTATTCTTCTCTGACGTCGCCATTAAGACACACAGTACCACATCATTCTTCTCTGACGACGCCATTAAGACACACAGTACCACATCATTGTTTTCTGACGACGCCATTAAGACACACAGTCCCACATCATCCTTCTCTTACAACGCCATTAAGACACACAGTCCCATATAATCCTCTAACGACGCCATTAAGACACACAGTCCCACATCATCATTCTCTGACGACGCCATTAAGACACACAGTCCCACTTCATCCTTCTCTGTCAACGCCATTAAGACACACAGTCCCACATCATCCATCTCTAACGCCACATTGAGACACACAGCCGACAACAGCGTTATCTATGGACACCATTAAGACACACAGTTCCACATCATCCTTCTCTAACGCCATTAAGAAACACAGTCCAATATCATCATGTTCTTATGACGCCATTAAGACACACAGTCCCACATCATCCGTCTCTAACGACGCCATTAAGACACACAGTCCCACATCATCTTTCTCTAACGACGCCATTAAGACACACAGTCCCACATCATCCTTTTCTATCGACGTCATTAAGACACACAGTCTCACATCATCCTTTTCTAACGACGCCAATGAGACACACTGTCTCAAATCATCCTTATCTAACCACGCCATTGAAACCCACAGTCCCACATCATCCATCTCTGACGACGCCAGTAATACACACAGTACCACATCATCCTTCTCTATCGACACCATTAAGATACCCAGTGCCATATTATCCTTATCTAACCACGCCATTAAGACACACAGACCTAAATAATCCTTCTCTAACGACGCCATTAAAACACACAGTCCCACATCATCCATCTCTGACGACGGCAGTAATACACACAGTACCACATCATCCTTCTCTAATGACGCCATTAAAGCACATGGTACCACATTGTCCTTCTCTAACAACGGCATTAAGACACACTGTCCCACATAATCATTCTCTAACGACGCAAGTAAGACACACAGTCCCACATCATCCTTCCCTAACGACGCCATTATGACACACAGTCCCACTTCATCCTTCTCTAACGACGCCATTAAGACACATAGTCCCGCATCATCATTTTCTAATGACACCATTAAGTAACACAGTCCCCCATAACCCTTCTCTAACGACGCCATTAAGATACTCAGTAAACACATCATCCTTCTCTAACGACGCCATTAAGACACACAGTCCCACATCATTCTCATCTAACCACGCCTTTAAAACACACAGTCCCTCATCATCCATCTCTGACGACGCCGGTAATACACACAGTACCACATTCATCCTTCTCTAATGACGCCATTAAGACACACAGTCCCAAATCATCCTTATTTAACCACGCCATTAAGACACACAGTCCCACATCATCCTTCTCTAACGACACCAATAAAACATACGGTCCCACATTATTCTTCTCTGACGTCGCCATTAAGACACACAGTACCACATCATTCTTCTCTGACGACGCCATTAAGACACACAGTACCACATCATTGTTTTCTGACGACGCCATTAAGACACACAGTCCCACATCATCCTTCTCTTACAACGCCATTAAGACACACAGTCCCATATAATCCTCTAACGACGCCATTAAGACACACAGTCCCACATCATCATTCTCTGACGACGCCATTAAGACACACAGTCCCACTTTCATCCTTCTCTGTCAACGCCATTAAGACACACAGTCCCACATCATCCATCTCTAACGCCACATTGAGACACACAAGCCGACAACAGCGGTTATCTATGGACACCATTAAGACACACAGTTCCACATCATCCTTCTCTAACGCCATTAAGAAACACAGTCCAATATCATCATGTTCTTATGACGCCATTAAGACACACAGTCCCACATCATCCGTCTCTAACGACGCCATTAAGACACACAGTCCCACATCATCTTTCTCTAACGACGCCCATTAAGACACACAGTCCCACATCATCCTTTTCTATCGACGTCATTAAGACACACAGTCTCACATCATCCTTCTCTAACGACGCCAATGAGACACACTGTCTCAAATCATCCTTATCTAACCACGCCATTGAAACCCACAGTCCCACATCATCCATCTCTGACGACGCCAGTAATACACACAGTACCACATCATCCTTCTCTATCGACACCATTAAGATACCCAGTGCCATATTATCCTTATCTAACCACGCCATTAAGACACACAGACCTAAATCATCCTTCTCTAACGACGCCATTAAAACACACAGTCCCACATCATCCATCTCTGACGACGCCAGTAATACACACAGTACCACATCATCCTTCTCTAATGACGCCATTAAAGCACATGGTACCACATTGTCCTTCTCTAACAACGGCATTAAGACACACTGTCCCACATAATCATTCTCTAACGACGCCATTAAGACACACAGTCCCACATCATCCTTCCCTAACGACGCCATTATGACAACACAGTCCCACTTCATCCTTCTCTAACGACGCCATTAAGACACATAGTCCCGCATCATCATTTTCTAATGACACCATTAAGTGACACAGTCCCCCATAATCCTTCTCTAACGACGCCATTAAGATACTCAGTAACACATCATCCTTCTCTAACGACGCCATTAAGACACACAGTCCCACATCATTCTCATCTAACCACGCCTTTAAAACACACAGTCCCTCATCATCCATCTCTGACGACGCCGGTAATACACACAGTACCACATCATCCTTCTCTAATGACGCCATTAAGACACACAGTCCCCAAATCATCCTTATTTAACCACGCCATTAAGACACACAGTCCCACATCATCCTTCTCTAACGACACCAATAAAACATACGGTCCCACATTATTCTTCTCTGACGTCGCCATTAAGACACACAGTACCACATCATTCTTCTCTGACGACGCCATTAAGACACACAGTACCACATCATTGTTTTCTGACGACGCCATTAAGACACACAGTCCCACATCATCCTTCTCTTACAACGCCATTAAGACACACAGTCCCATATAATCCTCTAACGACGCCATTAAGACACACAGTCCCACATCATCATTCTCTGACGACGCCATTAAGACACACAGTCCCACTTCATCCTTCTCTGTCAACGCCATTAAGACACACAGTCCCACATCATCCTTCTCTGACGACGCCATTAAGACACACAGTTTCAAATCATACTTCTCTAAACACGCCATTAAGACACACAGTCCCACATTATCCTTCTCTACTGCCATTAAGACACACAGTCCCACATCATCCTTCTCTGACAACACTATTGACACAAACAGTCCCACATCATCCTTCTCTGACGACGCCATTAAGACACACAGTCCCACATCATCCTTATCTGACGACGACATTAAGACACACATTTTCAAATCATACTTCTCTAACGACGCCATTAAGACACACAGTCCCACATCATCCTTCTCTAATGCCATTAAGACACACAGTTGCACATTATCGTTTTCTAAGGATGCATTGAGACGCACAGAAAGAAGTGACTTATTATCCCCGTTCTGTAACGAAGCCATTAAAACTCACAGAAAGGACCTGACGTATTATCCCCCTTCTTTAACAACGCCATTAAGAAACACAGGACAGAACTGACTTATTATCCCCCTTCTCTATCGACGCCATTAAGACACATAGAAAGAACTGACGTATTATCCCCCTTCTCTAACGACGCCATTAAGGCACATACAAATAATTGACGTATTATCCCCCTTCTCTAACAAAGCCATTCAGGCACAGAAAGAACTGACGTATTTCCCCTTTCTCTAAGGCCGCCATTAAGGCACACAGTCCCATACCGTGCTTTTCTAAAGACGCCATCAAGACACACAGTCCCACATAATCCTTCTCTAATGACGCCATTAAGACACAAAGTCCTACATCATCCTTCTCTAACGACGCCATTATGACATATAGCCCCACATCATCCTTCTCATTCAACGCGATTAAGACACAGTCCTACATTATCCTTCTCTAACTTCACCATTAAGACGCATAGTCCCACGTCATCCTTCTCTAACGACGCCATTAAAACAGACAGTCACATATCATCCTTCTATAATGACGCCATTGAGACACACAGTCCCACATCATCCATCTCTAACGCCACATTGAGACACACAGCCGACAACAGCGTTATCTATGGACGCCATTAAGACACACAGTTCCACATCATCCTTCTCTAACGCCATTAAGAAACACAGTCCCATATCATCATTTTCTTATGACGCCATTAAGACACACAGTCCCACATCATCCGTCTCTAACGACGCCATTAAGACACACAGTCCCACATCATCTTTCTCTAACGACGCCATTAAGACACACAGTCCCACATCATCCTTTTCTATCGACGCCATTAAGACACACAGTCTCACATCATCCTTGTCTAACGACGCCAATGAGACACACTGTCTCAAATCACCCTTATCTAACCACGCCATTGAAACACACAGTCCCACATCATCCATCTCTGACGACGCCAGTATTACACACAGTACCACATCATCCTTCTCTATCGACGCCATTAAGATATCCAGTGCCATATTATCCTTATCTAACCACGCCATTAAGACACACAGACCTAAATCATCCTTCTCTAACGACGCCATTAAAACACACAGTCCCACATCATCCATCTCTGACGACGCCAGTAATACACACAGTACCACATCATCCTTCTCTAATGACGCCATTAAGGCACATGGTACCACATTGTCCTTCTCTAACAACGGCATTAAGACACACTGTCCCACATCATCCTTCTCTAACGACGCAAGTAAGACACACAGTCCCATATCATCCTTCCCTAATGACGTCATTATGACACACAGTCCCACTTCATCCTTCTCTAACGACGCCATTAAGACACGCAGTCCCACATCATCATTTTCTAATGACACCATTAAGTAACACAGTCCCCCATAATCCTTCTCTAACGACGCCATTAAGATACTCAGTAACACATCATCCTTCTCTAACGACGCCATTAAGACACACAGTCCCACATCATTCTCATCTAACCACGCCTTTAAAACACACAGTCCCTCATCATCCATCTCTGACGACGCCGGTAATACACACAGTACCACATCATCCTTCTCTAATGACGCCATTAAGACACACAGTCCCAAATCATCCTTATTTAACCACGCCATTAAGACGCACAGTCCCACATCATCCTTCTCTAACGACACCAATAAAACATACGGTCCCACATTATTCTTCTCTGACGTCGCCATTAAGACACACAGTACCACATCATTCTTCTCTGACGACGCCATTAAGACACACAGTACCACATCATTGTTTTCTGACGACGCCATTAAGACACACAGTCCCACATCATCCTTCTCTTACAACGCCATTAAGACACACAGTCCCATATAATCCTCTAACGACGCCATTAAGACACACAGTCCCACATCATCATTCTCTGACGACGCCATTAAGACACACAGTCCCACTTCATCCTTCTCTGTCAACGCCATTAAGACACACAGTCCCACATCATCCTTCTCTGACGACGCCATTAAGACACACAGTTTCAAATCATACTTCTCTAAACACGCCATTAAGACACACAGTCCCACATTATCCTTCTCTACTGCCATTAAGACACACAGTCACACATCATCCTTCTCTAACGACGCCATTAAGACACACAGTCCCACATCATCCTTCTCTGACAACGCTATTGACACAAACAGTCCCACATCATCCTTCTCTGACGACGCCATTAAGACACACAGTCCCACATCATCCTTATCTGACGACGACATTAAGACACACATTTTCAAATCATACTTCTCTAACGACGCCATTAAGACACACAGTCCCACATCATCCTTCTCTAATGCCATTAAGACACACAGTTGCACATCATCGTTTTCTAACGATGCATTGAGACGCACAGAAAGAAGTGACTTATTATCCCCGTTCTGTAACGAAGCCATTAAAACTCACAGAAAGACCTGACGTATTATCCCCCTTCTTTAACAACGCCATTAAGAAACACAGACAGAACTGACGTATTATCCCCCTTCTCTATCGACGCCATTAAGACACATAGAAAGAACTGACGTATTATCCCCCTTCTCTAACGACGCCATTAAGGCACATACAAATAATTGACGTATTATCCCCCTTCTCTAACAAAGCCATTCAGGCACAGAAAGAACTGACGTATTTCCCCTTTCTCTAAGGCCGCCATTAAGGCACACAGTCCCATACCGTGCTTTTCTAAAGACGCCATCAAGACACACAGTCCCACATAATCCTTCTCTAATGACGCCATTAAGACACAAAGTCCTACATCATCCTTCTCTAACGACGCCATTATGACATATAGCCCCACATCATCCTTCTCATTCAACGCGATTAAGACACAGTCCTACATTATCCTTCTCTAACTTCACCATTAAGACGCATAGTCCCACGTCATCCTTCTCTAACGACGCCATTAAAACAGACAGTCACACATCATCCTTCTATAATGACGCCATTGAGACACACAGTCCCACATCATCCATCTCTAACGCACATTGAGACACACAGCCGACAACAGCGTTTATCTATGGACGCCATTAAGACACACAGTTCCACATCATCCTTCTCTAACGCAATTAAGAACACAGTCCCATATCATCATTTTCTTATGACGCCATTAAGACACACAGTCCCACATCATCCGTCTCTAACGACGCCATTAAGACAAAACAGTCCCACATCATCTTTCTCTAACGACGCCATTAAGACACACAGTCCACATCATCCTTTCTATCGACGCCATTAAGACACACAGTCTCACATCATCCTTCTCTAACGACGAATGAGACACAGTCCTACATCATCCTTATCTAACTTCACCATTAAACGCACAGTCCCACATCATCCATCTCTAACGACGCCATAAAACACACAGTACACATCATCCTTCTATAATGACGCCATTGAGACACACAGTTCCACATCATCCTTCTCTGACGACGCCATTAAGACACACAGACCTAAATCATCCTTCTCTAACGACGCCATTAAAACACACAGTCCCACATCATCCATCTCTGACGACGCCAGTAATACACACAGTACCACATCATCCTTCTCTAATGACGCCATTAAGGCACATGGTACCACATTGTCCTTCTCTAACAACGGCATTAAGACACACTGTCCCACATCATCCTTCTCTAACGACGCAAGTAAGACACACAGTCCCATATTATCCTTCCCTAACGACTTCATTATGACACACAGTCCCACTTCATCCTTCTCTAACGACGCCATTAAGACACGCAGTCCCACATCATCATTTTCTAATGACACCATTAAGTAACACAGTCCCCCATAATCCTTCTCTAACGACGCCATTAAGATACTCAGTAACACATCATCCTTCTCTAACGACGCCATTAAGACACACAGTCCCACATCATTCTCATCTAACCACGTCTTTAAAACACACAGTCCCTCATCATCCATCTCTGACGACGCCGGTAATACACACAGTACCACATCATCCTTCTCTAATGACGCCATTAAGACACACAGTCCCAAATCATCCTTATTTAACCACGCCATTAAGACACACAGTCCCACATCATCCTTCTCTAACGACACCAATAAAACATACGGTCCCACATCATTCTTCTCTGACGACGCCATTAAGACACACAGTACCATATCATTCTTCTCTGACGACGCCATTAAGACACACAGTACCACATCATTGTTTTCTGACGACGCCATTAAGACACACAGTCCTACTTCATCCTTCTCTCACGACGCCATTAAGACACACAGTTCCACATCATTCTTCTATAACGCCATTAAGACACACAGTCCCACGTCATCCTTTTCTATCGACGCCATTAAGACACACAGAAAGAACTGACGTATTATCCCCCTTCTCTATCGACGCCATTAAGACACATAGAAAGAACTGACGTATTATCCCCCTTCTTTAACGACGCCATTAAGGCACATACAAAGAATTGACGTATTATCCCCCTTCTCTAATGACGCCATTAAGGCACATAGAAAGAACTGACGTTGACACACAGAAAGAACTGACGTATTATCCTTCCCTCGGAGGTCACCATGGCCGAATGGATAAGAGCGCTCGCTCTGAAACTTCCGGTGTGGTGATGCTGAGGTAGCTGGTTCAGCCCCTACACCGATCAACTGGACTAAAAAAATTATTTCCAATCCTTGAACTCGTTGAAATAAATTAAATGGACCTCAGATGTAGGGATCGAATCGCCTAATGGCGAGGAACACTGATAATAGGGAAAGCTAATCCACATGAAAACATCAGCTCAGTGCACTCCCTAGCAATGGCGCCTACTAAAGGCAGTAGCACATGTAGGGGAAACCCTTGAATTCAAAGCTAGTGATCGTAAAATATCTACAACAACAAAACATATCTACAACAAACAATCTACAACAAAAATATCTACAACAAAATATATCTACAACAAAATATTTACAACAACAAAAAATATCTACAACAACAAACCATATTTACAACAAAATAACTACAACAACAACAAATATCTACAACAACAAAACATATCTACAACAAAATATCTACAACAAAAATATCTACAACCACAAGGATACATCACGTTTGACGCCAATAAAGCACACGAGACGAGACAGTACATTACTCTTCTACACACAGTGAGTCTATTGGGTATATAGACTAGCCCCACATTTGTAGAGACCAATCAGCACTTGACCTTGCGCTTTGATGCAATGGTTAGATTGTTTCACTGACAATGGCACGCGAGGAGTCGGGGGATGGTCTTATGTCAGCTTAATTAAGAGTACTTCACACACGTACAGTCTTATGTGAAAGAGTTATGAGTGCTTTGTATAATTACAATTGTCTGAAAAGAGTAAAGAGAACGTCACACAATTACATGGTGCGTGAAAGAGTTAGGAGTACTATATACAGTTACAGTGGTATGTGATGAAGTTTTGAGTACTTCGTATGCTGTAGTCTGTAAAGAGTTAAGAGAACTTCACACAATTACAGTGGTATGTGAAAGTTAATAACACTCAACACAAATACAGAGATTTTTGAAAGATCTAAGAGTACTACACACAACTAAAGTTGTATGAGAAAGAGTCAGGAGTTCTTCATCCATCTACCGTCGTATGTGTAAGCTCTATGTGTGGGAATAAACAAAACTTGAAACAATTAAATAAGTCAGGTTCTATATGGTCGTATGAAAAAAAAAAAATCTGAAATTCTCAAGACGTAAACTACATGAGAAAGTGTGAACCACACCTTAAAACAATTCGAGAAGCAGCTTCACACCGGGATGTTAACAAACACTTACATACTCGTAAATATGCTGAATAACGAATTACATGGAAGCTTTTGGTGTAAAGAAGTTGTGCTCAACATGGAGCGAAGCGAGCACGTGAATGGGTTTTTAAAACGACAATCATAAAGAGAAATGAGTCGACAGACAGGTAGATAGACAGACAGCTAGACAAACAGATTGACAGACAGGCATGTAGACAGACAGACAGACATAAATAATGTTAAGAACCAGAAGACTACCAAGTGACATAATATTTTTAGGTATGGATTAGCATTGTTTGTGTGTATTGTGTATTTCAGTTGTCAGTCCATGTTGTGCTTGTATGAATGACCGAAACGGTCACAATTCTTTCGAATTTGTACACTTAAATTGTTGCCTTTGTCCCTGACGCCCTATCTTGGATCGACCTTCTGTCCTATTCCGTTTTTGCTCTGTTTTGAGACTAACTCTTTAAAAGTAAAACTTAAATCGTCGGTAAGTAAAAATTATGTGTTGAAGATCTTATTTTCTGAGGTTGTTCATGCTCGCTTGTCTGTTGTTCAAGAAGCGAATATAAAACACACAGCCTACAAATACAACAGATTTAAGTAATTAAAGCAATATTTATATTTCGCATTGATTTCTTTCTTGAAAAGTATAGTTAATTGCTTCTCTATTGATTCTATCACTTCATGAAACAGGCAGCAGTATTTAGCCAGCACTTGTTTGTGTGACTACAATGGCTACTGCAGGCACACTTCCTGGCTGAATTCCTGTTCTCGGACCAAATGGTATTATCGTGTTTGTGACGTAATGGCATGAGTAATCATAACCCCGGAGTCGGCACTCTGATGATCCGCAGTATGGGGAGACTGACAATTTATGTCTTTGGACATTTTGTGGGGATGTTTCCTTACGTTTCCAAATTCCATTAATTAACAGCCCCACGATGCCCGCTGGATTCCAAGATCAAAGAAATATTAATTGTCAACTGGAGGCTGTTGGGCAAGTTGGCGATATGCGACACTACGTCTGTCTCCAGACGACAATGGCAGACGACAGACATCTCAGCAGACGAAATCAATGTAACGGCGTTTCCCAGCTCAGCGTCATCTGCAAAGAAATTACTCGCTCTACAGAATCGGCTGCTTCAAATTAAATCATTCTTCTATTCCGTCCCTTTGGAACCTGCTAAGATTATTTCAGACATCAAAGCAGTCATTTTTGAGTCATGGGCGCGCTCCGCGAATCAGAATTAGCCGGGCGCGATAGAGACTTGCATTGTTTGCTCTCTCCGCTCACAGAGTGCATGGGCCTTACATGTGACGATACTACGTCGGGCGTATTTTCAGAGCTAGCAGGGCTTCGCTTTAATATTTTCTATGGTCAATTAGTGGCCTGGCATGAACTCCCTTATCCAGAGAAAGGGCAGATCGATTCCACAGATGTCCCCAAGACAGTGAAGAGACCAAGCGGCATCTGGTAAACAGATCAAAGAATTTGAGGCTTGGGGAGGATTTCGTTTGAAAGAGCAGGTGAAGTCAGTGCTGTTTAGTTGAGTGGGAGGGGGGGGGGGCTGTATGTGGCACTACTCAGAGAGCTAAGTGTCAGCGGTCATTGCGTCATGTAATGTTTAGTCTTCGCAGAATTCTCGCTCACTAAAGTAATGCAAGGGCGATGTGGATTGAGAAACCACGAAGAACTGCCACTGCAGTCACAGTCACAGAACACGTTTCTTGTTAGTTTAATTATAGATATCATAACCGTCTTCTCTTACATCTTGTCTAATTAAATTATCTGCTAGCTGAATCATGTCTCGTTTCCTCTGTGTATCTATCTCTTTCATTGTTGCCTGATAGTTGTTGTTGTTGTTGCTGCTGTTGTTGTTGTTTCTGTTGTTGTTGCTGTTGTTGTTGTTGTTGTTGTTGTTGTTGTTGTTGTTGTTGTTGTTGTTGTTGTTGTTGTTGTTGTTGTTGTTGTTGTTGTTGTTGTTGTTGTTGTTGTTGTTGTTGGAAGCAACAGAGATGTGGCTCCTGAAACGAATGTTGCGAATTCCTTGGACTGCCAGAGTAACTAACGACGATTACCTGAAAGAGGCTAATAAAAATAGAACAGTATATACAACAATAAGAAAGAGACAAACAGCTTTCTTTGGACATGTGATGAGAAAATCGTGGCGACTTGAAAGGTCAAGGAAAAGAGAGGCTGAGGCCGACCAAGAGAAATGATGCTGGATGGACTGAGACTGTGGCATGGAGGGATAGCGGCAGCAGAATTGATCCAGAACACCAAAGACCGAGATATGAGGAGAGACATGAATGCCTACTCCTGCTAGCAAGGCACTTGATGATGATGATGATGATGATGATGATATCCACAAAAACAAAGCCCTATTTATCAATATCTAAACAATGCAAAACTATAGAGAACCTGGCGAAGGTCGTGATCAAATGTATAATTATTATAATGAGAATGAATGGCCATAACACCAATCACGAAATCAACAACTACCAACACACACACACACACACACACACACACACACACACACACACACACACACACACACACACACACACACAAATAAACACACACACATTTATATATATCATCATCATCATTGGCACCTTGCCGTCTTGACAGACGATAGTTTGTGCTTTAAAAAGGCATAATAACTTTTAACTATGGCGGTAGCGAGTGTGACTGATAAGGCCAATTTGCGCTGTAAATGTCCGTTCACAGTGGGTGCATGTGAACACGTGGTCACTTCCACCATCATGCACCATCTTACGTCTCAAACGCTTGGTGTGTGACTTTTCTGCAATAATTTTCTCCTTTGACTTTATTCCATTTCTGATATTTGCCCTCCATGCAACACGTTCAGCGGCGACTTGCTCCCAATGTGCATTATCAATGCCTGTATCAATCATGTCCCGCTTACACACATCTTTGTATCGTAGTAGAGGCCGACCCTGAGATCTCTTACCCATCTGTAATTCACCAAAAAAGATATCCTTTGGTATTCTACCATCATCCATCCTCCTAAGATGTCCTATCCATCTAAGTCTACGAAGACTGAGCATGGAATAAACTGTCACACAACCTGATCTTTCCAATACTTCAGTATTTGTGATTTTGTCTTGCCACTTAATACCAAGAATTCTTCGCAGACACCGCATATGAAAGCTGTTTAAGTTGTTCTCTTGGTGTGAGTAAGTTGTCCAGGTTTCACTGCCATAGAGAAGAGTACTAAGGACACAGGCTTGATAGACAAGGACTTTTGTTTTGGCAGTAAGCTTCCTGTTCTCCCAGACTCTTTTTCTTAACCTGTTCATTGTTGTTGCTGCCTTACCAATCCGGATGTTGATTTCCTGATCTAGGGATAATTTGCTATTTACCACTGATCCTAGATATGTAAAATGGTCTACTATCTCTAGTTCGGCGTCATCAATAAAGATTGATGGTACCCCATGTGCACCTTGTGACATAATCTGTGTCTTCTTTTGCTAATTGTTAAACCAAATTCAGAACAAGCATTGGAGAATGCAGATAGTAGACATTGCAATTCTTCCTCAGAGTGGGTCGTAACTGCAGTTTATATATATATATATATAACTGTTGAAACTAAAACCATGGCAGATATCACGTGGTCTAGTTGTGTTCTGTTCTGACTCAATAGCTAGCACACTAATATATAGCCGCTATAGCGCTGTGGCAAGACGTTCGCTCCTCGGCCAGGAGGTCCTGAATTTAATTTCATTCGTGGCGGATTCGTATTTTCGAATAACTGATCGAATTTATAAAATTACCTCTTAGACTTGCAGTGCGAACGAACAACGAACGAGCGAACGAACGAAAACACTTTATTTTCAAAGGTGTAAGAATTGGGCACGCAGGCCTGTCTGACATTCTGCCCTTCTTCTCTATTTCCTGTCATACATTACTCCAATAAATATCACCGCGCTAACGATGAGATAGTGAGTTAGATCAATACAGCGGTCAGCTGAACTTAAACGCTGACTTCTCGTTCAGAAAGTAATGGCAAGCCACTGAACATACAATTGCCTATAAAACCAACCCGGGGTTGATCACAGCGTCCTGTCAAGGACATGTTACACTGGAGCAGATTCTGTTCTGCCTGGTGTTATTGATGCCCTGTTCTGCCTGGTGTTATTGATGCCCTGTTCTGCCTGGTGTTATTGATGCCCTGTTCTGCCTGGTGTTATTGATGCCCTGTTCTGCCTGGTGTTATTGATGCCTTGTTCTGCCTGGTGTTATTGATGCCCTGTTCTGCCTGGTGTTATTGATGCCCTGTTCTGCCTGGTGTTATTGATGCCCTGTTCTGCCTGGTGTTATTGATGCCCTGTTCTGCCTGGTGTTATTGATGCCCTGTTCTGCCTGGTGTTATTGATGCCTTGTTCTGCCTGGTGTTATTGATGCCCTGTTCTGCCTGGTGTTATTGATGCCCTGTTCTGCCTGGTGTTATTGATGCCCTGTTCTGCCTGGTGTTATTGATGCCCTGTTCTGCCTGGTGTTATTGATGCCCTGTTCTGCCTGGTGTTATTGATGCCCTGTTCTGCCTGGTGTTATTGATGCCCTGTTCCCGTGGTATTTATAACGTGTGGAACTTCCACTCAGAGCCAGCGTGTACATAGAACTAGGTCTACAACAGTGGTTCTCAACCGGTGGGGAATTCCCCCCCCCACCCCCAGGGGGGAATTTTAGGGTTTCCAGGGGGGGGGGAATGAATACCATTTCAAGATCGCGTTAATACAAGAACCGATTACTTGATATTGTTTTTCCCTTCATACTTTACAGTTAAGTACGTCTCATTCTTCTAAAATTCATTTTATAAAGTCAGTAGACCCGCAAATCATGTTTTATGTGGATGTCTAGACTTGTTTTAGTATGTGCTATTAAATTTACCTTACATTTTACGTATGTTGTTAGGGGTGGGGGGATTTTTAGATAGGAAATATGAAAAGGGGGGGGGGGGAATGACTGTTCTGAAAATACAGTGAAAAGGGGGGGGGGGGGCACGGGCCAAATCTTTTGATAATAAGGTGGGGGGGGGGGAATGACGTTCAGAAAATATGGTGAAGGGGGGCACGGGCCAAAAAAGGTTGAGAACCACTGGTCTACAAGAACCGCGCCAGACATGGTTATTTCTATGCTACTCCATCATTACCTCAAATGTGATAACAGAAAGTGAACAATTCAGTATCATGCACTTTATGTCAAACGCCTAGAACAAAGACATTAGAGGCGTTGGTGTAGTAGGGGTGTAGTGCAGTTACAAGTATCTTTCCATGAGAATGCTCATATTCAAGATGACTGGTGTGCATCAAATAGTGCTAAATTATGAATCAGCTATAGGAGACAGCGTAAATAAATGGTTTATGTACACAGTTATATGATACACAACATGTTTACATTTGAGAGAACGGTCTTGCTATACCAAGTCTTGTTGAATATGAAACCTGTATAAACATGTGTACAATAATATGAGTTATGTCCCAAGTGAGGCTACCAATAGATGTACACGTGGTAGAAAAATCATATAGAATCACGTGGTGTTAGTGAAACGGCACTAAACTCAACAACTGTCTTGCCATCAATGTTACATTGTGTAGCATTCAGCAAGGTCCGTCTTATGTGTGAAAACTGGTTTATATATTGATTCCATAGCACATACCACGGCAACTCTTGTGTATTGACAATGGTGTATACATTGTAATATGGACATAGGAAATAGCAAGGACCATACAGTGTGTGAAATCTGGTGTATACATTGTATAGGAGACAGCAAGGTCCATAGTGAGTGTGAAATCTGGTGTATACATTGTATAGGAGACAGCAAGGTCCATAGTGAGTATGAAATCTGGTGTATACATTGTATAGGAGACAGCAAGGTCCATAGTGAGTGTGAAATCTGGTGTATACATTGTATAGGAGACAGCAAGGTCCATAGTGAGTGTGAAATCTGGTGTATACATTGTATAGGAGACAGCAAGGTCCATAGTGAGTGTGAAAGCTGGTGTATACATTGTATAGGAGACAGCAAGGTCCATAGTGAGTGTGAAAGCTGTTGTATACATTGTATAGGAGACAGCAAGGTCCATATTGAGTGTGAAAGCTGTTGTATACATTGTATAGGAGACAGCAAGGTCCATATTGAGTGTGAAATCTGGTGTATACATTGTATAGGAGACAGCAAGGTCCATATTGAGTATGAAATCTGGTGTATACATTGTATAGGAGACAGCAAGGTCCATAGTGAGTGTGAAAGCTGGTGTATACATTGTATAGGAGACAGCAAGGTCCATAGTGAGTGTGAAATCTGGTGTATACATTGTATAGGAGAAAGCAAGGTCCATAGTGAGTGTGAAAGCTGTTGTATACATTGTATAGGAGACAGCAAGGTCCATAGTGAGTGTGAAAGCTGTTGTATACATTGTATAGGAGACAGCAAGGTCCATATTGAGTGTGAAATCTGGTGTATACATTGTATAGGAGACAGCAAGGTCCATATTGAGTGTGAAATCTGGTGTATACATTGTATAAGAGACAGCAAGGTCCACATTGGGTGTGAAATCTGGTGTATACATTGTATAGGAGACAGCAAGGTCCATATTGAGTGTGAAAGCTGGTGTATACATTGTATAGGAGACAGCAAGGTCCATATTGAGTATGAAAGCTGGTGTATACATTGTATAGGAGACAGCAAGGTCCACATTGGGTGTGAAATCTGGTGTATACATTGTATAGGAGACAGCAAGGTCCATATTGAGTATGAAAGCTGGTGTATACATTGTATAGGAGACAGCAAGGTCCATATTGAGTATGAAAGCTGGTGTATACATTGTATAGGAGACAGCAAGGTCCACATTGAGTGTGAAATCTGGTGTATACATTGTATAGGAGACAGCAAGGTCCATATTGAGTGTGAAATCTGGTGTATACATTGTATAGGAGACAGCAAGGTCCATATTGAGTGTGAAATCTGGTGTATACATTGTATAGGAGACAGCAAGGTCCATAGTGAGTGTGAAAGCTGGTGTATACATTGTATAGGAGACAGCAAGGTCCATAGTGAGTGAGAATGCTGTTGTATACATTGTATAGGAGACAGCAAGGCCCATACAGTGTGTGAAATCTGGTGTATACATTTTATAGGAGACAGCAAGGTCCATATTGAGGATGAAAGCTGGTGTATACATTGTATAGGAGACAGCAAGGTCCACATTGGGTGTGAAATCTGGTGTATACATTGTATAGGAGACAGCAAGGTCCATATTGAGTGTGAAAGCTGATGTATACATTGTATAGGAGACAGCAAGGTCCATATTGAGTGTGAAATCTGGTGTATACATCGTATAGGAGACAGCAAGGTCCCTATTGAGTGTAAAAGCTGGTGTATACATTGTAGAGGAGACAGCAAGGTCCATATTGAGTGTGAAAGCTGGTGTATACATTGTATAGGAGACAGCAAGGTCCATAGTGAGTGTGAAATCTGGTGTATACATTGTATAGGAGACAGCAAGGTCCATAGTGAGTGTGAAATCTGGTGTATACATTGTATAGGAGACAGCAAGGTCCATATTGAGTGTGAAATCTGGTGTATACATTGTATAGGAGACAGCAAGGTCCATATTGAGTGTGAAAGCTGTTGTATACATTGTATAGGAGACAGCAAGGCCATTGAGTGTGAAAGCTGTGTATACATTGTATAGGAGACAGCAAGGTCCATATTGAGTGTGAAAGCTGGTGTATACATTGTATAGGAGACAGCAAGGTCCATAGTTGAAAGTGGTGTAAATGTTGTATACAATGTATAGTGAGTGTGAAAGCTGGTCCATACATTGTAAAGGAGACACAAGTCCTATTAGTGTGAAACTGGTCCATATGTATAGGAAGCAGAAGGTCCATTAGGTGAAAAGGGTATATTGTATGGAAAGCAAGGTCATATTGAGTGTGAAAGCTAGGTATACATTGTTGGGTAGACAGCAAGGTCCATATTGGTGTGAAAGCAGGTGTATCATTGTATGGAGAAAAGGTCCGTATTGAGTGTGAAAGGGGGATACAAGGTATAGGAGAGCAAGGTCCATTGAGTTGATACTGTGTATACAGGAGACAGCAAGGTCCATATTGAGTGTGAAAGCTGGTTGTATACATTGTATAGGAGACAGCAAGGTCCATATTGAGTGTGAAATCTGGTGTATACATTGTATAGGAGACAGCAAGGTCCATATTGAGTGTGAAAGCTGGTGTATACATTGTATAGGAGACAGCAAGGTCCATATTGAGTGTGAAAGCTGTTGTATACATTGTATAGGAGACAGCAAGGTCCATATTGAGTGTGAAAGCTGTTGTATACATTGTATAGGAGACAGCAAGGTCCACATTGGGTGTGAAAGCTGTTGTATACATTGTATAGGAGACAGCAAGGTCCATATTGAGTGTGAAAGCTGTTGTATACATTGTATAGGAGACAGCAAGGTCCATATTGAGTGTGAAAGCTGGTGTATACATTGTATAGGAGACAGCAAGGTCCATATTGAGTGTGAAAGCTGGTGTATACATTGTATAGGAGACAGCAAGGTCCATATTGAGTGTGAAAGCTGGTGTATACATTGTATAGGAGACAGCAAGGTCCCTATTGAGTGTGAAAGCTGGTGTATTCATTGTATAGGAGACAGCAAGGTCCATATTGAGTGTGAAAGCTGGTGTATACATTGTATAGGAGACAGCAAGGTCCATATTGAGTGTGAAAGCTGTTGTATACATTGTATAGGAGACAGCAAGGTCCATATTGAGTGTGAAAGCTGGTGTATACATTGTATAGGAGACAGCAAGGTCCATATTGAGTGTGAAAGCTGGTGTATACATTGTATAGGAGACAGCAAGGTCCCTATTGAGTGTGAAAGCTGGTGTATACATTGTATAGGAGACAGCAAGGTCCATATTGAGTATGAAAGCTGGTGTATACATTGTATAGGAGACAGCAAGGTCCATATTGAGTGTGAAATCTGGTGTATACATTGTATAGGAGACAGCAAGGTCCATATTGAGTGTGAAAGCTGGTGTATACATTGTATAGGAGACAGCAAGGTCCCTATTGAGTGTGAAAGCTGGTGTATACATTTTATAGGAGACAGCAAGGTCCATATTGAGTATGAAAGCTGTTGTATACATTGTATAGGAGACAGCAAGGTCCATATTGAGTGTGAAAGCTGGTGTATACATTGTATAGGAGACAGCAAGGTCCATATTGAGTGTGAAAGCTGGTGTATACATTGTATAGGAGACAGCAAGGTCCATATTGAGTGTGAAAGCTGGTGTATACATTGTATAGGAGACAGCAAGGTCCATATTGAGTGTGAAAGCTGGTGTATACATTTATAGGAGACAGCAAGGTCCATATTGAGTGTGAAAGCTGGTGTATACATTGTATAGGAGACAGCAAGGTCCATATTGAGTATGAAAGCTGTTGTATACATTGTATAGGAGACAGCAAGGTCCATATTGAGTGTGAAATCTGGTGTATACATTGTATAGGAGACAGCAAGGTCCATATTGAGTGTGAAAGCTGTTGTATACATTGTATAGGAGACAGCAAGGTCCATATTGAGTGTGAAATCTGGTGTATACATTGTATAGGAGACAGCAAGGTCCCTATTGAGTGTGAAAGCTGGTGTATACATTTTATAGGAGACAGCAAGGTCCCTATTTAGTGTGAAAGCTGGTGTATACATTGTATAGGAGACAGCAAGGTCCATAGTGAGTGTGAAAGCTGGTGTATACATCGTATAGGAGACAGCAAGGTCCATAGTGAGTGTGAAAGCTGGTGTATACATTGTATAGGAGACAGCAAGGTCCATATTGAGTGTGAAATCTGGTGTATACATTGTATAGGAGACAGCAAGGTCCATATTGAGTGTGAAATCTGGTGTATACATTGTATAGGAGACAGCAAGGTCCCTATTGAGTGTGAAATCTGGTGTATACGTTGTATAGGAGACAGCAAGGTCCATATTGAGTGTGAAAGCTGGTGTATACATTGTATAGGAGACAGCAAGGTCCATAGTGAGTGTGAAAGCTGGTGTATACATTGTATAGGAGACAGCAAGGTCCCTATTGAGTGTGAAATCTGGTGTATACGTTGTATAGGAGACAGCAAGGTCCCTATGGAGTGTGAAAGCTGGTGTATACATTGTATAGGAGACAGCAAGGTCCATAGTGAGTGTGAAAGCTGGTGTATACATTGTATAGGAGACAGCAAGGTCCCTATTGAGTGTGAAATCTGGTGTATACGTTGTATAGGAGACAGCAAGGTCCCTATTGAGTGTGAAATCTGGTGTATACATTGTATAGGAGACAGCAAGGTCCATAGTGAGTGTGAAAGCTGGTGTATACATTGTATAGGAGACAGCAAGGTCCCTATTGAGTGTGAAATCTGGTGTATACGTTGTATAGGAGACAGCAAGGTCCCTATTGAGTGTGAAAGCTGGTGTACGCATTATGTCAGGTGTTGTCTCTACTTTATGTGGGATGTGTTATTGTTTAAGACAGATCTGTGACTTCTCCATTACATGTATAGAGACCATGCTGACCTACACAGTCACAGACAAATCTGCTAATTTTCCTAGCCCGAAGAAGAGAGAATGAAAGCTATTGAAACGCTTGTATATTTACAGGTTCATAAGGACAAGTCAGCGAGGTCTTTAAATATGTGACATGTGTTAGACATTTCAGAAACGTATACACTCCTGAGGAGAACGTAGGAGTCAAACTGGGAAGAAGCCTTAGTGTTAAACAGCAAACACATAAACACAAACATGTCATTACTTCTGAAACATGGAAAAACAGTAAAGAAAATGACATATCATAATTGTTCACTTCATCTTCCAAGTTTTTCCAGCGTTAGTATGCAAATTAAAGAGGTTCCTTTTCAACTGTTGTGATTCTGAAGGACAGGCCACGAAACAAGCCAATTAAAACAGAAGTCCATCCATCAAAGACCGGCGCGTGAGCGCGTGCCGAGCTCGAGGTCTCGGGAATTAGTTTCTCCATGAAAACAAAGAGTCATACGGCCATCGTTCTGGATCTTCCTTTTACGCCAGCACAAAGTGGAATCAACGTCGACATTTCATGGATCCTGTTAATTCTAATACACTTTGGTATTTTTCTGTCGGACTGGAGCTGTTCGATTCGGCGGGGTAGAATATCTCTTCAAACAACAGCATAGCTTGGTTACGGTGAAATTAAATACGGTATCGACCCTTATAGATGAAGAGTTGAATGAGAACTGATTTGCACGGCAATTGTGCCACATGAGAGCTAAATACCCTTCACGATTTCTTTTCTCTTTGAATAGGAGACTTGCCCACTTCTTTGTGCATTTATTTTCAAATACCAGCGGAAACAATCTTAAATCAACGTGCATGTTGCTCTGATGTGTGTGGTTGGCTGTTTGTGTATGTGTGAGTGTATGGGTGTGTGTATGTGTGTTTTGTCACGAGTTCCTAGTGATCAAACAGTGATGGAAGGCTGATACGCTTCTACTGACCCCCCCCCCCCCCTCAACCTTCCCCACTCCCAACCCTCATCTGTGATTTGTTTGTTCATAATGCTGTAGCACCACCAAACAAAAGCTGTTTGTCCTGCTAGGGCCGGCGACTACCGCAGGTAATCACACTAGCCTGGGGGTGGTGGGCCAAACAATTAAGTGAGTTCTGAAATGCAAATCTTATGTCTACAGGAGAAACAGGTCTAGCTGTGAGCTGGGGGTAGTGCTGGGTGAAGATTGATACTGCCGCAGTAGCTAGTCAGTGAGTCAGTCGTTCGTGGCCCATATTTATCACTGCATTCCTCAATGTAGTTTGGATTGTTCTTAATTAACTACAGAGCTCATGGAATTTTGTAAGGTTTGAGGCAGTCACTTATGATTCCATTTGTATTAAAGAGCATTTCCCAGTTTTTCTTGGTCTCCTTTCCTCCTCCTCCTCCTCCTCCTCCTCGTCATCGTGCTTCTCATTCTTCTCCATTCTCCACCTCTTCCCTCCCCATTTTTCTTGTTATTTTTATCATCCTCATCCATGACCTTGCCTAAGCCCTAAGAGGGTTGTTTTCTGTTCCGACACATCAGCACACACATACCATTGGTCCTCATTTGTCCACAGTCATTATTCGTCTTTCATAATTCATAACTTATGAGCATACATTACACATAACGATAGTTGTTTTCAACAACACTTAACAAGGTTATCGCCAGATATCATAGTCGAAACCAAATGACACTATGTCAACCCCATATAATACGATTAGGGCTAGATAACACGATCAACCGGATACAACATTATCAACCTGATATAACACGATCAACGCTGTTAACACTGTGAGCCCCACATAACACGATTAGGGCTAGATAACACAAGACCAACCGCGGATAAAACGACCAACCGCGGATAAAACGACCAACCGCGGATAACACGATCACCGCCAGTTAACTTTATCAGCCCTATATAACACTATTAGGGCTAGATAACAGGACCAATCCCGATCAATACCAGATAACGTAGTCAATGTAAGATATTGCGATATCATCAGATGATACAATGTATCGCGGATAACACGACCAACTGCGGATAACACGATCAACGCCAGTTAACACTGTCAGCCCCATATAACACGATTAAGGCTAGATAACACGAACAACCACGGTCATGGCCAGGTAACGTAGTCAATGTAAGATATTGCGATTGATGTCAGATGATACAATGTATTGCGGATAACACCATCAACCCCAGATTATATGATCAATTCTAGATGACACGATCAACCCGAGATTATACGGTCAACTCTAGATAACACGATCAACGTCACAGAGCCCAGTCAATGTTAAATAACACAATCATCCTCGGGTGATAGAATGGATCGCAGATAACAGGATCAATTTAAGATAATACAGTAAACTTCAGATATCATTATCAACCCTTTATATGCGATCAAACTGCAGACAACTGTCTTTCCTATGTAGTCAGCAGTCTATATCTCGACTTTACTTTTGAACTGTTTTAACTGCCAAGGAACATAAATAAGCTTATAGTAACAGTTGGTTGTGGAAACACAAGGAAGGCATTAGACATCAAAAGAGACGGTAACGAATGAAACATAATGTATTTCTTTAGTGGAATTAAACACACACACCATAAATAAAATATCGCATGCATTCTTGACTGGCATATCTCGTCAGGTACATACATCGGAGGCACATATTATTGATGTGAACCAATGAATGCTGCTTGGACTGAAGTATGATGTACATGGTCGCTGACATAGCGTGAATGTGTGGAACCTTATATTCACGGAAGTCTAACAATTAGCAGCAAGTCCGTCTGTTTACATAATAACGGCTGGGATCTACTAACATACGCTGCTTCGACATATTTGAGCAATCGATTATTGTTAGTAGAATTCAGTATATGAAATGCAGTTTGTTTATTTACTGTGTGATTGTTAATCAACAAATGTTCTGTGATGGCCGAATTCGACGTTTTATGGCCTATCGACTGCACATAAACTTTGGAAGAATGATTAACTCTCTTTTTCACCCACACTGGTAAATGTTCGGCTACTCGATTTGCCAAATGTCTTTCCGTTCTACCTATGTGAGTCGCTTGGCACTTATACTCTTTCTTCAACTCACCTTTCCTAGGCTACGATGTAATGAAAAGAATACTCGATCGATGTAAAAACAGCTATTAACCGCACATTCTTTGCTGCTGAGCGAATTACAAAACCACTCCAATACCCAAGTCATCTGTGAAAGAACCATTGTCTCCGCACACGAAGTCAAACTGCATTTATCAGTTGCAGTGCAGCGAATTATGCCAGTCAATAAATCGTGCACTACTGTATTTATGGCTTGTGTGTTTAAAAGAAAAATACACAAATACAGACATCGGAGCCTATCATCTCTAACTGATATCGTTGCATAGCTGAAGAATAGTGTATGTTGCTGTAGTTGTCATAATGACAGTCATTGTAATAATTAATAATGAATCACGTGTATGTCGTTGGTTTAGATTCTTTTTTTTTTCAACATACTAGTCTTTTCCTGATTCTTTCCATGTATAATAAATAGTATCGGGACGGCTGAATTCCCGATGAATGATGATGGGAGGGAAATCTACAGAAAGTTGGAAGAATTTGTCACCACCACTCCCACTCAAAGTTTGCCTTCTCGTTCACACTGGCACCCAGCGGCGATAACTCTAGTTCCGTGTTGGCCTTGTTTCTGGAGAGCAGCAGCACCAACTAGAGGGGTGTTCTGGGCCGGCCATAAATCAACCATAAAAGGGAGTCGAAAATCAAGGAAAATCTTCACAAATGGCGCCAAAATCTGGGATATGTGATACTCTTCCTTTGATCTGGTATCCGGTGACGAGGACGCTAACGTCCCATCAGATTCCTATTGTCCAGCTTCCTGGCGGTTCCAGAGATCTTAAATCAAGGCAGGGGGTGTGGCAGGGGCGTGGTGACGAGCCAGCACAATCTCCCAGCCACAGGCGGATGACCCATGCACAGACAAAGCCGGCTTCGGAAGCTGTAAGCAACATTGAAGTTATTGGTTCTGTTCCGACCAAGATATCGAGCACACTCACTATTGTTGGCAAAATAGCATCAGTCAAACAAGTCATCAGAGTTGTGTAATGAATGATTGTTTGTATATATTTGTTAATACAGTTGGGAGCTGGGTAGTGAATGGTTGCTCGTTATTGACGTTAGTAGCTGGGTAGTGAATGATTATATACATTTGTTATTGAAGTCGGAAGCTGGTTAATAAATCATTGTTTGTATATATTTGTTATTGAAGTTAGTAGTCGGGTAGTGAATGATTGCCTGTATATATTTGTTACTGAAGATAGTAGCTGGGTAGTGAATGATGACCTGTTAATATTTGTTGTTGAAATTAGTGGCTGGGTAGTGAATGATTATATACATTTGTTATTGAAGTTAGTGGCTGGGTAGTGAATGATTGCCTGTATATATTTGTTATTGAAGTTAGTGGCTGGGTAGTGAATGATTGCCTGTATATATTTGTTGTTGAAGTTAGTGGCTGGGTAGTGAATGATTGCCTGTATATATTTGTTGTTGAAGTTAGGAACTAGGAAGTAAATTATTGTTTGCAATTATTTTGGTATTAGGGTTGAAAGCTGTGTAGTGAATTATTGTTTTAAATCTTTGTTACTGAAGTTAAAAAGACTGAGTAATGAGTTGAATTGGGTTGAGTTTAGTCAAAAACCCACATCACAGCACTTTGAAATATCCCAAACGTCTTCCGTACTCATTTGCAGAAGCCAGAGAATACCCCGATACTAATGGTGCCAATAGCAGTCTTGTTATGTATCCGCCTGGCATTTCCTTGGAGATTTTAGTGTTAGTCAGATCTTCTGGTCACTCCCTGTAGCACCAGTGTCAGTGATGATCTACCTGTTTTTCTGCACAATACACAGGATACCAAAGGGCATCGACCACATCTGCCACATCATGCACCAATACCCCACAAAATGGTGCAGACCCAACCAATCTGTCCGCCTGTTTATTTCCCACCACACCAACATGTCCTTGAGGAAATAATCCAACAGATGCTTTTTACGTTTTATTGTTGAATGGAAGCCTGCCACTCTGTCCGAAGTATGCCCGTGGAACGCCGCCGGGACTTCCCCCATCTCCACTCTCGGAATAGATGTTATGGTATCCTATGCCGGGCTGTCCAGCACCAAACACCGTTCATCAACTTCTGTCACGAACCCCCAGGCAGTAGACGTGACCAGCAGGATAAGAACGGTCCAATTGTTAAACTGACGAAGCGCTGACAGCGGGATAGTGGTATCAACCCCTACGTCTGTCAGTGAGACTAACACTTTGATGGCTTGTTCAAAGATCACTGGCAAACTACTGAACATTTTCTAGGCAATCGACCTGTTGTTGATCGCAACGGGGGAAAAAGAACATGTGACATACAATACAATACAATACAGTATAGTACAGTACAGTACAGTACAGTACAGTACAGTACAATACAATACGATACAATACAATACAATACAATATAAGATACGATAAGATAACATAACATAACATAATATAATATAATATAATATAATATAATATAATATAATATAATATAATAAACATAACATAACATAACACAACATAACATAACATAACATAATATATCATAACATAGTATTACATAACATAACATAACATAACATAACACCCCCCCCAACCTTTTTTTCCCCGCGTTTTCATCCTGTTCCAGGATATTGCGGTCAACACCAGCATCTTTCAGCAGTATGTTGATTCCTAGGCCAGATTACGCTCATCAGCACTTTCTGAGCGACCGGCTCCATACTCTCATAAGTCACTGGCGCTACGCGAACCACTTCTAATTCTCGTGTGCTCACGCCAACCACGAGAGTATCGGGGTTAACGGAGAAAGCTGCTAACGCTTCGGCCAGGGAGCCGGCACATAGCATAATATAATATAATATAATATAATATAATATAATATAATATAATATAATATAATATAATATAATATAATATAATATAATATAATATAATATAATATAATATGAAGTCAGAGAACTAGAGAGAGAATGTTGGTTTTGAATAAAATGTTAAGCAAGTTATTAGTTGGGTAAAATGTTTGAACAGAGTACTAATTAAAAACATTAACATATCAGTTCATTCCACAATTGAGAAATGTGCTTCCACCCATCAGTACTCGAGGCTGGATATCCAGTACATTATGTTAGGGACTACCCTGCGAGACCTAGATATCCTGCAAATTATGTTAGGGAACTACCCTGCGAGACCTGGATATCCTGCATATTATGTTAGGGAACCACCTCGCGAAACCTGGATATCCTGTATAATATGTTAGGGAACTACCCTGCGAGACCTGGTGCTACTTGCCCATGGACTCGATGCTGATATGTTGTATGGGAACTCTAGCACCTTGATCCTGTCACTCTTGTACCAGCAGCTGCAACGATTTCACATTTAGCCTCGTACTTACACAATCGAATCCGTTTTTGTTATGAGGTTACCTAATTACAATGTGGTTAAATCATTCCATTAGTCTGTCACAACTGTCATTCAATGCCTATATAGTATCTGGCGGTGTATGGCAAGGTGATCTTGAGCCTGAGGAATTAATTCCGCCTGGCTAGTGCAGTCACCGCAAACTGTGTAGGTTAGGGTTTTCTTTTTGCCCCCGACAAGTTTGGCAAGTTTACGTTCAGTAGTTTGCCATTGCTTTCTGAACAACTATTCCTTCACGTTAGACCCAGCGCGACACGGTCTGCTGGTCGTAGCTAGGTTTCGAACGCAGGTAAGTGGAATTAGGAACTGCGTCCGTAACGCCTTAGCTCGGAGACCGGCTCCTCTTACATGGTGCTGTGAAATTAAAAGAGTTTATACTGAGAACTTAAATCACATCAAAATCACGTTCTTCACTAATAATAATAATAATAATAATAATAATAATAATAATAATAATAATAATAATAATAATAATAATAATAATAAAATAATCATCATCATCATATTCACGGACAAACTACACGTCAGGCAACAATCATAACCATACATGTAGAAATTGAAACTGTCACAACGTTTTATCCTGTCTCCATAAAGAACAGCAATGGGCACTGTCCAAAAGAAGGCAGACGTAGACTGGCCATAGCCATCCAGAGATTACATAGTATTAAGAACCTATAGGCGGCAGCAAACTGTGAGCAGCGCCATCTATGTCTTCTGTACGAGGGGCTGGTCATGTCTGTTTTGGAGTATGCAATGGCAATCCTGACTCTCAGCCATACGCAGATAGAAAGGATGGAAAGGATACAGAATGAAGCAATGCGCATTATTCTTGGATGTACAAGAGATACAGCATGCAGGGCGATGCGCTACCTTCTTGATTTTCCAACCATTGAAGAGAGAATACAAGTTTGCAGGGCACGCGCCTACCTCAGAATTAACGCAAACACACAACATCCACTGCATAGTGAAATTAGGACGGTGAAGGGCAGCAGGTTAAAAAGAGGACGGTCGTGGATGGGTCAAGCCGAAGACATTCTTCAACAGGTGTGTTCACTTGAGGACTTAGAACCTGGCGAGGAGTGGGTGCAAGTGCCAACAGACTTCTGCACATCCTTTTCAGTTGGCATCCAACTAGATAGAAAATGCAGACAAGAAAATCCGGCTGCTGTTGAGGCTGAAGTACAAGCGTTGATTTTCGAGAATTCGCTAGACGGTGACGCGGTCATCTACACAGATGGGTCGGTCGTCCGACATGTGAGAAGCTCATGGGCCTTTACAGCTCGGGCCGGAGGGAGAATTGTGAAGGAGGACTCTGGTGCTTTCACTGAAACCACAAGTAGCCTGACCATGGAAGTCATGGCAGTAAGTAAAGCAATAACATGGCTCGAGACACAGACATTCACTAGGGCTTGTTTCCTTAGCGACTCAATGAACATGATCAAGAGGATAGAGGAGGGGTCGATCCGAAGAGAGTGGTTGCTGCCTCTGAAGCGGTCTAGGCTGGCAAAGATTAGTTTCATCTTCGTGCCAGGTCATGCGGGAGTACAAGGAAATGAGCGGGCTGACAAGCTCGCAGGTGAGGCTACTGTGGAGGGCGGACGCGCCATGGACCAGGCTGACATTCTGAATGCTCTACGAGAAGTGAGACTTTTGCGAGAACCAAGTGATGACTGGGAATCTACAACAATGGCCAGACTGCGGGAGCAGCAAATTAAAAGAGGGGTGGCCAAACAAGAACACTACGCAGGAAGCCAAAGAAGATTGATAAACCAACACAGAACTGGCGTCGTTAGCCGCTACACGCTGCGGGATTTGCTGAGGAGGGGATCCGAGCACTTATGGACTGAATGGTTCGATGTGCAACGAGGATGATCTGTCGACTAACTAACTAACTAACTAAGAACCTATAGGACAACGCCATCAAACAAGTTCAAGCAAAGTTTTCCAGAACATAATCTTTCCTGTGGCTATATACGATTGTGAGTCATAGACGGTTTTGCAATGACTACAAAAGAAAATTGGGACTTTTGAGCTTGTATGTGACTGGAAAGTTCTTGGAATATCGTGAACCAAGAGGATAAATACCGACATTCTACAAGATGTGAAAATGGAGGAAACCTGGGACATAAACATAATCGTGCCCCAGAGACAGATATATTCGTGCCATATTAAATGTTACAATGGCTCGGAGACAACAATGATAGAGGACATGATTCTAGAAGAAGAGGCCAGGGTCGTATAGCAGGGAGATGGACACAGACAGCTGGGCATCAGGGTTCATGAGGCATAAGAAATAGCATGAGATGGAGACATTTCTCGAAGGACCGTCATGGAATCAACGTTCCGCAGAGGATATGTTACTTGATGAAATGAGACGAGATTGGCTGGAGCAGTTTGTGACAAGCGGGAATAGCGAAGGTGTTAGGTCAAACACGTCTACAGAGGTAGAGCATGCTGGATTACTTGGCAAAATGTCTAGAAAATTTATCACGAACACATTGTACCGCATCTTTTTTACAACACCCGAATATAAGAACAATGCCAAAATTGGATTCATCTACAGACAACAGCCACTGTGGCAACTCAGCACTGAGACATAATGTGCCCATGTCTAAAATATCCTCTAAAAGTTTTGGTCGATCACATTTGGTTACGTCATCATATCCGGGAACGACAACCGAGACATGAGGGCAGATGCTTTATTTGTGTTTCCAGTGGCGCTCAGCGGCTTAATCTTGGCAAAACAAACCCTGAAGCGGGCCGACAAAAACTGGGTCCCGCGGGGACAGAATTCCAGACGAAATGGTAACTGAAGACCCGTGGTTATTAATCTTGTGTGGACCGAGTTGTGACAACGTTTGCTAAGCGATCAGAAGAAAGGGGACACCCTCACAACAGACATCTAATCTTCCTTTCTTTCATCCCTTCAAAAAACCATTTCCTCTGTCTCATCTTTACGTCTGCAGATTTATTTTATGTAATACTTAGTTCCCGCAAATGAAATGAAATTAAATTAACAAAATAAGGTACAAAGAAAGTATATGGATGAAAATAGCAAGAACATGAAATGAATAGGTCAGCCGAAAGACAATTAAGCATACTGTTTCTTTTTCTAGGGCAAAAACTAACGTCTGTCAAGCAAGTAGTTGCACGATATTGATAAAATAAGACGAAAATAACGTGAACATATTTACAAGGATGCAATCTCCAGTTGAGTTGAGTTGAATTGAACTAAGAACCGACTTCACTACACTCAGGACATTCCCATATGCGCTCCATTCCATTGTTTTTTTCTCCGAAATCTCGTATACTCTCGTAAGTAACGTGAGATTTGGAAGCAGTTCTCTCCGCGTTGGTAACTTACGGGGTATGTGAGCCGGCCGCTCAGAAAGCAATGGCAAACTACTGAGCGTAATCTTGCCAAGAAATCAACAATCCAAAGGATGTCCCCTTGTTCAGCAGCCAGCGAAGAGTCACACTTCTAATCGTTCCCACCGCTATCTGATTCAAAGTTCTCCTGGCCTTCCCACGCCGTTTTAAGATTCTACCAGAACCTCTGCTAATACCCCGCAATCTTATCCTTTCCACATACGGGTTCTCAGTCTGTTCCTCCACCTTTTCTACCTGGTCCCACAGACCGCCTCTCCTTGTCCATAGGTAATCGACCACCAAGAGGTGCATTCCCTGCCAGCCTATCAGCCTGTTCATTACCCCCGCACTCCTGCATGGCCAGGGCTAAAATTCATACAATTCTTAATATCTGTGACCTCTGAAGCGAGGTGAGCCATTACACACGAAACATTCCTTTCTCCGCTTTACTAGGGGGCTGCGTGGTCTCGAGGTATGGTGTCCGCCTCGAGTGCTGGAGGCCCGGGTTCAAGCCCCGGTGAGGACCGGGATTTTTTCACGTGGACTTCTAGTAATAAAATTTCCCCTGGTCTCTGGGTAGTGAGATCGGACGCCCGTGTGTATTGTTGGGCACGTAAAAAATCCCTTGGCTTTTGGAAATCGAAAAAGAGTAGCCTAACGGCGCTGCCCGGGCAAAATTTCGAGTTAAAAATCTACCCAAAGTAATTCAGGATCCTCGCCAGTGCTACGGAGTTAGTGCACTGAGTTGAGTTTCTCCAGACTCAGGTTTGAGTTAGGAGGAGAATGGAGCACTTATGGGTTACACCCGTGTGCCGTGATGTTTATCCATCGACTAAACTAAACTAAACATCTCAGCTTTACTAAGCATACCCCTTGAGTCCGTGATGAAGAAAATGTGTGTTGCAGTGGTCTCCTCCAACCAACGGAATGCTGTTTTGACTGCTTCCATCTCCATTCTCATGCTGGAGGTCGTAGCCTCATATTCAATCTCCAGAGAGAATATAACTATACGCTAATACATATGTGTAATATCAATGTATCGTTATATTTAGGTGTACACATAATGTTGAACACGTAATGTTGAACATATAATGTCCTACCATTTGTAAAATGGAGGTCAAAATGGATAAGAGCGTTTATTCTTAAACATCCGGTGTGCTGATGAGGATGTTGCGTGTTCAACCCCAACACTAGTCAATTGGGCCAAAATTTTGACTTCTCGTTCTTGACTTGGTCACGTAAATTACAAGTACATCTGAAGTCGGAGTGGGTTCTCCTGATGGTGAGGGACACTGGTAATAGTGAAAGCTAATCCACATGCAAAAAATCAGTCCAGTGCAATAGTATGCACGTGTATCGACTACTTTTGAGTTCAAAGCGAGCGCTATTTTTAAGGATAACCACTAACTGTGAGCCCAACTATGTGATTCGGCTGTCTAGCCACATTTCTGCCTGTGTTCTGCGACCACCAGCATCTGTGGCTGAAGGTTTCCTGAAACCTTGTTTTACAGTTCCCCGACTGACCGTGCCTATGGCTGAAGGTTTCCAGAAACCTTGTTTTACAGTTCCCCGACTGACCGTGTCTATGGCTGAAGGTTTCCTGAAACCTTGTTTTACAGTTCCCCGACAGACCGTGCCTATGGCTGAAGGTTTCCAGAAACCTTGTTTCACAGTTCCCCTTCAGACCGAGTCTGTGGCTGAAGGTTTCCAGAAACCCAGTTTCACAGTTCCCCGACAGACCGTGTCTATGGCTGAAGGTTTCCAGAAATCCAGTTTCACAGTTACTCGACAGACTGAGTCGAGGCTTCGACATCATCTCCGGGCGAACTAGAAGCACATCGCTTAGCGTTGATTTTGTTGGTATGAGGAATCGGCCTTTCAGAAAGCAATGGTAAATAACTGAACGTAAAATAGCCTAGTAATTCACAAACAGGCAATGCTTGTTGGGGTTGATTGCTACATCATGTAAGGGATATACTAGTAATTATCTTGGATCTAATGTCACATGAATGCATTCAGTTTGATTTCAACTTTGTCTGGTGCACATCGTTTGCGCATTGTTTATGAATATATGGGCTCCAATTATTGTTTTATTTATTTTAAAATATTAATAAAATATTAATAACTATCGCTGTAGGCATAATGAAAAGGCAATAATATACAATACTGGATAGTTTTACAAAGAACTGTCTAAACCTCATTATGTATTGAAACAGTACTTGTAAATATGTAGATATTCAACCAACAACAAGGAAAGCATGCAACACTGCACTCCACTAACTCCCACACAACAAAACGCTAGAGACAGAATATATTATCATTACTACCAGGTGCCTTACTGACTGCTGTGGGCGATCATGTTTCTCCGCATCTTGCGATCTCCAACAGCATGTATGAGTTGGTGCGCTGACACATTTCCGCACGATTAGACTAGTATATCAAATATTTTCGTTTGTTGTCTTCTTTTGTCGCACTTTCCATAAATTTTCCCAGACACCACAATGTATTCTTGCTGTATGTGTGTGTGTGTGTGTGTGTGTGTGTGTGTGTGTGTATGCGTGCGAGCGTGTGCGTGCGTGCGTGTGTGTGCGAGTGTGTGCGTGCGCGCGCGCGTGTGTGTGTTCGTGCGCGCGCGCGTGTGTGTGCGTGTGTGTGTGTGGTCTTCTCATAATGTGGCTAGAATGGATGATTGATTGCTTGTTTTTCTCACGTTTGTGGTAAGTTATTTTCGTATCTTAGCCACTTTCGGGTCTGAATCATGGATCTTGTACTCACGACAAGAAAACGAGTTGAATTTCTTTTACATGAAATGTCTGAGACGTATCCTGGGCATATCGTGGAAAGACCATATAACAAACAAACACATGCTTGAAAGAGCGGATATTACCACAGTGCACTCCTTCCTCAAGCAGAGACGCATCCGGTGGCTGGACCACGTATCTAGAATAGAGGATGAACATATTCCCAAAGATCTCACTACTACTACTACTACTACTACTACTACTACTACTACTACTACTACTACTACTACTACTACTACTACTACTACTACTACTACTACTACTACTACTACTACTACTACTACTACTACTACTACTACTACTACTACTACTACTACTACTACTACTACTATCCTCTTTCTTAAATCAGTGACCAGTTATCTTTGTATCTTACTTTCTTTCAAAATATTTAGGTTGCTCAGATTGGATGTACGTGCTTGCTTGCTTGCTTGTGTTCATTGGCTTGAGCTCCAACGCAAAGTCCTGTATGTCGGATGAAGGCATCCTGTTGTCCAACATCAGTGTGATGTCATACAGGACTGAGGTTTGCGTGAGTATCCGTTTCCCATGTCTGGCTTATTGGTGTGCAGACTGGTGGTTCCTCGCCATACAGGCAGACACTCTCCGACTTCGGAGGAATCGGTGATCCTATTGACTTCAGCCAGGACCCCGAAGGGACCTGTTGCATTGGATGTACGTGATTATCATAGCATTCTTCTATGAAAAACATTGTGAGAATGTATATGACATCTTCCATCTGATTTTATTCAAATGTTTAGACATGTAAATTTCTTCAAATTGTAAATTTCGGACGACCAAGCACTAATAGCAAATTCAGAAGCTGAATTACAAGACCACATGAAATGTGTAGGGAACATAACATGGACATTAGCACAAGAAAGACGAAGGTAATGACTATAACTAAAGAAGAAAAAATAACAATTCACCTAAACGAACATCCCCTGAAACAAGTAAAGACTATCAAATACCTAGGATGTATAATATCATCAAATGGCAAATGAAAAGACGAGATCGAAAATAGATGCAATAAGGCAAATCAACTCATTGGACAAATGGCACCAATACTAAAGAACAAACATGTAACAAAAACTACTAAGAAAGCACCTTACAAAACAATCTTCCTACCAACTCTATGCTACCAATGCCAAACCTAGACAATGTCAGAAAAATAGAAAATAAAAATCACAACAATATAAATGAGGTTCCTTGGAATAATACTTAATGTGTCAAGAAGAGATAAGATCAGTAATGAAGAAATCAGGACTAAAGTGTGGGCTATAGCAGCAGCTATATTTTATTAGAAAGCAGCAAGTAAAATGGTTTGGCCATGCAAGTAGGTTACCAACTAACAGTATACCACAACAAGCGATGATGTACAGACCAGATAGAAGCAGAGAAAAAGACCGACCACAAAAACGATGGACAAAGGGAATAGCAGAGTACAATGGGAAAAATCAAACAAAAACAAAAACAAACAAACAAACAAACAAACTTTATTTTCAAATGGTAACAAATTGGGCACGCATACCCGTCGAACATTCGACACTTCCAATCACACATATTTCGTTCATCAATAGGAAAAAAACATTGCATAATCACTGAAACTAATATGAACGAATTCCCACACTTTACACCAGTGTTTCCCAACCTTTTATGTGCTATGCCCCACCAAAGCCTTTCTAAAATTCTTATGCCCCCCCCCCCCCCCCCCAACATATACATTATTTTTAATATTCAAAAATTGAAATGTTCACTAAAGAAACTTGATTGATAGGTTGTAGAAAGAAATCACTAGGAAATTATTGAGCAAACACAGTAAGTAAATTTTCAAAACATATAATGGAGAACTGAAATTCAAGTACAAAATAATTTTAATGAAAGATTTGTTTTTTATATTATTTTAATTATTAGTAATTATTTATCATTTAAATTTAGTGAGATCCTTGCGCTTGATGCTTGCTGCAAAGAGATCTTATGTCAGGTTCTAATTTAGTTAACTTCAGTCTCAATTCTCCCCGTTTTGTTATATCCAGCCGATGTCTTCCATTTTCGAATTGCCCCCCTTAACAATCGAATTGCCCCCCCTCCCCCTTGTGGGGCGTGGGCCCCACTTTGGGAAACACTGCTTTACACACACACATATACTGACGATAATCGTGAACATCTCACAAAAATATAGAAAATGAAGGAACAATTTTGCATGTACATTGTGTAACGTAAATAAGTAGTGGTACTCCCACACATAGAGTCACACACACACACACACACACACACACACACACACACACACACACACACACACTCTTTCACTCTCGCACCCACTCTCTCTCTCTCTCTCTCTCTCTCTCTCTCTCTCTCTCTCTCATTCACACTCACTCATTCTCTCACCCACTCTAGACTAAAGTACATGTGTTCATATTATACATGATAAAATCAAGTGGCATTTAAAGTGATAATATCAAAGATGAGAATATACACAAAACATGGAATAGCATGTTGCATGACATGCGTACGCTCAACTCTCTATCTCCTTTCTTTCTCACACACACATATGCACACACAAACACACACACTCAAATGCATGCGCGCACACACACTAACACATACACCCTCCGCCAACTCACACATCCCTCACCTATACACAAATACACATCCCCAACCCACCCACACCACCACCCACTCACACATTCGGCACCAAACCCCACAAACACACACACACACACACGCACACACACACACTCACACACACACACACATCCCCATCTACCCCCAATTCTCACATACTCACCAACCCACATATACTCAACACACCCACCCACATATCCCCAATCACTCATCCCCAAACCACACATGCCCCACGCACACACACATCTCCCACCCAGCCACACACACATCCCTCACCCACTCACACACCCCCAAGCCATACACACACATCTTCCAAACACAGACATCTCCACACCCACATACAGATATCACGCACCCACACATCACCACACACATATGCATCTGCTCACTCATCCACACATCCCCCTCAACCCACACACATCTCCCATCGACACACGCAACATCTACCCACCCACACATCCTTCACCCACACACACACATATCCCCCACATACATACACATTCCCACCCATACACACATCTCCCACACCACCTACATAAAATCTATCCACTTAGCCACACATCCCCATCCACCCATACACATCTCCCACCACACACCCCACCACCAACACATTCATCCCCTTCCCACTCACACATCCCCACCCACACAGATTTCACACACACACACACACATCTCCCACTCATCCCCAACATTGTTTATACACACATCCGCACACACACACACATCCCCACCCAACCCACACCCACAAATACCAATACTCACTAACATCCACACACACCCACACACCCAAACACATACCCTCACCCACAGATCCCCACCCAAAGCGTACATCCCCCACCCACACGTCACTCATCCAAACACATCCCCAACCACCCGCACATTCCTCCACCCACCCTCAGATCCTCCACACACACATCTCTCACCCACACATCTACCAACCCACCAACACATCCCCCACCAACCCACACACCATCCACTCACACACACAGATCCTCCACCCACTCACATCACCCCACCCACACACACATCCCCCATCCACACACACACATCCCCCGTCGACACCCCATCCCTCAACCCACACACTCATCTCCCATCACCCCCACACATACCCCCACGACACACACACACATCCCCCACACACCCCAACACACATCACCACATAACCCACACACACATATCCTCACCTCTAGACACATACATAAAGTCTCACATAATCACTTAAACTAATATGAACAAACTTCCCCACTTTACCCTCACAGACACTGACACTTATCGGGAGCATTTCACAAAAATTTAAAAAATGGAGAAAAATTTATACATATACATTGTGTAACGTAAAAATAGTGATGCTACCACACATCGAGTCAGGCACAAACTCACACACACATTTACTCTCACACTTACTAACTCTCTCTCTCTCTCATTCACACTAACTCACTCTGCGGTAAGGTACATGTATTCGTGTTATACATGATAAAATCAAGTGGCATTCAAAATGATAATATGAAAGATGAGAACACACACACACACACACACACACACACACACACACACACACACACACACACAAATAGAAATGAAATAGAATGTTACATGACATGCGTACGCTCAACTCTCTCCCCTTTTTTTATATACTCGCACACATGCGCGCACACATGCGCGCACATACACACACACTAACTCATCCACTCTCCCACTGTCTCACTCTCTCTCTTTCTCTCGCTCTCTTTCTCCTTCACACTCTCTCTCTCTCACTCGCACTTACTATTTACCTCATTCACTCACTCTCTCCATCTTCAATCACACCATCTCTCACTCTATTACTCTCTCTCATTCAGACACAGAGAGACACAAACCCTCACGCTATCACTCAATGTTTCACTCACTCTCTCTCACCCTTGCACACACACTCTCTCTCTCTCACTCTCTCCCCCCCCCCAGCACACTTACTCTCTATTACTCATTCACTCTCTCTCCCTCTCTCTCTTTCTCTCTCTCTCACTCACTCACTCACACTCATACACTCTCTCAATCACACTCTCTCGCACATATACATACTCATGAAAGCACGTACGCACACACTCCCTCACTCACTCTCACATATACACAACGCATGCATGCACGGACTCGCAAATTCCCTCACCTTTTTTCGCTCACTCACTCCCACACACACACACACATGAACAAACACATTCACTCTCTTACTCTCTCTCTCTCTCTCTCTCTCTCTCTCTCTCTCACACACACACACACACACTCACACACACACACACACACATAGTGAACAATTATACCAGTAGGTGAATTATAGTGGCATATGATCGGTATGTGTAGGGAGTCATTGGAGTTTGTAGATCTGGAGGAAGGCCATTCCATAAGTGAGCACCAGAATAGGCAACAAATACGTATATTAAGCTCCTGCGAGAAGAAACGTACTAAACACAAACACGATGCACATACCTTACAAGGAGATCCATCGTATACCGGAATATAGGTTAAAATTCAAAATCAGAAGTAATCAATAAATATATAAAATGAATAATAAAATAAAATACACACAAAAGCGTACAATACGACACCAGAATAGGCGAAGCATGTTTTGTATAAGTCCAATTTAGGCTTTTGGACATGAAATAACTTTAAGCGCTTGCTGTTCATTGCATTAAATTGAATCAATGGTAGAAGATACTCTGGGTTATTTTAAGACATAATTTTATTAACTAATTTGGCTTCGTTAAAAAGGAAGCGCTTCCGAAGTAGTAGAAGCCTCAGATGTCTGTACACATTATTACTTTCACCGTGCTTTATGCCAGAAACTAGACGTATAGCGTGGTTTTGTAGTGAACATAGTCGTGTCATATTAGATTTAGGGCAACCATCCCAGACTGTGGAGCAATAATTGAGATGTGATTAGATATAGGATGTATATAATATTTTTTGTGTGCTTTAATCCAGGAAGTGCTGGATTTTAGCAAGTTGGTAAACTTTTTGTGCTATTTTCTTGGTAAGAACGTGAACATGAGAGCTCCAGTTTAAGTGCCTATCAATTCAAAGACCTAGTGCTTTATGTTCTCTACATTAACTATAGGTAACGTGTCCATGCGGAGTTCGAGCGGTGCCCAAGTTATGGCTAGTGTCTGTAGTTTCTGTCTGGTCGTTATTAGCATGAATTTGGTTTTGTCAATACTAATTTGCATGCAGTTTTCATTGCTCCATCTAGAAAGATTGTCGAGTTCTTTTTGTAAAGAATTGTCTAATTCACTACGGTTCTCTTGACTAGTATATATAGTACTGTCGTCTGCGAATAGGTCACAAGTTGTATTGATATATAAAGGAAGATAGTTAATATAAACTACCAAAAGCTGCGGACCTAGTATTGAACCCTGGGGCACACCAATATTAAGCTGTGTGGGTCTTGATAGACAATATCGATACATGAAGCCCATAAGCAGGCACTCTTCCGGTGTTTGTATTTCACCTCGACACCTCAAGGTACAAGAGGAACATGACGAGATGAGATGACATTATACTCATCAACAGTTTTGTCATAAGATTCACAAAACATATTTTGCGGTGATCTTGGCATTCCAAAAGGACTGGTTTCTTTGGCAGAGCTATAAAAATGTACTTTAATAGGTCATTCGGAATATGCATTACTATTATAGATGTCATTAAGAAATTTTCTTTAATATTTCCAGTCCGAAATCTCTCAGGGCTTCAATTTTCTCCAGTGTGATATTGTCTGGTCCGAACGCCTTTCTGTCTTCATGTAATGTAGTACATTCTTAAATGTTGAAGTGTTTAGAGGTGCAGTTATACACGTTGAGCAACATCCGCTGATTAAAAATAATCACCTTGAAACTCTAAAAAAATATACCTTCTTGAAAAACACATAGGAGATGAACAGACAGGCATTCAACCAAACAGATCCTGAACGTGCCCAAACATCCACATCAAATATAGAGATATATGAAAGCATTGCAATGAATTGATCACTAGGTATTGGATTTATGGACACCATCTTACTCTTTACGCACACGAAAAAAGAATGTGGGTAAAGTTTGGTCAACGTGAACTGAAGTACCTAGTCTTAACACATCACAGACCTACAGCGGTTTCTTGCTATGGGACTATGGTTTTTAAAGAAAAAGAAAATAGTACTTTAAAGATGACCTCAAATTTGCTGGTGACAAGTGGCTAGTCTGGTGTGTCAATCACTCATGACTCTTTGCAACATCCACAACACAATGAGAACACTGCCGTGCTGGTTTTGTTTGTTTGTAAAGTACTTTCACAGAAAAGTGAAAGCCCCAGGATTCTATTGCAACTAATTGTTTGGAAATGGGCTACAAGTGGCTGTGTTTGCATCTTCTCATCTTGGCCACGAACCAGTGTTCTCCCAATTCACTGTGCCACCCTGCCTGGTCAACATTTTACAGAATATAAGTAATTTTTTTGAATTTTAGAGATCATTATTAAATTATGTGTGCGTTTTGAAATAGATGCAGACTTTACTACGTTTTATTCTAACATAATCTGTGGAATATTTTGGTGTTGGGAGAAATTAATGCCAAAGATATGTTAGTGGAAAAGAAATTTGATACTCGTCTTTTTGATTGTTGATATAAATATGTATATATTTGTTTTCATTTCTGAATTTGATAAGACAATGTTACAGTATTTGACAGAAAGATTATACAGTATGGCTGTTTTTAGTTAAAATGCAGCTCTTAATGCTGTTGAAATGCTATGTCTGTGTATGTGTATGGGTGTATAGAAACCAAATGGTGTTGGCTGCTAGACATGAGTTCATTAGTTCTAGTCCGTTTTCAAATTTGACTGATTTATTGTACAGTATTGTCTGTGTGCCTAGCTTCCTGGCCTAGAGGTTAGCAACTTTTCTCCGTAATCTCGTATACTCTCGTAAGTTATGTGACGACGTTGAGAATCAGCAGTGGTTCGAATCGTGTCAGTAACTTACGGGGTATGTGAGCCGGCCGCTCAGAAAGCAATGGCAAACTACTGAGCGTAATCTTGCCAAGAAATCAACAATCAGCTGAAAGATGCTGATGTTGACAGCGATGTCCTGTAAAGGATATGCAAACATCCTACACTTTAATAGTGCTAAGGATGCCAGTAGGTTGCATGCCCTTTACAGGACGTTGCAGTAAACCGCATCATTTATTGTTTGTTTTCGATTTAGAAGCAATTTTACGTTCGGTATTTTGTCATGGCTTTCTAAACGAGGATGCCTCATACTATTGAAATCAACGCACAGCGATCTGCTTCGAGATCCAACGACTCATGCCATCAACAATGATCTGATTCCAAACTTGACGTCTCATTCCATCAACAGTGATCTGTTTCCCGATCAGACGACTCATACCTTCAAAGTTGATCTGCTTCCAAACCCGACGACTCGTACCATCAACAATGATCTCCTTCCAGATCCGACGTCTCATACCATCAAAAGTCATCTGCTTCCAGATTCGACGTCTCATACCATCAATAGTGACCTGCTTCCAAAACCAACGTCTCATACCACCAAAGATGATCTGCTTCCAAATCGTCTGCAGCTAATTTTTGGAAGGGATTAGAAGAGTGAATCATGTATGTTGAAAGAGATAATGAAGGTCATAATCTGAGCTTTAAAAAGATAATGACCACTGAACAATAATAAAAACATGCCAACGAAATATCACAATCTAGGTAGAAGTTTGGTGACATGGTTTGTGAGGTTGGATGAACAACATTGTTCGCATTCAGTTACTCCACATCTTTTAGGTACGACTATGAAAACAAATTTCAGC
This sequence comes from Cepaea nemoralis, assembly GCA_014155875.1. Lineage (NCBI taxonomy): Eukaryota > Metazoa > Mollusca > Gastropoda > Stylommatophora > Helicidae > Cepaea > Cepaea nemoralis. Next base: position 172,607 of record JACEFZ010016681.1, read on the forward strand.
ACATCACTTCTTTGTTTGTTGCATTTCCTTGCAGGACATTGCAGTCAACGTCTTTCAGCTGCTGTTGATGTACTAGGCAAGATTACGCTCAGTAGTTTGCCATTGCTTACTGAGCAAATCACTAGGTATACCTATTTGTTGTATATGTCATTCAGCGGTTTAGTTCATATTCCCATTCCAAGTTCTCTCAGGATTGTTATGTCCTCTAGCATGCTTTAATCTAACCCACCTGTGTTTCGTTTCTTCGTACGTTTGATGGTATCCGTGACTTCTTTGTTTAGCATCGGCAGATCTGCTAAGTTACTTGCTTCTTTTAATTCTGCTCTTTGTCCTTCATTTAGCTCTCTTGTGTATTCATTACATCTCTTTAGTGTAGCCTTTACTTCCTTCCTGGCACTGTCAGAAAACTCGCGTCCGTTTAACCATTTACCCAACCCCAAAATGTAGATATTGATTGACCTAGGTATGTCACGTTGTTACATGTCAAAACTTGAATGGCGGTGTGACATATCGAATACTTGAAAGTTGCCACTCCGATTTCATTATATTATACCGACTAATAACGTTAAATAGAGACCAAACCGGCAGCTATTACTGCATATTGTGTTTCGCGCCATTGTTAGACAAAAATAACGGTTCGAAATGCTATATTTTATTTTTGTGTGTTGTATTTTTTTCCAAGAGGTAAGTAGACATGTAAATAGTGTTCTCTGTAACTATAATTCGTGGTTAAATTTACATCATTAAATGCAGCAATAGTTTCGTGTGTGTGTGTGTGTGTGTGTGTGTGTGTGTGTGGGTGGGTGGGTGTGTGGGTGTATGTGTGTGTGTGTGCGTGTGTGCGTGCGAGCATGTGTGTGTGCGTGTGCGTGTGCGCGCGTGTGTGCGTGTGTGTGTGTGGGGGGGGGGGAAGTTTCACCTTGTGAAGTTCGATCCTAAACTCCCAGAACACAATTATGACATCGCATGCCTTCAATGCGATAACACTGAGGCAAAAAATGGCCGCCCGTCAAACGTGTTTTTGTTTATAATGTTAGTTTTGCCACTTTACAAAATAATAATATTATTAAACAATTTACTCCTTGACAAACCGTTTATAACGCATTTTTGTGTGGTATTTATATTTATGTTTTTATTTTCAAAATCTTTCACATAAAAATAAATTGTGTGTGTATTTTTTTTGGGGGGCTTTTTGCTTCACTTGGGGACAGAACGCATCATGAAAGCATTTTTAGATTGTAGGGGGGTGTTTTTGTATGTATGATTGTCTGGTGTTTTGGTAATGTGTATCAAGAGAAGTGAGGGATAAATGGTGGTGTGTGTGTGGTGTGTGTGTGTGTGTGTGTGTGTGTGTGTGTGTGTGTGTGTGCGTGTCTGATTGTGGATCACAATGCATCATCACAACATAGTTCTGCACGATTGAGTGAGGGTGGGGTGAAGATGTTTGTGTGTGTGTGTGTGTGTGTGTGTGCGTGTGTGTGAGGTGGTGGTGGGTGTGTGTAGGTGAGGAGGTGGTGGTGGTGGTGGTGGTGGTGTGTGTGAGTGTGTGTTTGTGTGTGTGTGTGTGTGTGTCATTGGCCAACATTTATCCTCTGTGTCATCATCCTGTAGGTTGCCATCTCTCAAGAATCAGAAAAGAGACTGTGCAAACTATTTGATCAAGCAATGCACAAACATGAATAGGATGCAGGCAATCAAGCGTTGGCACTGTCAGTTTAGAAAACTTAGAGGATGTCGCAGAGCACGATGTTTTCCACTAAAATGTGACATGAAAAGGTCAACAGAAAGTATCACACAGTTGCCATTTGGATAACTTCTATACAGCTGTCAGAACGGAGTCTAGGAGAACTCTGACATTTATGAAGCCACTGCAGACCTTATATCAGTAAGTGGAGACTTAGGAAAGCATATCGATATAAAACAGCAGGAAAGGAAGAATATGGATGTAATATTTGTTCAACTAAAGAGAACACTTAAACAACGGAGAATGATGATTTTTGTTTTGAAACATAAATATAATATCTTCAGAGAGAAATCCAAAAATTAATCACAGAATGTCTTTATTAAGAAATAATGTAGTAATGATCGAGGAATAGTCAGAAGACAGCATGATTGTTACCACAGAAAGCGACACAAAAGAATGACTTTCAGTTTCCTTGTTGTGTGTATAAATTCATTGTTGGACAATGCTAGTACTTATAATGTGTCGATTTTGTTACAGCAGATACCATACACAATTGTCAACTTTATATTTTCAGATTTGCAAGTGAGTCTTCGTGGCGAAGTGGTCAAGCCGTTTAACTCAGGCTCCGAAGGTTGTGGGTTCGATTCCGGGCCGCTTGTTACAGCAGATAATATACACAATTGTCAACTTTATATTTTCAGATTTGCAAGTGAGTCTTCGTGGCGAAGTGGTCAAGCCGTTTAACTCGGGCTCCGAAGGTTGTGGGTTCGATTCCGGGCCGCGTCCTTCGGTTCACTAGTTAAATTTTTCGAAGACACCTATGGGTCGTCGCTAGAGCTACGGATTTCGTGCTTTGTGCGACGCTTTCCGCGCTGCGGAAAGGGATCGAGCCATATGGGATAACAACCCGGTGCAATGAAGTCGACCCTGTCGACTTTTAAGCGACTTTTTTAGATTTGCCGCGAATTACGACCCGTGTCCCGGAAGACCTTTGAAGTTGGAATATCAGCAGATATGTAATATGTGGGTTCGTGTTCTTGGCATGGGACGGCACAACTGGGGCGAGGGCCCAAGACGAGCTACATGTTTCAGTGTTTACAAAATCTGGCCGTCAAATATGGGGTTCAGATGGTCTGCTCGTCCGTATGTTATTGATGAAAGCAAATAATACTAACACTGTAATCTACTATGCATGTCGTAAGAGGCGACCAAGGAAGGTTGGCATGAGACTGGCTAACTCATCCTGCAGAAAATTCTAGCTGCAAAATACAACTAATCAGAAACAAAGGGATTGGTGGTAATTAGTGAAGCCCCCGGTGCTCCATAGTGAAGCAAAAGACACAGAATTCAAAATCCCAGTATCACAGCCTGAAGTTCTGAATTAAGTAGTATATTTAATTCAATATTTATCATTTTATCTTCATATTTCTCATTTTGTTTTCATCTTCTCATTTTATCATCCCATTCTTTTGCTTTAATATAGTCACTGTAGTGTTTTGCCCGTGACTGTGAGTTGTGGTTTGTGTATGTATTCGTTTGTTGATGAAGGCTAGTCGCCGCAAAGTCCTGTGTTTTCCATTATTGTGTTCTATCTAGAGGAGGCACACCTTATACAAATGCATGCAACAGTCGGAAACACCGCCTTTTAACGTACAGAGTGAAATGTGCCGCACTTCCCACGAAAACGGAACAAAGAAGAATATTTGCTAATGAAAACGAAAGGATATAAGTCGACTATGTTGTCTTGATACACACTCCCGCAACTGGACTACGTTCTACTTCTAGTCAGATATGATGCCACAGTGTAGGCTTTCCTCTGCTAAATATATGCATATATTGTTATAAAAGTTTATATTTTTACATAGCAATAATAGTTCTGAAGTAAACTTTATTTTTCCATGTAAGTTCCTAACGAGAACTGTTGTTTTTAAGTGAAAATTTCCTTCCCTCTGTTGACAAGAGTATTATGTTCTCAATGATCGCTTGACTTAAATGCATCTTATTATATACTGGAAAATCCCTGTTCTTAGAATACCTAATAATAGATAAGAGATGTAACGGCTGTAGCAGAATATAGCAATAGGAAATGAAAACAAGTAAGTAAGTGTAACTCCTGCGAAAAAAAACTGAAATAAACTAAATACAGACACAGTGTAAATATCTGACAATGAACTTCCTAGCAAGGAAATGTGTGTAATGGTCTAGCAACGTATCATACCTAGACTGATTTATTTATTAAGTTTTCCAATTTCCTGTTTTTCTTTATATGTGTGTGTGTTATTCTTGAGGAATATTATTATAATCGAAACGTCGATTCGTTGTCTCGTGGTATACTTATTGTTATTTTTAATTTGTTTTTAATTTTTGAAATATCATCATTGATGCTTCCCCCACCCCCCAAACATCCTGTGATTTACATTAACCGATGTGAAGTTTGTTGTAAGGTAAATACATTGTCTCTGTGTTTAGTATCTCTCACTATTTTGCGGGTGTTGCACGTGTATAACTGTATTAATTTCTTAGAATATACACGTCGCTCTTGGCTTTCAAACAGTTCTTTCACATCCTTAGAACTTCGAGTAATAGCTGTTGGGCCGGTTCCATACTGTTGTCGGCGACTTCACCCACTGATTGACACCTGTCAAATCACCCAACAAGGAAGGATGTATTCCTTTCAAGACCTTATGTGAAGTTGATAATTTATCATGACCTTACCCTGGGTAATCAGAGTCGCTCGTGTGATACCTGGGTCTCACAGGGAAAGTGAAGAATATTAACAATGGGACTTTCTGAGCAGGGGGTAAAGGCCGACTAAAGAGGGTTGGTGTAAGACTGCCTACTTCATAAAGAAGACATATTTAGTTAGCATCCAACTAAGTATGAAATGGTCTACACTGGGCTTGGACTGCTTGGTTGTGGTGCTATACTCCGTGAGCGTCTTAAAGGAGGAAAAATAAGAAGACGAAGAAGAAGAAGAAGAAGAAAGAAGAAGAAGAAGAAGAAGAAGAAGAAGAAGAAGAAGAAGAAGAAGAAGAAGAAGAAGAAGAAGAAGAAGCAGTATCAGTAGCAGCAGCAGCAGCAGCAGCAGCAGCAGATGTGAGAGATCGAACGTTCAAGGTCGGGCTTTCCTGAATGTTCCACACTGATGTTCCTTGTAATTGTCCCAACCTCGAATCAGCAAGCGTATATGTAATAAGTGTTTATTACGTAGGAATATGTACCTTTGTTAGATTTACATGTACATCTACATTTACTATATTGATTGTATTTACATATATTATCATATATGTTGTATTTTAAGTCACTGATCCCAAGAACAATTCGTTTCTCGCTACCATCGTATAAACTTCAAAATATATTAGAAATATAATAAATAACAGGTAAGATTAGCTTAGCGCTAACATGGCCACGATGAGGTTGATGATAACAAGAAATTAAACAACCGTTTTAGTTGAGTTAAATGGGGGGAGGTTTAACAATTATAATTTCTATTTGTGGAATCTAGGTAGCCGGTTCTCAACCTTGTAACTTTGTTATTTATAGCTGGTTGGTTGATTGGGGAATCCTTTGTAATCAAAATACAGAAGATGTAAAGTACCCTTTTATTAACCTTAAGGCATATATGGCATACTCTCCTAGACCCACACTTGTATATATGGCACACTCTCCTGGACCCACAGTAGTATATATGGCACACTCTACTAGACCCACACTTGTATATATGGCACACACTCCTAGACCCAAATTTTATATATGGCACACTCTCCTGGACCCACAGTAGTATATATGGCACACTCTCCTGGACCCAAATTTCATATATGGCACACTCTCCTGGACCCACAGTAGTATATATGGCACACTCTCCTAGACCCACACTTGTATATATGGCACACTCTCCTAGACCCACATTTGTATATATGGCACACTCTCCTGGACCCACAGTAGTATATATGGCACACTCTACTAGACCCACACTTGTATATATGGCATACTCTCCTAGACCCACATTTGTATATATGGCACACTCTCCTGGACCCACAGTAGTATATATGGCACACTCTACTAGACCCACACTTGTATATATGGCACACACTCCTAGACCCAAATTTTATATATGGCACACTCTCCTGGACCCACAGTAGTATATATGGCACACTCTCCTGGACCCAAATTTCATATATGGCACACTCTCCTGGACCCACAGTAGTATATATGGCACACTCTCCTGGACCCACAGTAGTATATATGGCACACTCTCCTAGACCCACACTTGTATATATGGCACACTCTCCTAGACCCACACTTGTATATATGGCACACTCTCCTGGACCCACACTTGTATATATGGCACACTCTCCTAGACCCAAATTTCATATATGGCACACTCTCCTGGACCCACAGTAGTATATATGGCACACTCTCCTGGGCCCACAGTAGTATATATGGCACACTCTCCTAGACCCACACTTGTATATATGGCACACTCTCCTAGACCCACACTTGTATATATGGCACACTCTCCTGGACCCACACTTGTATATATGGCACACTCTCCTGGACCCAAATTTCATATATGGCACACTCTCCTGGACCCACAGTAGTATATATGGCACACTCTCCTAGACCCACACTTGTATATATGGCACACTCTCCTGGACCCACACTTGTATATATGGCACACTCTCCTAGACCCACACTTGTATATATGGCACACTCTCCTAGACCCACACTTGTATATATGGCACACTCTCCTGGACCCACAGTAGTATATATGACACACTCTCCTAGACCCACACTTGTATATATGGCACACTCTCCTAGACCCATACTTGTATATATGGCACACTCTCCTAGACCCACAGTAGTATATATGGCACACTCTCCTAGACCCACACTTGTATATATGGCACATTCTCCTGGACCCACAGTAGTATATATGGCACACTCTCCTGGACCCACAGTAGTATATATGACACACTCTCCTAGACCCATACTTGTATATATGGCACACTCTCCTAGACCCACAGTAGTATATATGGCACACTCTCCTAGACCCATACTTGTATATATGGCACACTCTCCTAGACCCACAGTAGTATATATGGCACACTCTCCTGGACCCACAGTAGTATATATGGCACACTCTCCTAGACCCATACTTGTATATATGGCACACTCTTCTAGACCCACACTTGTATATATGGCACACTCTCCTAGACCCACAATAGTTCATATGGCACACTCTCCTAGACCCATACTTGTATATATGGCACACTCTCCTGGACCCACACTTGTATATATGGCACACTCTCCTGGACCCACACTTGTATATATGGCACACTCTCCTGGACCCACACTTGTATATATGGCACACTCTCCTGGACCCACACTTGTATATATGGCACACTCTCCTGGACCCACACTTGTATATATGGCACACTCTCCTGGACCCACAGTAGTATATATGGCACACTCTCCTGGACCCACACTTGTATATATGGCACACTCTCCTGGACCCACACTTGTATATATGGCACACTCTCCTGGACCCAACACTTGTATATATGGCACACTCTCCTGGACCCACACTTGTATATATGGCACACTCTCCTGGACCCACACTTGTATATATGGCACACTCTCCTGGACCCACACTTGTATATATGGCACACTCTCCTGGACCCACACTTGTATATATGGCACACTCTCCTGGACCCACACTTGTATATATGGCACACTCTCCTGGACCCACACTTGTATATATGGCACACTCTCCTGGACCCACACTTGTATATATGGCACACTCTCCTGGACCCACACTTGTATATATGGCACACTCTCCTGGACCCACACTTGTATATATGGCACACTCTCCTGGACCCACCACTTGTATATATGGCACACTCTCCTGGACCCACAGTAGTATATATGGCACACTCTCCTGGACCACACTTGTATATATGGCACAATCTCCTAGACCCACACTTGTATATATGGCACACTCTCCTGGACCCACACTTGTATATGGCACACTCTCCTGGACCCACACTTGTATATATGGCACACTCTCCTGGACCCACACTTGTATATATGGCACACTCTCCTAGACCCACAGTAGTATATATGGCACACTCTCCTAGACCCACACTTGTATATATGGCAGACTCTCCTAGACCCACACTTGTATATATGGCACACTCTCCTAGACCCACACTTGTATATATGGCACACTCTCCTAGACCCACACTTGTATATATGGCACACTCTTCTAGACCCACACTTGTATATATGGCACACTCTTCTAGACCCACACTTGTATATATGGCACACTCTCCTGGACCCACAGTAGTATATATGGCACACTCTCCTAGACCCACACTTGTATATATGGCACACTCTCCTAGACCCACAATAGTTCATATGGCACACTCTCCTGGACCCACACTTGTATATATGGCACACACTCCTAGACCCACCTTTATATCGACGGATCGGTACTCGGTGGGTCATTGATCGGCGCTCGGTGGGTCATGTGATCGCCACTCGGTGGGTCATGTGATCGGTATCACATACTTCCCACGACAGTTCTGGGCATCTATTTTTAGGCTGGTCAGACCTAGAAGCCATGGTGAATTGTTAAAATCAGAATCCTCCCCCGATGCTGATCGAACCTTTGACCACGGGACGGGTAGGTGAGTGTCAAGTCACTACACTACCGCAGCACCTGATCATCTGAAATATTAGTTTTAACTTTTGAATCCGATGTGTTAGCGTTCAGGTCGCTTCAGCCTTAATAGGGCCTGCTTCTGTCGGAGTGGGTGTTGGTGTAGAGACTTTCCTGGCGACCTGACACCCAAATATCATCTCTATGGAGACTGTTCCAGACTTTTCCTTTCCATTTCGAAACTTCGGAGTGTGCAAGACTTGACTGGATCTTCTGGACGTCTGCGAAGAGACAAATGCACATATAACAGATTATAGTTCAGCACCGGCACGCGGGGACTGGCTGGGATCAGGTCGAGGTGGGTTGTTTCCTGCGCGGGGGCTTCATGTTTGTCATTGTCAGCAGACGAGATCTCAACACCCACAGTGTGTTCACATGGGGTTCAAATAATAACTCCCTGCGGTTTAAAATAACAAGAATAATAACAACAATAAAGTAACAAACGTAACAGTGTGAGTACAACTGTGGTTTTACAAGGAATAACTCACGAACACCTGGTGAGTTGGTTGGTAGAGAATGCTACTGCCCTAGTTAACATCAATACACAATTAATTCTAGCAGTATATTCTTAGGAGCGGCTGGCCGAGAGGCTAGAATGCACGGTTCGTCTTCGGGGGAGCTGGCTTCGAATCCTTGATGAAGTGTGGATTTCTTTCTATTGGAGGCAAAACATGCACAGTTCGTGGCGACTGCACTAGCCAGGTGACCTTTATTCCTCAGGCGCAAGAACCCGTGTCATGCACCGCAAGTTCCTATAGGCAGTAGATGACAGATAGTACTTGGAGAATTAGACACGTATTTAAGGCAAAATAAGTTACCCTAGTATTAGCTGTTGGGACCAAAGGGAATAACCCGAAAATTAGCTTGGCGAAGTAGTCCAATAATTATAAATACTTTCTCTATCATTCATCAGGTTTTAGCCAACACAAAGTAAATCAGGATTGGGCAACCCAGTCTGCAGATATATCTTCTTCTTCTTTCGTTCGCCTGAAATATGTTTATAACTGCGATGTTGTCTCTTGTATGAATCTAACCGTCTTTTTTAGTTCATTCAGCGGTCCATAGAGTTTATCTTCCACTGTTGTCTCTCTAGGCCAGAAGGTTCGCCTGGGTATGTTGTAGTTTGGGCAATCCTGGAGTATGTGCTCTGCTGTCTGCGACGCCAAACCACATGTGCACATGGCTGAGTCACCAATCTTGAATTTTGTATACATGTGGTTGCGTAATCTATTGTGTCCTGTTCTGAGGCGCAGAAGAATGACCTGTTCTGGTCTGTCCATAACGTGGTAGTCGTCTTGAGTAAGGTTTGGTGGCGTTCTGATTGATTTGATCATTCTTTTCTTTTGGTGGTATGTAATAGGCACATCAGGTTGTTCTTCTTTTGCTCCTTCCTTAGCCAATCGATCAGCTTTGTCGTTTCCGGGGACTCCACAGTGGGATGGTATCCACTGTATGGTGATCTTACGCTGACTGCTAAGTTCAGAAAGTAGTGTCCTCAGAACTGGCAATTTCCCAGACAGGAGCGCCTCTATTACGGATTTTGCATCTGTCAATATCACCGCAGGTTGTGTACCATGGCTGGTATTTTTTAATTTCTCTGTGGCTATCTTGATTGCCTCAATTTCAGCATATATGACAGATATATGACAGATATATGCAGATATATATATGACAGGCCTTACCCTGACCAACGGAATTTCGGAAACCTTAGTTATCTAGACTGACAAAGCCGGGGATTCTATAATTAACTATTGAACGGAATGGGGGTGGGTGGAGATTCCCCCTTGGTCAGTTTTTTTTTTGTTGTAAACCTGAGACTGGCATAGCAAGCCGCCACGGAATTTTTCATACTGTTAAAAGAAAAAGGAAGGAGCATATTTTGACTGTCTCAAATAGAAAAAGACACAGCAACGTTAAAGGACAACGAGACAGATCATCGATTAAAAAAAATAGGTACACTGAACATCTGTGGTGTAACGGTAACGAAGAAGAACTCATAGAAACAATGGAAACGGGAAAAGTTGCACTGATGAGAATAGCGGACTTCAGAATAAACAGGAAAGGATGCAAGGAGATCCAACACTGTTATACGTTTGTCTATTCCGGAGTGGAGCAACAAGAAAGGGCAAGACACGGTGTATGAATAGTCATTGAACCACTGCTAGCAAGAAGAATATTAGAAATAAAATATATAAGAAAGAATCATAAAGGTGAGAATGAAAGAACAGACAATTACTACATATAGCTTAAAGCTTAAAAGTCGCTTAAAAGTCAACAGGGTCGACTTCATTGCACCGGGTTTTTATCCCATACGGCTCAGTCTCTTTCCGCAGCGCGGAAAGCGTCACACAAAGCACGAACTCCGTAGCTCCAGCTACGACCCTCAGGAGTCTCCGAAAAAAGCACTCGTGAAACGAAGGACGCGGCCTGGAATCAAACCCAGAACCTTGGGAGCCCGAGTCAGACGGCTTGAATTACTACATATTTACACATATACGCACCATATATAGTAATACAAACAAAAATGAGCAAAAAAGCGAGTAGTTCTTCAAAGACATCCATGATATACTAAATAAAATACAGAAGCAGGACAAAATCATAGTTATGGGGGATTTCAATGCAAGACTAGGACATAACAGAATTGACATAGAGAAACATCTTGGAGCATTTGGAGACCACAATAATAACAGAAGTATTAACAGATTCAGGGCCAAACAACAAGTAGGTTTGGGCCAAACAAACACATGTGGCGGAAAATGGGAAGTAGGTGAATGTGACAGCTATGACTTAAAGCTTGTTAAATGGTAGCAAACATGTTGTATTATAACGCAATGACAACATTTAGGGGATATACAACCCCATGGCAGATACGGAAAGTTGCTTTAGACGACTAATCATCCGATGGCAATTAACACTTAATGGAAGTAGATTGAAAAGAGCTATGTAGCCAACACGACCTCTATATAACGAACACATTGTTTAAACAAAAAAGACTCACAAATATACACCTGGTATAAATGGAAAGATCCGTCAGTCAACACGACCTCTATACAACAAACACATTCTATAAACACAAAGACTCACAAATATACATCTGGAATAAGTGGAGCGATTTAGATACCAACAGTCAACACGACCTCTATACAACAAACACATTCTATAAACACAAAGACTCACAAATATACATCTGGAATAAATGGAGCGATTTAGATACCAACAGTCAACACGACCTCTATACAACAAACACATTCTATAAAAAAAAAGTCGCTTAAAAGTCGACAGGGTCGACTTCATTGCACCGGGTTTTATCCCATATGGCTCGGTCTCTTTCCGCAGCACGGAAAGCGTCGCACAAAGCACGAACTCGGTAGCTTTTAGCGACGAGCCACAGGAGTCTCCGAAACATTTAACTCGTAAACCGAAGGGTGCGGCCCGGAATCGAACCCACAACCTTCGGAGCACGAGTCAAACGGCTTGACCACTTCGCCACAGAGACTCCCAAACACATTCTATAAACACAAAGCCTCACAAATATACAACTGGTATACATGGAAGTAGATTGATAGAGCTATGCAGCCAACACGACATAACAAAAACATTCTATAAACACAAAGACTCACAAATATACACCTGGTGCGAGAGTAAGTTAATAAGTAAGTCACAAATGGCTGTAGAAAAATAACTAAATATGATAACAACTTGAAACCAGTTTATTTGTATACATATCTTGTCATTAATCCTCAACATAATTTCCACTAACATTGATGCACTTATCCCATAGTTTTATCAGTTCTCCCAAACCTGGCTGCATAGAACTGCTTGCTCTGTTTTCTAAACCACAGTTTCACGTCACATTCAACTTCGGGTCATTCGTGAAATGTCTCCCGTCAAGGTGGGTTTTCAGTGCACTTAGCCCCTAGCGATTTCCAGTAAACCGGTGCATAGTTGGGTAGAAAAAGTTACGAGGGCGAGTCAATAAGTAAGTCACACAGTTCTGTGGGATGGCAGGTAAATGAAAACAAGGCACACAGATTTATGCAGTCGGTTTGGGAGAACTGATAAAACTATGGTTTAAGTGCTTAAATGTTGGTGGAAATTATGTTGAGAAATAAAGGAACAATGTATGTATACAAATAAAGTCGTTTCAAGTTGTTATCATCTTTAGTTATTTTTCTACAACCATTTGTGACTTACTTATTAACTTACCCTCGTATAAATGGAAAGATGTAGGCACCAAAAGCCAAACTGATTTTATATTAACAAGAAATAACAGAAACAGAAATATATTAGATGCGAAGGCAGTGCCCAACTTAAGTATAAACACAGACCACAAAGCAGTTATTATCACAATAAGAACCAACAGAAGAAGAAAGGACAATAGTCCAAAAATACACAGCATGCGAATTAGTAAGCTTAAAGTATCTTAAAGATGAGGCAGTGAAGGAAAATCATAAGAAAGAACTAAATTAAATCTGTGTAAAACTACCTATAGAAAGGAAAATAGCGGAAGAAGAATGGAATATGTTCAAATCAAGTATTTTAAATACTGCAAAAAATAACATATGTAATAACATGTGGAACCACTGAAACAATGCAAAACACGCATAAAGAAAATAACAAGTTGGCTGAATGCCGAGGTAAAGAAATCCATAAAAGACCACAAAAGGAAAAATATAAAAAGTTGGTGAAAAGCAAACAGGATCGTGATTACATAGAATATAGAATAGCAAGAAGACACGCGAATAGAATAATAAATAGAAAAAAAAAAAAAAAAAACTGGGAGGAATATGAAGAAACCCTAAATAAAAACTACAAGGAGGCAACTAGAAACTTGTACAAAATCAGTGCAATGAGAACCAGAGCAAAACCGTTTGACGCATTTGAAATAATTAACAACGACATAGGAGAACCAATAATTGAACACAAGTTAGTTCTTAAAGTTAGTTGCATGTCCTTACAGGACGTAGCAGTCAACCCCAGCAATTATGTTTTGGTTGTTCGTGATTCCTGGGCAAGTTTACGTTCGGTAGTTTGTCATTGCTTTCTGAACGACCGGCACCCATACCATTTCATAAAATAACCAACACAGCTGTGTTTCGAAACGCGGGTATGCGGGATTAGGAACTGCGTCCGTAACTTCTTCGCCACGGAGCCGAAACAAACCCTAAAAATACTGAGTCAGTGTTTGTAACTTGTCAACATTCCATCAGATGCTACATGAATTCATACATGAATTCAAGATACCGATACAGATGCCATAGAAGAACTAGAACCAGACATAGAGAAAGAAGACATCAGAGAAGCCATCAGATTAGCCCCATTAAATAAATCACCGGGACAAGACGAAATACCAAATGATCTAATTAAAGCAGCAAAAGAAGTAAGAACAACATGGTTACATAGATTATTTAACCATGTTTGAGTAGAACAACAGACACCTTGAGAGCAGGAAAGCGCCATAATTATCCCCATTTGGAAAAACAAAGGCAACAGAAGAGTCATACTGGGAAAATATTGTGCGAAATTCTCGAGAAAAGATTATAGCCTATAATAGAACCCCAGCTAAGCGAAACACAACTTAGATTTAGGAAATAAGAAAGGATGCACAGATGCAATCATTGATCTTAGACAACTTATAGAAAAATTCAATCGAATTTATTGAAACACTCTACTTAGCCTTTGTCGACCAACAAAAGGCATTTATTTGATCGCGTAGATAGAAACAAGCTGTGGGAAATCCTTAAATGATATGGAGTGAGTACACATCTAACAAACTTATGTAGAAGATTATACAAGAACAGTGAATGCACGGTAAGAACAAACAGGGGACACTCTGAACCCTTCACCACAAGATCCGGAGTCTGACAAGGTATGTCCTGTCTCCCATCTTGTTCATAACCTATAAAGACCGAGTATGTAAATAAACCACCTAGCAGAGAACTTAAAATTACCGCATGATGAATAGAACACGGAAGAGCTAACGGCAAATTGCACCATTAAAGAACTCCTATTTAGCGGAAGATCAAGCACTAATAGCAAAATCAGAAGCAGAATTACTAGTCCACATAAACAGTCTACACGAAGTGTAAGGTACCTAACATGAACACTATCATCAGCAAAACAGAGGTTATGACTTTAACCAAAGAAGGAACAAACAACAACAAAGGTTAATCTAAAAGAATACACCCCCCTCCTCCCCCCTCCCCCCAGAAACAATTAAAGAGCGCAGGTCCGAATGGCCGAATGGAAAAGGACGCGTGTTCTTAAACATCCGATGTGCTTATTCCGAGGTAAGCGGTTCAACCCATACACCGGACAGCTGAACTACAATGTTAACTTGTCGTCCTTGACTTGGGGACGTTAATTACAAGTATCTCTGAAGTTGGAGTTGGTTCGCCTGATGGCGAGGACATTGTTAATAGGGATAACTAACCTACACGCTAAATTCAGTCCATCACTGCTATAAAATAGTGTGTATGGACTACGCTTGAGTTCAAAGCGAGAGAGCGCAAAAAAAAAAAATGTAGTAAAGAGCTTCAAGTATTTAGGAAGTATGTAATCAAATGGCAAGTCAGAAGACGAGATCGATAATATACGCAATATGGCAAGCCAGCTTATTGGACAAATGGCACTAATTCTAAAAAAAAAAAAACACATATCAATAGATACGAAAAAGCACTCTACAAGGCAATATTTCTACCAACTCTATGCTACTATTGCCAAACCTGGACAATGATAGAACAAGAGAAAAGAAATATAACAACAACATAAATGAGATTCTTGAGAAGAATAGTTAATGTATCAAGAAGAGAGAAAATCAGAAATGAATAAATCAAGACTAAAGTGGGGGTTATAGAAACGCTAGATGTGAATAGAAAACAGCAAGTTAAATGGTTTGACTATATAACTAGATTACCAACTAAAAGTGTCCAACGGTGTAAACAATTTACAGATGGCAGACCAGAGTGCATGCGAAACTCTATTTATGAGGCCCATAAACGGGCACTCTCTCGCTGTTTTTGTTTCACCTTGACACTGAAAGGTTCAAGAGGAACAAGATGCGATGCGATGAGACGAGATGAGATGAGTGTCCATGTCATCGAATGCCCCTCGTTTACTATGTGTTATTTCTTCCCCCGGTAGTACTAGGAAGCTGAAGCA
Source organism: Cepaea nemoralis (assembly GCA_014155875.1). Lineage (NCBI taxonomy): Eukaryota > Metazoa > Mollusca > Gastropoda > Stylommatophora > Helicidae > Cepaea > Cepaea nemoralis. The sequence continues at coordinate 188,176 of JACEFZ010016681.1, forward strand.
GTGTTCCGACACCCAGACTTCATTGTGTGATTTACTAACGGAGGTGATGGCAGAAAAAAAAAATAAAGGTAAAAGAAGTCCTTTAGCAGATGATGTATTTGGGATGTGGGATGTTAGACCTTTCAAACATTCTAGGTCACGATATATGAGATAAGGTGAGTAGTTCACTTCCTCGTCATCTTTCCCACAAGGACAGTTTTCAGAAAGTTTGAACATTTTCTGGTAGCTAATTGTCACAAGGGAGGAGACACGCCCAGAGCTGTGCTAGCCAGGATGTATAATCCTGCCTCTATTGAGGACTGAACCCGGACCCCTGTCTTGGCAGGCATACGCACTAATCACTTTGCCACAGCTGCCCATGGTTGTAGATAACAAACCAGGTTAACATCGTGTATGTTGCTGAATGTGTTGGTGATATCCAAGTACACACATCACCTTGTTACTTGAAAGTAAATACTCTATAGGACGTTAAGTGTTCAGAAACTAATCTGATACACACATTATCATGGGTAAATCGTTATACACAAGAACACAACACAGATCAAGTAGTTCTGTCTAAAGTGAAATTAAAAAAAAAAAATAGAACATTACACGTCCAAATTGTAGGCCCCTGATCCTGATCGCTCACTAGGGTCTTTGGGCTACGACCCCTGATGTAGGTTATTTAATTTACAAAAAAAAAATTTGTTGCGTATCCCTTACGGGACGTTGCAGTCAACACCAGCATTTTCAGCTGCTGTTGATGTACTAGGCAAGTGTTACGTTCAGTAGTTTGCCATTGCTTTCTAAACGACCGGCCCCTATACCTTTTTCGAAAACACCAGCACCGCCCTGTTCCTAACCCGGGTATACGGGCTCACAAACCGCGTTCGCAAGCCCTTAGCCACAGAGACCGGTTATATATTTATATACCGGATATATATTTAATAAACCAATAAAAAATACATTTTATTTCTGACACTTTATCTTTCTCGAGACATATGGCATATGCTTGGATAATTATGCAGTAGGTAAATAGTGGAGAGTTAAAGTTCGTTGTTTCGTTAAGCCGTGGGGTGGGAGTGTCAACCCATGCGTGATTGTTTACAATGAGCACCAGCATGACGGAGATGGCTCTCCTCACAGCAGCTACTAGAGCGTGGACAACAACAGAAGGCTATCACTGCATTCATGTGCGCCCTGCTATGACTGTGCTTGTCTTTACATGTGGATATATGGTAATAACGGTGTAAGCATAACATTGTCACAATGTGACTTTCTAGTTTACATGTGGATATATGGTAATAACGGTGTAAGCATAACATTGTCACAATGTGACTTTCTAGGTCATTGAAGCAACGACAGCTGTACAACACCGCTTGCGTTCATATATGCTTGCATCCATCCATCCATGCATTCACCCATCCATAATTCCATGCATACACACACATTACACACACACACACCCACCGACCCATCCATCCACCCAGGCAGACACACACACACACACACACATATATATATATATATATATATATATATATATATATATATATATATATATATATATATATATATATATATATATATATATATATATATATATATCATCATCATAATCATCATCAAATGCATTGTCGGCTGGCGTAGGCGTTCATGACACTCCACAGATATTGGTCTTTGCTTTTCTGGATCAACTCAGCTGATGATAATCCTCAATGCCACCGTCCCAATCCATCCAGCATAATTTCTCTTGGTCTGCCTCTGCTTCTCTTCCCCTCGATCTTTTCAGTCGTCACGATGTTCTCCAATGACTCTCTTCTCACCACATGACTATAGAAAGCTGTTTGTCTCTTTCCTACTGTTGTATATAATGTTCTAGTTTCAGGCAGTCGTTCTTAGTTACATTGGGAGTGCAAGGAACTCACAACATTCGTCTCAGGAGCCTCATCTCTGTTGCTTCAAAGCTCTTCATAATTTGTTTATTTAAATTCCAAGATTCAAAGTCATACAGCAAAACAGGTTCTATATAGCACTTCAGCACTCTCTTCCTTACATTCAATGATAGTGACTTATTGCATTAGATATTCTTCATTTTCTGAAATGCAGTTTTTGCTTACCCTATTCTGCGCTTAATCGACAGACAGACAGACAGACAGACAGACAGACAGACAGACAGACAGACAGACAGACAGACAGACAGACAGGCAGGCAGGCAGGCAGGCAGGCAGACAGACAGACAGACAGACAGACAGACAGAGATCCACCCATCCACCCAACCCACATACATACATATATACACACAGACAGACACACATAAACACAAATACACACATACACACATGTACACATGCACACATACACACATGTTTGTCCATCAGTATGATGATGACCATTCACTACATCCAGTGGGGTTGAAAGTATGGAGCCGTGATTTCTAAGATGGCTGAAAAGGTCTATTTTGGCTCGAAATGTTCTTTGACAATGTGGGCAAAGAATGCCTGACGTTCCAGGAGGAGGGTTTCCTGCAGTGGTTGTTCTGCCCAGCCTCTTCACAGCTCTTGCAGTCCTGGTTGCTTCACAAGTGACTGCACCCTTGTGTAATGATGTACGCCACACATTTCGGTCTTTGACAGCAGTCTCCCAGGTGTCAAGATGAATTCCACAAGCTTTCAGTGAGATTTTCAGAGTGTCTTTAAAGCGTTTTCTCTGGCCGCCCTAGGAGCGTTTATCACAACGCAGCTCGCCATAAAATATTTGTATAGGGAGCCTGTGATCTTGCATGCGAGTTAAGTGACCAGCCCAGCGAATCTGATTCTTCATTAGTAGAGTATGCATGCATGCATGCATGCATGCAGAGAAAAGATAACAGTAATGGAACGTTCTATAGAAGTAAACAAAGATCTATATCTTTGCTGTATTGACTACACGATGGCTTTCGATAAAGTGAGACATGTCGACATGATAAAGATGCTTGAAGATCTACAAATTGATGGAAAAGACCTTAGACTTGTAAAAATTAAAAAAAAAACATATTCGAAACAACAAGCTGCCATCAGAATTGATAACGATGTAGATCAATATCAGCCTGTCAAAGTAGGTGTGAGACAGGGATGTATAATGTCTCCAGATCTTTTTTTCCCTGTACAGTGAAAATATTTTCAGAAATATAGAAGATATGGAAGTAATCAACATTGGGGGATGATACATCAATAATATTAGATAAACAGATGATACAGTATTGATTGCAGGCAATGAACAGGACCTGTAACATTTAGTAGATGCGGTTGTTGCACACAGTGAACAACTAGGGTTAGAACTAAATATTAAGAAGACGTAGATTACGGTCGTCACTGGGAAGAAGGAAATACCACAATGTGATATACGAGTAAATGGGCATATTCTTAAACAAGTGAATCAATACAGTTACCTCGGAACAGTCATAACATCTGATGGGAGATGCCTTGAAGAGATTAGAACAAGAATTGCCATTGCAAAGGTAGCCTTTTGCAAGATGAAAAACATAATGACCAATAAAAAGATATCAATTGAAAAGAGAAAAAGAGTGTTGAAGTGCTGCATAGAACCTGTACTTTTGTATGGATGTGAAACGTGGACAATGAGCAGTCAAGCCGAAAAACATCTGATGGCTGTAGAAATGTGGTTTCTGAGGAAAATGCAAAGAATTCCATGGACAGACAGAAAAACTAATGAACAAGTCCTTCAAGAAACAAATGAAGATCGTAAAATGATTAGAGTCATTAGAACTTGGTGACAACTGGCAAGATCGAAGGGAAGAGACCAATGGGAAGACCGAGAAGTAAATACCTGGATTGGTTGGCCACATGGCATGGTCGAGACAGGAACACGGAGCTGATCCACGACTCTGGTGATCGAGTGAGATGGCAGAACATGACCGCCCACGCTTATTGGCATGGCACATGATGGACGGAGGGGGGCACCATATTGATACTGGCCACACCATCAACTCAACTGTGTATGTTCAGAACATGTGGATCAAGATAATGTACCCTATTGTTGTTGTCCACACCATCAACTCAGTTGCGTATGTTCAGAACATGTGGGCCTAGATAATCCACTCTATTATTATTATCCACACCAGCAACTCATTTGCGTATGTTCATAAAAATATTAACGAAGACCATGTCTTCAGTACGCCAAAATGGCACGGAAACACTTCCCCTTGCTTTTACCTTTTATCAGTCTCAAAAACAAATTAAAACAAACAAAGAAACAACAGCAACAACATTCGTGGCCACAGTGAGGTGAGACAACTAAAATTATGTTGATCATGCAGGAAGAAACTAATCACGATCTGATTTGGTGCGGCAAAGCGAATGACCAAGAAGATAAAGTTTTGAAAGCCACAATAGTCTACTTGTCTGTATAGCAACGAGTTGAACTGAAACCAGGAAGGAGCCTAGTACTCGTCAAGCCCGCCGGGGGTGGCTTGAAAGCTAATTTGTTAACCCTGGAGTGATCTCATCGACACTAGCCCGCACCCGATATCACCCGCCATTTTCCTGAACAGACTAACACCAGCAACCATTGGCATAATTAAATCACATTCAAACCCAGAGACCACGAGAGGCTGGTCTCCAGGCCGAGCAAATAATATTGAAAATATTGTTTAATTATAATTAACTAGTGTTATCTTTTATCGAAAAAGGTTTGCACGGAGATGGACAAGAGAACAAGGAACATCAGTCGAGTTATGCATGTTCCATTTGTACAATTAATAACGCCAGGTTTGTGTCGTAGTTGCTAGGATCATGAACTTGTGATTAGAATATCGCGGCTTGAATTACAATACTGCCCCATTTATGCTTTCCCATGAGTCATTATGGGTTCCCAGTATTATCTTGATTGTCTCATGCCTTTGAGAAAACGTTTTCTTAGGCTGTTCTTATAAATTGTTTTTCTGTGCTTATGCACTACCAGTTTCTGTAAATCCTTTGTTTATTACCATTTTTTAAACTCTCTTTTATCTCTCTTTTTTTTTTTTAATTTAGGTAAGAAAAGGATCCTTTACAATCATTGTTTATTTGGGTAAGAAAACGACCGTTTTACAATCATTTTTGATTTAGGTAAGAAAAGGACCGTTTTAGAATCATTTTTCTCCCCCCGATGTGTCTCCACCTTGTCGTGGCGGGGGAGCTTGCGTGTCCCATCGACCCCATGTGCTTGCCGATGGATGAAAACTACATATCGGAAAGCTTATGGGATAGGGGCCAGAATAAGAGAGACACAACCTGCTGCTCTGCAGGTAGACTGAGGATAGCAGTCAAAAGTTTAAATCAGGTGCACGAAGGCAGAAGTTCTTGGTCCTGATAATACTCTAAGGCTCTCTGTCGAGGGTTTAGGCTGAACGCCTCTAAGCCACAAACCCTCGGATGTGAGAGCTGTTCCTACCGAAAAATAGAGGTGAGATACTGAGCACGCTAGATGCCCAGTTCTGATACTTGTTCGAAGGCTCTCAGCTGGGGGATTTGAGGTATTGCCGGATGAGAGAGCCTGGCCGTTTCTCGTTCACTGCTGCACCGAGGTAAGGTGTTGAGCCGGCAGCACATGTAGCCTACCTCGTGAGCGAGTACTACATGTCAGAAAAGTACCCCAGTCGAATGAAATGGTTACGAAAACTGTATGTATCACTCATAGAGAGAGTAGACAAAAGTGGAAAAACGTCTCAATAACACGAAATGGAACGCACGGCTAGCGAATCCATTGCGTGGTCCGAAGTCAAAAGCAAAAGCTTACCGAGTGGATGTCGCCTGCAGTCTGACCGTTCCTGGTGTGTGCTTGATCGATCAGTGGCAAGCGAGATGCCCAACATATGGAAGTGAGGAACTAAAGCAGCCATGAGCAGGACGTGGCAACTCCTCGGGTGAGCCCAGTCTCAGAGAAATATGTGCCGGCTCTGCAATTATGGAAGCCTCCTTGTATAGTGAGGGAATGTTCATGGTCTGCCCCTGCCTTCCCTTGAGGGTTAGACCATGATGTCGTTGACCGTTCTATCTTGACCAGCTGAGATGTGGGCGATATCACAACAATACGCCTAACGTGCCTCGAAACCCAAGGAAGACTAACCTCATTAAAAAATGCCCGCCGAAGCCGGAAGTGCCGTCCTACGGGTGGCAAAATAAAAATTGGCACTACGCATTTACGTCCGAGTGAAATGTCTCGTCCGAATGTCTCTCGTGCTAGGAACAGCTCTGACTACCTAGTTTCCGAATGCCGCTCTTGTTCGGAACAGCTCTAACTAGGTAGTTTCCGAATGTCGGTCGTATCTGGAACAGCTCTGACGAGCATAACGACAAGCACATGTCTGAACCGAAAACTCGCTGAGTGGATACCATCTGCAGACCTGTCTGGTTTGTGCGGGAACGGCCCGGGGCAAACGAAATGCCCAATATATTGAAGTGAGGAATTAAATGCAGCCATGAGCAGCCCGCGGGCCGTGGTTTGGGAACCACTGGTCTAGAGCTTCATCACATCAATTTTTGATTCAACTTTTTGATTTAAACTTGCGGTTCGCTGATGACGAGGCAGGCGGTCCACCTCTACACCAGCCAGTAGACTTCTCTGTTCAGACAGCAGAAGCAAATTACTGCAAGTACAAGTGTCTAGAACAGTGGTTCTCAACCGGTGAGGAATTCCCCCCCCCCCCCGCCGCCCTCTCCCGCGGGATTTTAGGGTTTCCGGAGGAGGGGGATGGGGAGAGAATAAAGATTATTTCGAGATGGCGTTACTTGATATTGTTTTTCTCTCCATACTTTACTGTTCTGTATTTCTCGACCTTCTAAAATTCGTTTTATAACGTAAGTAGACCAGCAAATCACGTTTTATGTAGACGTCTAGACTTGTTCTAGTATGTGTTGCTAAATTTAACTTCCATTATTACGTATACTGTGTAAGGGCTGGCGGGGGAGTGGGGTCGGATTTATAGGTAGGAAATACGAAAAAGGGGGGGGGTGACATTCTGAACATATGATGAAGGGGTGCATGGGCCAAAAAAGGTTGAGAACCACTGGTCTAGAACATCAACCATTTGCTGATTGCAATGTCCTGCAAAAGACATGCAACATTTTCTACGAAGTAGGAAATGCCATAAGTAACCGTTTGGACACTGTATTGAGATACACAAAATATTTTTTATTGGCACCTTTCCGTCTTGACAGACGATAGTTTGGTACATTGTGCTTCAAAAAGGCTTAATAACTACGATCCATGGCGGTGGCGAGTGTGGCTGGTAAGGCTAATTCTTGCTGCAAATGTTATACAAAATATAGAGTAAACTGAAAAGGTAAAAAGTAACAAAACATGAATATTACCCATTTAACACCATTGACACCAACTGGATATATGGTGCTACCCCATATTTTATAGGCATTCTGCACTCGAGGGTGGTGTTGTCAGTATCACACTGGCCGTCGTTGCTTCCCGAGATATTTTCTGGTACCGAGTTTAGGCTGAAGGAGTCGTGGCAGCGAAGCAGCTAGACGCTGGCCTACCGTACCGCACCGCATCGGGGCGGTGTCGAATGTTAAAACTTGACCCAGCTCCCAGGTCGACCCAGCCTAAAATGGATACCAATAAACATCTAGAGAAGTAAAGGCGTCCGGTGTGTTAGCGAGCACATTGCCCGCTGGGTGCCGTCTGGTCTACACAAAATGTGCGTCTTGCCTCATGTCTCATCGCCTGACACTTGTCGAAGGCAGCCTTACTGTTCTGACTCTACTATTGTAGGTTGGTTCCACATGGGAGAATAGCTGAAGTTTACTCAAGGCCCGCTTCAATGCGAATTATCTTAGGTTTCAGTTATCAGTTATTAGTTGAGGTATCTTCATTGCACTTCGGACAGGTCCATAGGTGCTTAGATCCTCCCCCCCCCCAGCATATGCATCAGAGCCCGGTGGCTAATAGTGCCAGTTCTGTGTTGGTTAACGAGGCACCTCGTTTTCCCGATGTACCTCTCGTGTCTGGCCGTGCCAATTCTTACTCCCAAATCTTTCATCCTGGACAGCGATGTGGATCTTAGGTTTCAGTATTGCCCCAGTGTATTGACTCCTTATGATAAGTGTAATAATAATCTTCAACAAGTGAATGGGTACAATTATCTGATTTAAAATTTATTGTTAAATGAACTTTTGATTTTAAACCAAAAAATTATAACAGTGTAGTACTGACACTGACTGCCTTTAAAGTTTTAGAATTTTGCTGACGAAAGTTAAGAAAGGTAGGAATGATATTGCACGACTTTTATAATTTTATAACCTTGTGGCCCGCTTAACTACCAAAAATAGTATATATGACCCTCTGCTTGAAAAGCTTGGGAACCACTGCTCTAGACTGTTATAATTTCATATTCTCGGTAGCGGAACAATTGCCACAGAAGTAGAAAGTTACACCGATGTGGTCAGGATACTGAGCGCGAAGCTGCCATATCTACAGCGAAGCTGATCAAACTATACGACCCTATGGTACATAATTGGTTACAATGTACACACTTTGATCAATATTACTTTAATAATATCCACATGTTCATACTTAATGCGTTAGTACCTATTGAAATTATTCGTGGACATTCCTCTAATATGTTTCCCGACTTGGTTAGATTGCCGCCAAGTAGTGAGAGGACGAGATCCTTAGCGCTCCATGCACGGATTTTTTTACATACATACCCATCTAATAGCCGGCTCCATGGCTGAGGAGTTACTGACGCAGTTCGTAATCCCGCATACCCGCGTTCTAAACACAGCTACGGGCGATTTGGCAGCAGACAGCCTTGCTTTGGATTTTTACGAAATGGTATGGTTGCCGGTCGTTCAGAAAGCAATGGCAGACTATTGAATGTAAACTTGCCAAGAGATCACAACGCAAAATATACTAGTGTTGACTGCGACGTCCTGTAAAGGATATGCAGCTAACTATAGTCTGTCCAGAAATGAATGCCTTCATTCACGATCAATTATTTTGAAAACTGGCTATTGCATCGTTATGAAATTTTTCCTGCCGTCTTATATTTACCCCACCCAAGGAATGTGTCTTTGATAGGTCCAAAAGCAACTTAAATTATGGAAAGCGGCGACATTTCTTTGATGTTTTGGTGAAAAACTAGTGATTTCTCGCTAACAAACTTGTTTTACAGTATTGCCCCGTTCCACTACGCGAGGCTCTTGTCATAAGGCCAATCCCATGTCCCACGAGAAAATTAACTATTCAACGCTAATGTTTCCGTGTGAAGACGTAATACATTTAATAATGTGCACTTCATCTCTGACCCGTAAATTATATACCGCATATAAACAAACTTTGAAATCTGCTGTACAATCTCCAGAACAAAAATTTTTTGTTGGGTGGACATAATGATAAGGTTATATGCTAAATCTCATCATTTCCCCTCAGTTGGTTACTGAGACATGGAATTTTATATTGGGGCAGGCAAAAGTAAACAGTCTATAACTAACACATCTAATGGGTAGTGTGGAATGGTCAAACACTTTGATGCTGTCTTGGAGGACAAGCGAGGAGATAGTATAACCATGGGAAACTACACTTTGGGATGAATGCTACATCGAGGAACTGAGCAAGCAAGGGAATGCCCAGATGCAGTGATATTGTTCGACGTAACATAACACTCATACATATCATAACAGAACATAGCATAACACAACATAACATAGCATAGCGTAGCATCACATAGCATAGCATAACATAACATAATACAACATAGCATAGTACAAAATAACATAACACAACACAACACAGCATAGCATGTCATATCATAACATAACATAACACAACATAGCATAGTACAAAATAACATAGTATAACACAACATAACATAACATAGCACAACACAGCATAGCGTAGCATAAGATAACATAACACAACGTAACATAGTACAAAATAACATAACATAACATAACACAATATAACTCAACATAACACACAACATAACACAACTCAACATAACATAACACAACACATAGTATAACATAACATAACACACCGCATCATAACATAACACAACACAACATTACACAATATAACAAAACATAGCATAACATAACATAACACAATAATTATAACATAGCATAACATAACACAACACAGCATAACATTGCATAACATAACACAGCGCAACATAATGTAACATAACATAACAAAACATAAACAACATAACACAGCATAACATAGCATAACATAACGTAAATACACATGTGTTCCTTGTTAATTCAAATTAACACTTCACAACCCCATAAAACCGCCAGTTTAAGAACACTCATGTAGCCTGATTTGAAACAATTAGTATGAATTACAGAGGTGGTTTCCCAGTCTATGCCAGTTGTTAAGAGCTTCTTTAATTATTGGGCATTGCGTAACACGTCACTTCCACTGTGTGCTCGCCGTGCATACATCATGGCCAGATTTTCACATGTGACCGTTACAATTATCTGAGCTGCACCACTGCCATCCTGCTGCATATTTTCTTTTTAGATTTAATATTTCTTTGACACCGCATTTATATAAATAATGTGCCTATTGCTGCGGAAATTTGTTTTATTCACTTTTGATTTATATTTCTTATTTGTTCTCTTTATGCTCGTGAAATATATTACCATTTTCTCGCCCTCTTTCTTTCACTCACAGATTTTCATCCCAACAAGCGCCTGGCGGGAAGCGCGTTCAAAGAATATTACAGCCGTGTTTTTTTTTTTTTATCTAAGGATAAAATTACCTCAAGGCCAATTTCCGCTAATGTAAATTCACTTCCATAATAAAAATGGTTGCAACCATTGCAAAACGCTTTTCTCTATTCATGGAAAATAATCAATTCTTCAAACAATCAAACAGTTGAGCACAATAAATCACATGAACAGGCGAGTATGGATGTGTGAAACACACGAGAACTCTTCGTAAGTTAGCCGGTCGCCTGTCGCATGTTCATTTTCATCCAAGTCAAAAATGAACGCCCGTAGTGCGTGCCAGCTCATTAACAGTAAAGTGATTTTAAGATGCGGTGCACCATGTTTTTCGTGCGCAAATGGGTTTCGATTAGCAATTGACAATGTTAACGCTCAGCGATTAGTCATTAAAAGCAAGTGTCGTGAGAACAGAACATCATTTGAATAGTTCGTCCAGTAGCTGGCGCCCACCACGTTAAGGGGTGCAGTTATGACATTTAATAATAATTTATTGGCATCCAGCACGACTACTATTCTTAAACCCAGACGGCACTTTTATATCCACGCTTTAAACAAAAAATAGAGCGTGCAGACAACATAATATCCACAACATTACTGCACAGCATTATTTTAAACACTTTTCCCAGTTTAGTTTTACCGCACAACTTTGTTCGTTTGAGATAGCGCCATAAGGTTAACGCAACGAGCTCTGACTGCCATTCTACTAGTACTATACCTCCACATCATTTTCCTAGGCGCAATCCGTGTATTAATCTCTCATTCCTGCTCGGTGGTGCTGTAAAATCCCAGTTAGCGGGTAACAGCTGCATTTCAAAGGACAAAGGCATCTCCGATATCTAAATAGATAACTTCGTTTCCGACGGCAGCGCAGTTTCCTGGCCACATCAAAGAAACCTGCACAAACGCCTTGCAGATAACATTTTAGAGAGAACAATAAAAGGAACTACGTAATGTCAAGAAGCGGCTGTGACCAAAAACCCGTGTAATGTAGCCAGATTTAGCAAAACACGGCTTGAATTATTGAATCAGAATCGACTACAGTCTTAACACCTACACTTTCTTTGTGACAAACTAAACATGTTCATCAAGTTCTCATTTGTTCGATGAGTACTTGCTATAGAGTTCGTCGTTCTGTTGTCTTCATACATGATCATCTTCGTCATATGCCATGCAATAAGTGTGGGCATTCATAGTTTTCCGTTTCACACTCACCTGAGTCTTGAATCAGATCTGTTTTCCCGTCCCGATGAAGCCATGTGGTCAAGTTATACAGGCCTTTACCTCTTTGCCTTCCCATTGCTCTTTTACGCAATCATTTTGCAAGTTGTCACAAAGTGTTCATGTTTATGTATTCTCATAACGTGTCCAATCAATCTTAACTGCCTAAATAATTTGATCTTCATATGTTTCTTGAAGAACTGTCTCTTTCTGTTCGTCCCTGGTTTTCTTTGCTTTGTCTTCAGAATGCACATTTATAGTATCATTATATATTTCTTATCATTAGATATTTCTGAGCTTGTCTGCTTATTGTTTGTGTTTAACATGCATAAGAATATAGATTCTCTTCAGCATTTTTTAATCTTCTTCTCACGGCAATTCAAAGATTTTTGTTGATATATTTTTCATCTTGCAAAGGGCGACCTGTGCCATCGTGATTCTTGTTCTAATCTCTATAAGGCACCTTCAATCCGATGTTATGTCCGTTCCTAAATAGGTGTACCAATTCATTTGTTTAAGAATGTCCCCATTCACTGGAACATTAAAAACAAAAAAGTTAATTTCATATCCTTTACAGGACATTGCAGTCAGCACCAGCACCTTTTGCTTTTGTGATTTCTTGGCAAGTTTACGTTCAGTAGTTTGCAATCGCTTTCTGAACGACCAGCACCCATCATCATCATCAAGTGCCATGCCGACTGGCGTAGGCGCTCATGACTCCAGACAGATCTCCGTCTTTGGTTTTCTGGATCTACCATTTCGTAAAAATACCAACGCAAAGTGGTCTGGTACCAAATCGCGCGCAGTTGTGTTTCGAACGCGTGTATGGGGGATCACGAACCGCTTCCGTAAATCCTTCGCCATGGAGCAAGCCACTTGATTATTACATTGTGGAATTTCCTTCGTTGTGGAGGTGACCACAATCTCTGTATTCTTACAATCTGATGTCAATACTAGTCGCTTCCTGTCTACAGTCACCGCTTGTGCTAGTTGCATCCTGTCTACAATCACCGCTTGTGCTAGTTGCATCCTGTGTACAGTCACCGCTTGTACTAGTGTCTTCCTGTGTACAGTAACCGCTTGTACTAGTGTCTTCCTGTGTACAGTAACAGTTTGTACTAGTGTCTTCCTGTGTACAGTAACCGTTTGTACTAGTGTCTTACTGTGTACAGTAACCGCTTGTACTAGTGTCATCCTGTGTACAGTCACCGCTTGTACTAGTTGTTTCCAGCGTACAGTAATCGTTTGTACTAGTAGCTTCCTGTGTACAGTAACCGATGGTACTAGTTGCTTCCTGTGTACAGTAACCGTTTGTACTAAATGCCATCTCTGTGGCTTAGGGGTGGTGAACGCGTTACTTAATTCCCCGACATTTATATTCGAGGATTCTATCTCAGCTACAGACGATTTGGAGGCAGACAGCCTGCGTTGATTTCGTTAAGAAAGTATTGGCAATCTACACAGCGTAAATTCTCCCTAATAAATCATAACTGGCTAAAATACTGGGGTTGATTGTGACATCCTGTTAAGGACATGCCATGATCAATGAAATAATGCAGATCCTGTGCATTGCATGCAATCAATGCTGAATCAACACCTTCTACTTCTTAGTTTGCCGGCCATTCCCAGGTGGAACAGAGGCCCTGAACCAACTCACTCCTACCCCCTCTATCTCTAGCTTCCCATGTATTTATGTCCATGTCCTTCCTTTTTTGTTTTCACCTCTCTGTTCCGGGAATTGTTAGGTCTCCCCTTCTTTAATTTTCCCTGTGAATTCCACACTAAGACTATACTATTCTCGAGTTATCTCATTGTATGGTCTATCCAGCGTCAGTGTTTATTCCTCACCTGTTGGTTTATTGATATTTGTCTAGTTCTCCCCATAGCTGTTTGAACACTACCTCAGTACAGACTATATGCCCCCTAAAAATAATAATGGTAAATTATCTCAAACGACAACTGGTTAATAAACATTAACATATGTATGGCACGTTACACCTTCCTTAGGTATTTACCATGCCCATAGTAAACATTGCCTCAGTGAGTCATGTATTATTGATTATTTTTCATGCGTATTAATGCTTGTTGTTCTTTTGTTGCCTAAGATTAGTTTCATAAGTGATGTTGAATGAATTAATGTGTGAGAGGAATTAGAGTAGAAGGACAGAATATCAGACGGGCCAGCGTGCCCAATTCTTAACCCTTTGAAAATAAAGATTGTTCGTTCGTTCGTTCGTTCGTTCATCATCTCCACATTGTTGAATTAGTCATATCATTTTATTAATTCGATTTTGTTTAGACACTAATTTGTGAACTTTGCAGTTTATTTGTAATGGTTTTCGTTATTCTCCGTGTTTCTAACCCATATAGCAGTGCTGATTTAAGTTCTCTTTGAGTTTAGAGTATGAAATCTTTGCCTGGCTCTTATTAACATAGATTGTGTTTTAGAAATGTTATACCACATGTATCATCCATCAACCACTCATACCCACACATCACCCACTCATACCCACACATCACACACTCATACCCACACATCACCCACTCATACCCACACATCACACACTCATACCCACACATCACCCACTCATACCCACACATCACACACTCATACCTACACATCAACCACTCATACCCACACATCACACACTCATACCCACACATCACACACTCATACCCACACATCACACACTCATACCCACACATCACACACTCATACCCACACATCACACACTCATACCCACACATCACACACTCATACCCACACATCACACACTCATACCCACACATCACCCACTCATACCCACACATCACACACTCATACCCACACATCACACACTCATACCCACACATCACCCACTCATACCCACACATCACACACTCATACCCACACATCACACACTCATACCCACACATCACACACTCATACCCACACATCACACACTCATACCCACACATCACACACTCATACCCACACATCACCCACTCATACCCACACATCACACACTCATACCCACACATCACACACTCATACCCACACATCACCCACTCATACCCACACATCACCCACTCATACCCACACATCACACACTCATACCCACACATCACACACTCATACCCACACATCACACACTCATACCCACACATCACACACTCATACCCACACATCACCCACTCATACCCACACATCACACACTCATACCCACACATCACACACTCATACCCACACATCACACACTCATACCCACACATCACACACTCATACCCACACATCACACACTCATACCCACACATCACCCACTCATACCCACACATCACCCACTCACCCATCAACACATGCATCTCTCATCTACCCTCAAACCCACACACACCACAGCCACCCAGCCGTACAACATCCTCCATCCTCACATACATCCTTCATCCACTCGCACATCCCACACCTCCCCCAACCACCCACCCTCACAAATCTCACCTCCCACACAAAGCCTACCCATAAACACATTCCCCCAAACACAGATAGATAGATAGATAGATAGATAGATAGATAGATAGATAGATAGATAGATAGATAGATAGATAGATAGATAGATAGATAGATAGATAGATAGATAGATAGATAGATAGATAGATAGATAGATAGATAGATAGATAGATAGAACGAACGAACTTTATTTTCAAAGGGTTAAGAATTGGGCACGCATGCCCGTCTAACATTCTGCCCTTCTATCACTCTCTTTCATACATTATTTCATTCACACATCATTCAAGGCTAACAAAGAACAGCAAAATATAAAAGATATGCATTATAAAGGCATGGGCAAAATGCGAACATCAAAACTACACGACTCAGTAATAATCTGACACTTGTTATTAGCCATGTGGAATATACTGGCCTACAAAAAGGGGACTGGCTGTTAAGCTAGGGTTTTGTTATTACTATTTAGATTATATAGATAGATAGATAGATAGATAGATAGATAGATAGATAGATAGATAGATAGATAGATAGATAGATAGATAGATAGATAGATAGATAGATAGATGGATGGATAGATGGATGGATGGATGGATGGATGGATAGAAAGATAGATGGATGGATGGATGGACAGACAGACAGACAGACAGACAGACAGACAGACAGACAGACAGACAGACAGACAGACAGACAGACAGACAAACGGACGACCGGACAGACAGAGAGACAGACAGTCAGACAGACAAATGGACGGGCGGACACACAGAGAGACATGTAGATAGGTTTCTTTTAGATCAAGCGCTAAGCGATCAGCGTTCTGTCCGTGCCTCTCTCGGACATCCGCTGTAAAAGCTTAAATAAACGGAACGAAGGCTGCTCGCGTTTGCACCCTCAGGCCCGTCCAACAGTAGTGTAAGAATGATCTGTTCTTTGAACAGCCACTTCGTGGAGCCTGGCTTGGGGGTGCATTATTGTCCTCTATGTTTGGGGCGTCTGTCAGAATCTCCCAGTCTTCATCTCCCCCGCCTGGCGACAACGACCAGGTACGACCGTGAACTGGACTAACAGTTACTACGCAGGTGATGGCCAGGGGTCAGCGTGGTACACGAAGACCACGAGAGCGGAAAGCAGGGCCACCGAGGAATCACTGCTGGTAGCTCAGACAGCCTAGGACCTCGAGACTGGACGGACGTGAAGGAGTGTTGCTATGTATGAGTCGATGCTTGATGGAAGAAAGCCTGTATGCTTTGTTGAGTAGAGTAAAGATTGAGTGAGTGTTATATTCTATTGTAAATTATGAATTGATATATATATATATATATATATATATATATATATATATATATATATATATATATATATATATATATATATATATATATATATATATATATATATATATATATTGCATTGTATGTTTCTGGAAATGGCATTATCGCTAACTTTGAGCGATGCCTGATATTACTGCGTTTTGAGAAGTGCGATTTAAGTGTTTAAGTTATATCGCCGTGTGTTTGTACACTCATTGTTTGTGTGTGAGTGTGTTCACGCCTGTTAGTGAACACGAGCCTTTAGTCATCTAAACAAGACCCTTACAGGAGTGAACGTGGGTGCATCGTCCGTGTTTGGACTTGAAGAAAGACGAGTGACGAAAGACTTCCGGTTTTTGAACGACAGTTGAAAGATGAGTGAACGTGAGTGCATCATCTGGCTTTTGAAGTAAATGTAGAAACATACGTATGAAGTGATTGAACGTGTAAGATTTCGTCTGTTTTTGAACCATACATAAAGCAGATTGTAAGACATGTGTTAAAATTCAATGGAGTGAAAAAGTTCTGTGAAGTGAACGAAAGCATCGGAGAAGAAGTCATACTGAATTGAAATCTGAACTGACGACGAGACGACTATACAAACATACTTGACGTTCATACAAACCTATTACACTTACTGACAACACATACAACACAAACTGTGTTATATAGACGACATTTAGAAATTCAACACATCCAGAACAGTTTAATCCGTACTTCTGTAAGAACAGTGTTATCCGAACATGTGAAAGAACAGTGTGTTGCTCCAACGTGTGTGTGAGGTATGTGTATCATCCTGCAGTCCTTTTCAGCAGACGTTGCTATACGCGCTACCTTAAAAAGGAGAGGCTATTAAAAGTTATGACGGGATACTTAACGAAACTAACTTTGGTTTGAAATAAGGCCAATTGATTGGCTGAGCCCCGGAACAAAGGCTTTTTATCGGGACAAAGGCGAAGCTAGGCACTCGCCATGTTTTGTTCAAGAGAGCGAGGTCACACATTGGTTTATTGTGGCTTAATTTAATAGCCCACTTATTCTCTGCGCTTAGGGTGAGCATTTTAAAACATATCATGTTATGTATTAGGATGAATGCTTTGATGCAACTAATATCATGATTGAATTTGTGTGTGAAAAATATGAGAATCACTTTTCATTGAAAAGTTGGTTTGAGTTGCGCAGCCTGTCCATCGCCATGTTGTCCAGTCAGCTTTCATAAGGCTTACAATGTAATCTTGCTATGAGTCACCTTTCTGATACGCTTTTGGAAACCTATTTTATTCCTAATTGCTAATCTTTCACAACGTGTCTTTGTGTTATAAAGTGTTCTTTCTGAGTGCTTATTTTGTATTTCTGCTCTTATGGTGGAGAAATATTACTATCTGTGTACAACTTTAATAGTTTGTTAGATAGAGAGAGAGATATATTCTCTCTTGACTTTTTCATGCACTTAGGAGTTAATCTTTTGTTTACATTGTTGTAAATACACAGAGGTGCGATTGTCTTGTAGTCTTTTTCATAAATGATGTCATGGGGTTGTCATTTGGAATGATATATATTCTCCAGTGAGTGGGAAATTACACCAGGCTCTTGTGTTTTGGTTGAGATGTTGGGTAATACCCACTAGAGGGTTCGTACCATGTTTAGTAAAAAGAGTTACAAGTTTTCAGTATTCGTTATATGTATATTCTATTCATGATGTTACTACTGGAGTAAACATAACTTCACTCCAGTGGGGACAAACACATGATGAGGATGATGCAAGAGGAGATGACCGATCTGGTAGCTAGCCTTCTGCCATTTGTCCGTGGTACTTACCTAAGGCTGTTTGTAACTATGGGAAGGAGATTTATAAATTGTTTACATGAGGCCATTGTCTCAGGAACTTTGTCCATGGTGTGACAGCGGTACTGTCAAGATATTTGGACGGATTATGAGGTGCAAAACCCCTCAGTAAGCTCCAGTATCAGTCCAGAAGAGGTGTACATATGAAGTAGATATCTCACTCACTTGTGGAGTGAGACAAAACTCTACAGTAGGCGACAAGTGCTAGGAAACTAGCAACACATTTCTTTCTTCTTCCCTTTTGTTTCCTTTATTTTTATTATGATACACTGTTATCAGAATATATATTTTATTATGATACACTGTTATCAGAATATTGGGCTTATTACTAATGTATATCGACCCTGTTTTTTTTTCTTCACTCTATATAGCGCTAGAGAGATGCGGGTGGAGTATTGGAACTGGAGATATAGTCAACATATTTGGATTCAGAGGCAGGAAACTGGGATATCAGCCTACCCCTAATATTCTACAGAAAGTGCTGGTTACTGCCACACACCCTGAACCTGAATGTCAATGCCTAGATAATTAATGGACTGTGACTATGCTGAAGTGGATTCCCTACCTCTGGGAACTTACAGACGGTGTTAATCTTTTCAATGTCTGCAAAGGCATGAGGCATGCCTGGCCTAGATGGTTCCAGCGTATACCCTCTTCTAAAAGTCACCGCCTGATTCCTCATTCAACAGTCATATACCAGAGGTCATGGATAGTCTGGGGTTCACCATCATTGAACAGTATGGATTTACCAACTGCTTTTGTGGACTCCCAGCTTCCTTTGAATCTTCTCATCCATCATATCCCAGACATGGACAATCAAGCACTATACCAACTCCCGGTCAATCAAGTCGTGTATTTAGATGAAGAAAGAGATGCCTACATTTTAACTCAGAAAAGGGCTGGAATATTTATGCCCAATTCAAGTTAGTTCTGTCAGGAAATACTATGGATAATGTGATGTCCCTCCTCATCCAAGGGTATACTGAAAGTGTTTGTGTCTGATCCTGACTGAATCAATCGCAAGGACAGCTGAAGTTTTATACAGTTTTGTTACGCCACGCCGGAACGCTTCAGACTCATATCTGTCTGTTTTACCACTCTGGAATGCCCCTAGCCCAGTTACTTAGCAGCTGTGACTTGGAGGATTACAGTATATTCAAGCTGGATTCATATGGATTACCCCTTCATGTTTACGCTGTGGATATATGACCCGGAGGTGGAAGCTCCGTGTGTGTGTGTGTGTGTGCAATCCCCAATTTTCTGAATAGGTGGATATATACATATATATATATATATATATATATATATATATATATATATATAATATATATATATATATATATATATATATATATATATATATATATATATATATATATATAAAGCAGCTGTTTTCCTGGATTATAGAGAGTGGGATTATGGCCAGACTTGTTTCTAATGGATAATTCAGGAGAAGGAGTCATCAAGTACACATAGGATGGTTCTAGAGACAGATTAGATAGATTTCCTTTATCTATGTCTTTGTATGGATTATTTACTTTGTTTTGTGTGTGACATATGTATTTGATGTGAACCTTTTTTGGGGATTTTTGGGGACGTCTGTTATGGTTGTATAATTTGTGCTGCATTGCCTGAATATGATCATTTCTTTCATGTATATGTCACCATGGGTCAGCCAACAAGGTTTGTCCTGGACCCAAAATGTTTTCACAATACATTTGGTTGTTTTTTTGGTTTAACCAAGCCTTGAAGTTACTTCATTGTAAACCTGTTGTTCCAAAATTGATGTTTATCGTCCATTTATGGTTACTGTTGGTGTTTTACAATGGTGGTTCTCCAGCTGTTATATTGTACAGTGATTCATTGTAGTGTTTTTGTTTAACAGTGATTGTTCTCCATCTGTTATGTATTACTGTGGATGTGCATGACAGTGGATACTTGTCATTGTTTATATATATGTGGGAGATTAAATTTGGGGCTGGGCACTTACACATAGACACACCTTCTGGGAAGAGTGATTAGTTACTCGGGTGTCTGTGGTAGAACTTCCCGGATCTCCCAGCCTTCTATGGGAAACATTTCTTCTATATTAGTGTTGAACTTGCACCCTTTTCTGCCTTGTTCAATGCTTGGGGGTTTCACCCATGTGCTCACTGAACCGTAACATCCAGCACCGGATATAACTACACCCGAGATTTTCTCAGTTACTTACAGATCCGTAGGTGAGGTGAGTATGCAGGTATTTTTCTCTATTAACATTTTGTTCTACTAAACATTTTCTTCAACTAACATTCTTTTCAATTAACATTTTTTTCAATTCTCATTTTCTCTTCATTGCTTCTATTTTTCCATGCACTTGTTCCTCTCGTCCTGTCATCACCTTCTAATGTAGTCACAGGAGTTCTCCTTGACTGTATGTTGTGTTTGTGAATGTGTTTGTTTGCTGATGAAGGCTAATCGCCGCAATGTTCTGTATGTGTCTTAACTCTGTTATGTAAAGCTGCAATACTTTGTGTCATTTATATTGTTTACATTATTAATGTAACCCAACTATAAACACCAGTAATGAAAGGGTATACCTTTCATAAGAGTTGGCGGCGGAGAATGTCAGAATCTCCCAGTCTTCATCTCCCCCGCCTGGCGACAACGACCAGGTACGACCGTTAACTGGACTAACAGTTTCTACGCAGGTGATGGCCATGGGGTCAGCGTGGTACACGAAGACCACGAGAGCGGAAAGCCGGGCCAACGAGGAATCACTGCTGGTAACTCAGACAGCCTAGAACCTCGAGACTGGACGGACGTGAAAGAGTGTTGCTATGTATGAGTGTCACGCGACCACTGGAGTTAACGATCAGATGATAGATTTACAGAGACAGCTGCAACGTTTTGTTGATAGGAGGGGGAGGGGGGGGGGCACTTCCATCGGATCAAACGAAACCAAAAGTCTTTGAGATTTCCTCAGGACACAGGAAAATTGTCGGCATGTTAATTTGCCCGAATCGCAAGATGAAAGGAAAAACGCCGTTTTGATTTGGTTGCCGCCAAGACCACCTGTTGTTGACATCGAATGACGTCACTCAGACAATCTCCGACTGGAGGAAACATAACTTATTTGCCGCCAGTGGGAAAAATGGAATTAAACTAGACTGAAGTGTTTGGCTAGCTCTGTTCAAATTTAGGAAAGAATCTATTGTGTTCTGTGTCAATTAAAGTTGATGAACATGTGTCTTTCATGGCAATGTGTAGATTCAATTCAGGATAGAGCTGGTTTACATAAGGTATTCACTAGATAGCGTTTAGGTATACGTAATGTAGGATAGTCTAGTGATAGATAGAGTTTAGGACTTGAGCATAGTGTTGTTGCTTTGTGGTTAGGTATTCTAGAGTGTCGGCGACAGCAGACAGTCGCGTTGTTAAACTAGCCAGTGTGAGATGTCAATTGGCTCAGCTGGTTAGAATAGTGTAGTGGGATGATATTTGGAGAGATTGGGGATCTGTTGGGGGATAGGGGAAATGTCCAGGGGTGGGATCTTCCAGTGGGGTGTCTACTAGGGGTTCTGCACTGTGCCTTTGGTCTTTCCTTGTCTTACCCTAACTCAGACCGATGTGATGAGCTCCTCTGCCCTATGACAGAGTTTAGTCCACTGTTAAATATCTGAGTGCGGCCGTCGGCCTGCACTCATCTAATAGGGGTCAGTGTCGGGTTGCTCTCACCAGGTGTGTACTCTCTTTCACAGGTTCCACTCCGGTTATGAAGAAAACAAGCTGAACATTCACTGTTTAAGATTCTGGATGATTCAGTGAAGGAGGTTTTATTCAGCGGCTTTTGCTCTGGGCCCATAATCAAGAGGGTCTGAAGGAACATGGCTCTGTTGAGCAGAAACAGATAACTATCTGGAAATGACTCCTTAGTGATAGGGTTCACGGAAGTTGAGTGAAATTATTTTCCATACCACATGTAAAAAGAACAATATGGGTTATAAGGGGAACAGGAACAACGAACATAGCGTTCTTCTCAGTTATTAGATTCCTGTGGAACTGTAATCATTAACTGTGTAATCGTGAAACTCTAGAACATTTAGGAATGAATCATTTTGTTTCAAGTGACAGTGATCCGTGTTTTCACGATACAGGGATTGTTAAATCTCAGAACGGTAGGGACATTTAGTAATATTGTGTGTGATCGATTTAGGATCAGTATTGGACTATATCCGTGATTGGTGACCAGGTATTGGGGTTATCAAAGAGCTACTGGAGGAAGTCAACATCTGGCAGGAGGGACACATCGCTTGGTGAGGTCATTGTGTGCTGAGCTATGATGATGTTGTGTGGCCATTACTGGGATGATCAGACTTTGCTCCTTGGCTGTCCGGTCTGATTATAGATTCTAGAGTATACAACATACATTCTACACATACACTTCGCACATACATACACTTTTCTTCATTAAATTAAATTGTTATTAATTTGTAGAAGCTAGAGTTGTGCAGTATGTTGTTTTGGGGAAGAATGAGAGGGGGCATGATCCAGTGGTGAGTGGTGAGAGAGAAAGAGGTATCAAGGGATTGACGGGGTGTTGTGGACGGAATCTAGTGGATTCTCCAGAATAATGATATGGGGTTAAAAAGAATGTGAGTGTTGATTCGCCTCACCCAAGGGACGACACTATAAATAAATCCACGACAATTAGTCGATGCTGATTGAAGAAAGCCTGTATGCTTTGTTGAGTAGAGTAAAGATTGAGTGAGTGTATATTCTATTGTATTTATGAATATATATATATATATATATATATATATATATATATATATATATATATATATATATATATATATATATATATATATATATATATATATTGCATTGTATGTTTCTGGAAATGGCATTATCGCTAACTTTGAGCGATGCCTGATATGACTGCGTTTTGAGACGCTCGATTAATGTGTTTGAGTTATATCGCCGTGTGTTTGTACAATTATTGTGTGTGTGTGTGAGTGTTTTCACGCCTGTTAGTGAACATGAGTATTTGGTCATCTAAACAAGACCATGACAGCGTCCCCGGTCCATTGTGCCTCACCTTGGTGTGGTGGGTCGGCTTAAGGGACCTTGTTCTTTCTTTTAATCAAGAAGCAGGGACCGGACTAAGCAGGCACAAATAAATATAGCAGAAGACGTGGCAGCAGCAGGAGAAGGAGAAGGAGAAGCAGGGGGAGGAGCAGGAGGAGGTGAAGCATGAGAAGGAGAAGCAGGAAGGCGTGAAGCAGCAGGAGGGGAAACAGGAGGAGGAGAAAGAAGAGGAAAAGCAGCAGTAGAAGCAGGAGGAGAAACAAGAGGAGGAGAAAAAGCAGGAGGGGAAGCAACAGCTGGAGAAAAATCTCTGGAGGAGGAAAAACAGGAGGAGGAAAACAGGAGGAGGAGATGTAGCAGGAGAAGATGCAGCAGGTGGAGATAGATAGAACGAACGAACGAACGAAAATTCTTATTTTCAAAGGGTTTAGAATTGGGCATGCAGGCCCGTCTGACATTCTGCCCTTCTTTTCAATTGCCTCTCATACATTCTTTGATTCAGCCTTTCTTATGAAGCAAATCTATGAGAACAAAATAACAATAAGCATTAAAACGCATGAAAGCTAATCAATAATATATGACTCACTGAGGCAATGCTCAACATAGGCATTATAAATACCCAAGGAAGGCGTAACGTGTCATACATATGAGGATGTTTTTTCGCCAGTTGTCGCTCGAGATAATTTACCATTATCATTGTCTTTGTTGCTGTTGCTGTTTTTTATGGGGACATGTAGTCTATCCTAAGGTAGTGTTCAAACAGGTTGCGACTGTATGTATAATGAATCGTGTTGTCTTTGATTTCTTCTGAAAGATTGTGCCACAACTGAGTGGCAGAGTATGCTAAGCTTGTTTTAAATAAGTCTATCTTAGGTTTAGAGATATGAAGTATACTTAGTCGTTCGCTATGTCTTGCATTATATGTAAACAATGGCCAAAGGTAGCTTGGGGCATTTTGAAATAGGATTGTGTGAATTAGTTTAGACGTATTAAATAGTATGCGTTTGTGGAGAGGCAGTAACGGAAGACGTTCATGTAGGTTAGAATTGTCTGTAAGCTTATGGCCATTGATTAAACGCACTGCCCTTTTCTGGAGTGAATGCAGGCGTTTTGTTATTGATTTGGAGCATCCATCGCAGATTGAGGAGCAATAATCAATATGTGTTTGTATGTCGGAAGCATAGAATATCTTTCTTGTGTTTTCTTCGAGGACATTTTTAATTTTGGCAAGTTTGTATACTTTTTTGGCTATTTGTTTAACTAGAACATGAACTTGGGAATTAAAGGATATATTTTGATCTATGTTAAGACCCAGTGCCTTGTGCACAGTTACACTTTCTATAGGCGTGCTACCAATGTGCAGCTGAAGTGTTCTCTTTGAGTTTAGAGAATGAAGTCTTTGCCTGGTTCTTAATAACATAGATTTTGTTTTAGAAATGTTATACCACATGTATCATCCATCAACCACTCATACCGACACATCACCCACTCATACCCACACATCACCCACTCACCCATCATCACATGCATCTCTCATCTACCATCCAACCCACACACACCACAACCACCCAGACAAACCACATCCTCCATCCTCACATACATCCTTCATCCACTCGCACATCCCACACCTCCCCCAGCCACCCACCCTCACACATCTCACCTCCCACACAAAGCCTACCCATAAACACTCTCCCCCAAACACAGATAGATAGATAGATAGATAGATAGATAGATAGATAGATAGATAGATAGATAGATAGATAGATAGGTAGGTAGGTAGGTAGGTAGGTAGATAGATAGATAGATAGATAGATAGATAGATAGATAGATAGATAGATAGATAGATAGATAGATAGATAGATAGATAGATACGATAGATAGATAGATAGATAGATAGATAGATAGATAG
Organism: Cepaea nemoralis; assembly: GCA_014155875.1. Taxonomy (NCBI): domain Eukaryota; kingdom Metazoa; phylum Mollusca; class Gastropoda; order Stylommatophora; family Helicidae; genus Cepaea; species Cepaea nemoralis. The sequence continues at coordinate 213,712 of JACEFZ010016681.1, forward strand.
ATAGATAGATAGATAGATAGATAGATAGATAGATAGATAGATAGAACGAACGAACGAACGAACGAACAAACTTTATTTTCAAAGGGTTAAGAATTGGGCACGCAGGCCCGTCTAACATTCTGCCCTTCTATCACTCTCTTCCATACATTATTTCATTCACACATCATTCAAGGCTAACAGAGAACAGCAACAATATAAAACTTATGCATTATAAAATCATTGGCAAAATGCGAACATCAAAACTACATGACACAGTAACATTAGATAATGGTCAGACACTTATTAGCCATGTGGAATATACTGGCCTACCAAAAGGGGACTGGCTGTTATACTAGGGTTTTGTTATTATTATTATTATCACTATTATTATGGGGGAAGGTAATCCGTACTGAGATAGTGTTCGAGTAATTTGCGATTATATGAATAAGGATTGGTGATGTCTTTTATTTCTTGTGGAAGATTGTTCCACAGCTGAGCTGCAGAGTACGTTAAGCTTGTTTTGTATAAGTCAATCCTAGGCTTCGGAATGTGTAATATATTTAAACGTTTACTGTGTCTAGCATTATATTTAAACAATGGCCAAAGGTAATTTGGGGCATTCCGATGCAAGATTTTGTGAATTAGTTTAGCTTTATTGAAAAGCAGGCGTTTGCGGAGAGGTAGTAACTGAAGGCGTTTATACAGGCTGGGATTGTCAGATAAATGTTTGCTATAAATTAGACTCATGGCCCGTTTCTGGAGTGAGTAAAGTCGCTTGGTGTTTGAATTAGAACAACCGTCCCAGATTGTAGAGCAGTAGTCAAAGTGTGTCTGAATATGAGAAGTATAGAATAGTTTCCTTGTGTCCTCATCAAGGAAGTTTTTAATTTTGGCGAGTTGGTAGACTTTTTTCGCTGTTTGTTTAATGAGCGCTTGAACGTGGGAATTAAAGGTTAGGTTTCTATCAATGATTAGGCCTAATGTTTTGTGCTCAATTACACTTTCTACTGGCATGTTATCGATGTGAAGTTGAAGTGATGTGTGTGAGCTTAAAGTTTGAAGTCTTTGTCTGGTTGTTAATAACATTGATTTTGTTTTAGTGATATTAATTTGCATACGGTTTGAATAGCTCCACCTAACTACATTATTTAATTCTTGTTGTAAAGACGACTCCAGTAAAATACAGTTTTCAGCGTTTGTGTACACTGTACAGTCGTCTGCAAATAGATCGCAGGACGATGAAAGATGCAAAGGTAGATCGTTAATATATATGGCAAATAACAGAGGGCCAAGAATAGAGCCTTGTGGTACTCCAATATTGAATGTAGTGGTTTGAGACAGCGATTTATTATGTGATACTACTTGCTTTCTGTCCGATAGAAAAGATGATATTAGAGTGACTACATTAGGACCAATTTTCATTGTCTCAAGTTTCTTAATTAAAATAACATGGTCTATCATATCAAATGCTTTCTTGAAATCAATAAACACAGTTCCACATAGACTGTTGTTGTTTATACTCTCGTGCCAATTTTCTATCATGTTTGTTAGGGCCGTATGGCAAGAATACTTTGGTCGAAATTCTGATTGGCTGTCAACAATAAGCTTGTTGCGAACTAAATACTGTAATGTTACTTTATGGATGTGTTTTTCTAGTGGCTTAGATAGTGATGATAGTAAAGAAATGGGTCTGTAATTGTTCGGGAGACCATTGTCCAATGAACCAGATTTAAGAAGAGGGTACACTTTAGCGATTTTGAGAGCTGATGGAAAGTGGCCTTTGGTGAGACACTGATTATATACATAGGATAGTGATATACTGATCACTGGCGCAGCACAACGGAGAATCCGGTTGCTGATTCCATCTAAGCCAGATGAGGTTGTGTTTTTTAGGTTACTGAGGTAAGTGAATACTTCAGTGATTGTCATTAGCGGTATGTCGGAAAGAATATCGCGGGAGCATCTACTCTCGCAAAACGATGACAGCAAAGATAAGTTGCAAGAGGCATTAGGTATTGAAGCCTTCAACTGGTCTATGTCAGTTTGAAAAAACTTACTGAATTGGTCGCATGTAATATGATTTGATGGTAAGGAATTTCGGGAGTTATACTTGTTTGTCAAAGTGTTAATTGCCTTCCATATATCCTTACTATTTGTTTTATCTATTACTAAGTTCTTAAAGTAATTTTTCTTTTCCCGTCGTATGGTATATTGAACTTTGTTTCTAAGAGTACGGTATACGTTGAGATCCCGCTTCTTATGTGCTTTATCTCTGTCTCTCATAATTTCAAGTATTTCCTGTGTGATCCAAGGTGACTTGACGTGGTGTTTTACTCGAACTTCCTTGATTGGCACATGTCTATCAAAAAACATCAATAAAGGTTTTCATCCAGAATTCCAAAGCATCATCCGGAGATGGATAGATAGATAGATAGATAGATAGATAGATAGATAGATAGATAGACAGACAGACAGACAGACAGACAGATAGATAGATAGATAGATAGATAGATAGATAGATAGATAGATAGATAGATAGATAGATAGATAGATAGATAGATAGATAGATAGATAGATAGATAGATAGATAGATAGATAGATAGATAGATAGATAGATAGATAGATAGATAGATAGATAGATAGATAGATAGATAGATAGATAGATAGATAGATAGATAGATAGATAGATAGATAGATAGATAGATAGATAGATAGATAGATAGATAGATAGATAGATAGATAGATAGATAGATAGATAGATAGATAGATAGATAGATAGATAGATAGATAGATAGATAGATAGATAGATAGATAGATAGATAGATAGATAGATAGATAGATAGATAGATAGATAGATAGATAGATAGATAGATAGATAGATAGATAGATAGATAGATAGATAGATAGATAGATAGATAGATAGATAGATAGATAGATAGATAGATAGATAGATAGATAGATAGATAGATAGATAGATAGATAGATAGATAGATAGATAGATAGATAGATAGATAGATAGATAGATAGATAGATAGATAGATAGATAGATAGATAGATAGATAGATAGATAGATAGATAGATAGATAGATAGATAGATAGATAGATAGATAGATAGATAGATAGATAGATAGATAGATAGATAGATAGATAGATAGATAGATAGATAGATAGATAGATAGATAGATAGATAGATAGATAGATAGATAGATAGATAGATAGATAGATAGATAGATAGATAGATAGATAGATAGATAGATAGATAGATAGATAGATAGATAGATAGATAGATAGATAGATAGATAGATAGATAGATAGATAGATAGATAGATAGATAGATAGATAGATAGATAGATAGATAGATAGATAGATAGATAGATAGATAGATAGATAGATCCTAGCCAGGGATCGGTCGAAGCCGGGCCGGGTCAACTAGTATACGGAATAAACAAAAGTTCTGGAAACATTACGCTCCCTTGTCGCACACCTCTCTTTATAAGCTTAATTAGTCCTACTTCATTATGTTTCATGGTAGTTTGTTGTCTCTATTATACATATTAAACAAGTCTGAGATCCTACTCATCAATTTCTATATCTCTATCAATTACACATCTTTAAAATTAACTACATGTAATATGAAAGAACCGATCACAATTTAACTCCATGTTATGTCTCAGACAGAGAATACATTAATTACAACGATAACTGGACAGGGTCATCTTAAAAAGAAATTAATCGTGAGTGACAGAATGTATGTTGCAGCTACAATGACTTCATCAGCAAACAGTCAAGAGGATGCTATTACAATTGTGTTTTCACAAATATTACATTACACCAGACCACTTGACAGCCCAGCAGTAGACATTGCAGTGGGACTATCAGCATCGTTTCCAATACAAGCACCAGGTACCACTGTAGAGAATATTTGCATCTGCTGCCATTCATCTGCCAATGGAGAGTAGGCCCTGGGCCAACTCACGTTAAGTTCTTTCTTGACTTATTCATGATTGTTTGGACTTCACAGTCTTCTACAGGATGAAATAGCAGCCTCACAACAAACCCGCTAGGTGGCTTCTGACCACAGCTGCGCTAGGTTACAGTATTCTCATTCAGTGCTACCCTGATGGCATTCTGGCAGCGGCATTATGCATACTGTACCTGTGCGAGCTGGTTGAGTGCTTTTAAATCTGTCCGCGTTGTGACGAGAAATGCATGTTCGGAAAAATGGCGGCCGCAGGCTGCTGAACTAATTGATTTTTTCTCATGCAGTAATATGTGGATGTTCGTTTTCTAGTGACAGTCGCTTCCATCAACGATGAATTGTATTTTTCGGGGCGGACATTTGTGTTGGCATTCTGGCAGCGGCATTATGCATAGCATATCTGTGCGGGTTGTTGGTTTGTCGAGATTCCTCTCTATTCCACTTTTCACATGGGGTAGTGAGGAGCATTTTGTGCGATAATTACTGGCCCAGGAATAGAGCAGGATGGGGCAACCCTTTGTCGTGAAGTTGGAGCCACGACTGATTGACTGACTGATGGGCACCGGCAAAAAGTACGATGTGTATAGATCATCTCAAGAAAACACAATGGTAAGCCTGTGTGTCATGAGAGCACATTCAGCGGACACGAAATGACGACACGGTTAAGGGTTTGTAGGGCACGCAATAGGGAAAGATGACAGAAGGAAAAAACGATCACCAGTTACAGATCATTTATCTCATGGAGGGGCATGCGCATGTAAATAAATATACGGTACACACGACCTCGGACAGAAGTTAGCGAACTCTAGATAAGAAAATGTTTACATAATAATTGAACTAATTGTGACACAACGGACTAGGTTAGAATGGTTTAAAGTAACAACTGTCTGAGGCAGATGGGTTTATCACTTAGTGTGTTAATGTAATGAGTAACAGGCATAGACGTGGTCAAAATGCACACGTAGGCATTGAGTACAACCACACATGTGGCTTAGTTTGATGAGAAGCTATGAAACTGTAGATTCATCACAACCAACACATGCGATAACCGTGGACACGCAGCCATTGTAACAAGACAAAGAGAATAAGATAATTACCCCGTTAGGATGGATCAGGAGTCTTATTCTCACGTAAAATGTATCGCTGCTCGGGTTAATCATAAAGAATAACGCATTAACACATCTAGGCGAAAAAAAGAGTTTTCAAACAGAATAACGCTCATTCGATAGGCCGAAGTTTGGGCTGAGCTAATTGTACCTGTTTGCCCCGGAAACAATTGTGAAAATCAAATTGGCTATGATGATCCAGAAGAGATCCCGCCCGTGTGCTACCCGGGGTACATAAGGAAAGCAAAAATTGGGAACACTTCAAATCACTCCACACACCCCCATCCTTCGTCATCATTTCATCATCAGTAGACTCCACGCGCCTAATCGGCACTTGGCAAGAAAAACTCCTCAAGACCCCCACGTCCAAAATGAGCAGCATGGAAGCCGCCAAGACTATCAAGCAGATGCAAAAGAAAACTGGCCTGCGAGTCGCAGCGAACGCCAGATCCTGAAGTAATATTAAAGGAGGATATCACTCCTACACCAGATGAAATCGCTACTGTCGCTGTTCTGACGCCGGAGATTGCAACTACAACTGAAGCCAGCAGCAGCCGTGAAGTTTTCAACAGTATCAAGACGAAGCAGCCCAGCTTACCAAAGTGTCACGTAAAATCTTGAAGTTGTCGATCGATGAAAATATGTCGCGCCATGCGTCTGCAAGCAGCCGTCATTCTTTGATGGGTTGTTGATCGAGGAAGGACTGTCGCGCCATACGTCTGCAGGAAGCGGCCATCCTTTTGATATGATAGACAAACTGTCTGGGTAAAAGTCGGTAAGATCTTTTGTCATGGAGGAAACAGGTCTCCAGATTACAGGTTAGCGGGACTTTTTGAAGTACCGGGATGATTCCCCAGATGAAAGGGCCAGCCAGTCAGTTGTATACGTTAAGTCGGAAACGGAGATAGAAAAATAGCTTCTAGACGTCTAGTGTCTAGACAGTTTTGTGACGTCATTAAGACACAGTATTGAAAGAGTCTGGATAAACAACTTTGATGGTAGTCGACCAAAAGTTGTGAAACGATACGGACGTGTGCAATATTCCGTAGTTTGTTTCTAGAGAGAGACTATAGTGTCTATTGTTGATTTATATCGGCGGACATCTATCTAGTGTGCGATTCTGTAGAGTCCATCTCAAACAGGAATAACTATATGGTATTTAATTAATTAAATAAACCTACATTAGATTATTCTTAGGAATCGAGTGTAGTAATGTGCGTTGATAGGAAGTATTATAAGAGCGTCGGCAACAGTAGCCTACCACGTTGCTTGAACTAGTTGGTGTGAGATATCAATCAACTCAGTGAGTTAAGGACAATGTAGTGGGAGATTGAGGATAGTTGGAGGGATGGAGGAAATGTCAAATGGTAGGATCATCCAGTAGGACATCTGCAGGGTTTCTGCCCTTTTCCTTTAGTCTTTCCTTGTCTTACCATGACTCAGACCGATGTGATGAGCTCCTCGGCCTTATAACAGAGGGTGGTTCTCTGTTATATATCTGAGTGCGGCCGTCGGCCTACACTCACCTAATAAAGGTCGGAATGTCGGGTTGATCTCACCAGGTGTGTTCTGTCTTTAACAGGTTCCACTAGATTTTACCACCAACTAGAAGAAAGTCATGGCTCGAGCATTGAAGGCAGAGTTTACTGAGAGGCTTTTGCACTGGGCCCATAACCCAGAGGGTCTGCAAGAATCTTCCCTCTGCTGAGCAGGAAACGATGGTTATTTAAGTGTGTTTCCTGAGTGATAGTTTACATCCCAGTAAAATCAAGACACTGGCAATAACACCAGTACCAGGAACACTAGTAGATATAGATACCTGGAAAATTAACATTTTGAGTTACAATTGGTGAATTCCTATCATTACCAATAACAGTGTGTGTTACAATTGGGGAATTCCTATGAACAATTAAATACTAACATTTAGTTTTCCAAAGTGACAGTAACATTATTTTTAGGATTCTCTGATCACAGAACATTTATGAACAGAGTAGTTACACTGTGTGTGTTAGATTGATGATCAATATTGGACTGTTTCCGCTATTGATGACCAAGCATCTGGATTGTCCAAGAGCTATCGGAAGAAGTCGATACTTGGCCTGAGAGACACATCATTTGTGTGAGGTCTTCTGTCCACCATATAAGGTGCTGTTGTGTGGCCAGTACAGTGATGAAACAGACTTCGCTCCTGAGCTATTCGGTCTGATTCTACATACACACTAGATTATACGACAGACATTCTACACATACAATACACTTTGCACATACATGACACTTTTCTCTATTAAACTAATCTGTTGTTTTTGTTAGAGCCAGTGTTGTGTAGTGTGTTTTGGGAAAAGAATGAGAAGGGGCTTGGTTCAGTAATAAGAGAGAGAGAGAGAGAGAGAGAGAGAGAGTGATCCAGAGACTGACGGGGTGTTGTGGACAGAAATCAAGAAGATCCTCAAGATAGTGATATGGGGTTAAAAGAATGTTGGTGTTGATTCCCCTCAACCCAGGGTCGACACATATATAATACGACACAAAGACCTCCACATCGGAGGAAACCACAACAACTGAGGACTTCACCGGCAAATTACTGCTAAAACAGACAAGCGTTGAAGAAGCCAAACTGTAGCTACCAACACAGAAGATAATCAGTCTGTTGGAAAACGAGTTGGGAAGTAACGGCATCTACCAGCTGCGCAAGACACCTGATGGAGTAGTGGTCTACATCAACAAAAAACTCAAAGACCACAGCACTTATGCAGAAGATTGCACAAGGCGAGAAGGCCAACATCAAGCTTCACCACGGCATCTTACTGGAAGCCACCCGGCACCGCACAAGTAAACGTTGGGTCATTACACGAGTCAAGACCCATCTCACCAAAGACCAGATCAGGGAGATGCTGACAAGGGAGAACAAGAAACTCAATATCACCAGTGCTGAGAGGTTCATCGGCAAGAATAACATCCCCTCCACAGTCGTCATCATAACATCAGAGGACCGAGTGATCCCTCAATTCATCATATGGCACAAGAGAGACCAAGTTCTAGAGCACTACATACCGAGAGTGCTGCAGTGCTCTAAGTGCCAGAAGTTGTGAAACATCCGTGCCACCTGCAATAGCGAGGTGGGGGTATGCAGATACTGCTCTGGACCCCATCCATACAATCAATGCCAGCAAAGATCCAAAAGGACTTCAGTAGGCCTAACACTAACAGAAAATGCGCCAACTGCCTCGGCAACCACGGCGCCAGGTACCTCGGCTACCCCTGCCACCAAGACATCAAGGAAGCCATGAAGATCGCCATCAAAACTAACCTGCCCTATAAAGAGGCTAGGAGGCAGTACGAGGCTACCAATCGACTCACAAAAAGCGACAAAGCCCAATTGTGAGGCCATCTGAAGGACCTGAGATCAAAGTTCAAAAGCATGGAGGAAGAAAAAGACAAGACGCAAGAGACACAGATAACAGCCGCTCAGCCTATCTTGAACGAAACGAAGCAAGTTCAGCAGAAGATTGAGCAGGATGTCGCACGTATTGCTGCTATGCAGGCTGAGACTGAAGAAAAGATTTCAAAAATACATCAAGCGAGAGACAAAAGAGAAGAAACTCTACAACGAATAATAGACCTGCTCAAGACCCATCAAAAAACATCCGAACCAGAAGATGCAAGAACACAGACAGCAGAAGAAACAACAGGCGAAGAAGGCTACCCAGACCAAGACCGAGATTGTCGGGAGGCCATGGAACAATATCGCTCCCCACCAAGATCGAACTGACGAACACCGAGAAGATTCGAAGACAGGCCAAGATGGGGAAATAGGAGGACCATCAAATGAGGCGACAAGTGTTAAAGCTCCCTGAAGGAAACAGCACCTTATGACGGGGTGGGTACACAACAACTCCAGGCCTCAACAAGTGGCGACTCTAGCCAAACATGAAAAACCTAACAAGAAAGGAATTAACACAATCAACCCATCAGAAGCCAGGAAGCTGACAACAAGCAGCCCAATGTAAGAAAGAGAAACTACAAACTACACCATAAATACCCCAATTATAGCCAAGTCGAAAACCCGAAGGCTGAAAGGGGGTATTCGTACCAAACATTGGATTGGATTGGGAACACTTTTACACAACCAGCATGACGCAAGAGACGATAAAATAGGGTTGGCGTGAGATTTACAACTTTTTTCCGTAGACTGTAAACTCCAACCAGCCGTATAAGTTTATATAAAGGGGTTGGTACAAGTTTTCTATGTTCCACTGGCAGATACGAAAGACAGCAAGAGAGGAAGACGTTAGGACTCTAATGGAGGTGACGGGTCAGAATAGTTTCCTTTTGGAAATCGTTACAGACACTGGCATATAAAGGCAACATGGATCTGAATCAACACAAGCAAGGCTAATGAGCTGGAATTGAGGCGGAAAAAAAAACTGAGTTCAAACCGCTTGAAAATACTTTTGTTCAAACTATGGAAGATTGTAACAACAAAGATAGTTGAGAAATTAGTGTACAAAATAACATAACTCAACAAGAGAAGCAGGTAGATTAGAATACAAGTAGAAAGTATGGATGCCCAACTCATAAGCACAAAAGCGATACTTATAATAGCTTGAAACCAAAGGAATCCTAGGCGAAGGTGGGATGATATACACAAATAACTACTGGAAGGTTCTAGAACAAATTGGAGTACTGGTGCTGTGCTTTTAGTGCCATACGAAAGGGCTTTAGACAATGTAACTGCATTGAATCTCAAACCACTTACCTCTCCAGAGAGATTGAGGTGCGTTACAATGGAAAAAAAGATACATCCCCCAATACCGGTAAGCTGGACTTCAAATTTGACTTCTGGTTCAGAAAGCAATGACAAACTACTGAAGGTAAAATTGTATTAGACAATCAATCAATCATGGGGTTGATCACAATGTTATGCAAAGAAAATGCGATTTGTAAACAAGTAAAGCATTCGTGTTACTGAAAGGGGGCGTTACGAACAACAGCACTGCGATCAGCTGTTCGGGTCGCAAAAGGTTATTCAAGAGGATTGATATTAGTTTCACTTCTTCATCCTGTAGAACAATTCAATTCAGCATCCATCCAGCCACTAATGAAGTGGCCTACACAGGGTTGGCATATGTGGTTGTGGGATTCTACTCCAATAAAATTTAAAAGGCAGAAGTAGGGAAGAAGAAGTGGAAGAAGAAGAGGAAGAAAAAGCACGTAAATGATTATTTTATCCGCCTGGAGACGTACTGGGTGTATATTACTAGGCATATTTTATGGATTGCGCGGAAGGCGATGAGTGATGCGGCCAGTATCCCAACGACCACTTTACCTCCAGGAACAATTCATGGTACTTATTTTAGGCAGGGTTATCTTAATGTAAGAACGTTGTTTCCTGGAAACTCCACTCCTTAGGAGGGCTTCGAACACATAATCACGGGGTAGGCAAACAAGCTTGCTAGTCACTTCGCATCTGACTTAGACTTTCCTCTCTCCAAAGACAGAGGCCCCTTCCAAGGACAGACACACATCTTGACTCAGTAAAAGACACAATGGGCCTAGGGTATATGGTGCCAGCTCCGTGTTGATTATAAACCATCTGACACTCGAGTTGTGATATGGTCAATATCAAACGCCCCATCGCCCTAGGACATTTCCTTGCACCCACTTTATGCTGGGTCGGTGTGTGAGCCCAGGTCAATGTTAATGATCCGCTGTAATGGAAATAAATTCCAACACATACCCATCGTGCCGGCGGGAAAAAAGCTTTCGCTTAGCTAAAGGCCCAATAATAACACTTCTAAATAGCGAATCTCATACGTGCTCTGCCACTTTCTAAATATAGCTTGAAACAACCACGTGATATCAGACACTAATGAACTAGTTAATCACCTTCCCCCATTTTAGGATTACGAGTGTTTAACCACTGCCTTGGTGTACGTAAATAGTGTTACATGATTCTGAAGTTCAGTCTTGTTTTCCTCCTGACTGTGCCTCAATTTACTATTTGGTATACGGTAACAGGTTATGTTATTGATCCTACAAATCAAGACCCACAGCTGTGCTTGTTGACTGTTTGCAATCAATAACAGACCTGCAACATAGCAGGTCTGATTGAAAATAGTTTTCTTCCTGTCAAATTCCCCGTGAGTGTTTCTATACGTGCACATGCGCGTTTATGTGTGAGTGTGGTGTGTATGTTCAATATAATATTTGGTAGATGTATTCTCACTTTCCCCATCAATCACCACGTAGTATATAATTCAAACAAGACCAAAACGACAATTACTTAATACGTTACTGTTGTCTGTTATAGTTTCTCTGTTCATAATTATTATTATTATTATATTATTATTATTATTATTATATTAATTTAAGCAGGATTTATCCATCAGCCCACGAGTGTCGATTGATATGTATGTATATTCTTCTTCTTCTTTTTCACCGTTTCGAGCCATTGAGGTTCTTTGCTGCAGATACAATCCGCCTCCATTCGTCTCTCTGGTTGACCTTCTCTTGCCAGTCGTTGATTCCAAGTGCTTGTAGGTCTGTATATATATTATCTCTCCACCGTCTTCTTGGTCTACCTCGGGGTCTATGGTCATTTATTTCCTGAGTGTAAGCGAGTTTTGTTTCCCTATTATCTTTCATTCTTTCTATATGCCCCAGCCATTGTAGTCTATTAGCCTTCATGATACCAGTGATTAGCGGGGACTTAAACAGATCATAAATGTCTTTGTTACTTCTTCTTTTCCACTCTCCACTTTGTGTATCCCTAATGGGTCCAAAGATGCGTCTTAAAACTTTGTTCTCAAAGATTTGTAACAAGGCTTCGTCTCCTTTCGTTGTACTCCAGGTTTCAGAGCCATACAGCACAACTGGTCTGATCAATGTTTTCTATATTGTGATTTTGGTGTTACGAGATAGCACATTTGATTTTAGCCGATGTTGTAGTGCATAGTATATCTTATTTCCAGAACTTGATTCTAGTTTGTATTTCTTCCCTTATGATGTTGGAGCAGTTGAAGATTGTTCCCAGGTATATGTATTTTTCCGTTCTTTTAATGGTCATATTGTCTATTTGTATGTGGCCAGAGTTTTTAGCCGTTCCTTCTCTTGAAATTACCATATATTCTGTCTTATCTTGGTTGATAACCAGCCCCATCTGTTGGTCTTTTTCCTTTAAGTGAGTCAATATTTCCAGTGTCTTTTGTTCATTTCCCCCTATAATATCTATATCATCTGCATAACTAAGCAGCTTGGATGTTCCTCCAATATCACATTCCTCCTTTGCCTTCCTTACAACTTTCTCTAGAGCCAGATTGAAGAGTTGCGGCGATAGTGCATCACCCTGTTACAAGCCAGATGTTATTTGGAAAGGGTCTGATTTCCTGCTTTTATATGTTACTATATTATAAGTATCTTCCATGCATAGTCTGGTCATGTTGATTAACTTCCTTGATATTCCAAATTCCTGCATAGCATTCCATAGACTATTCCTAAGGACACTATCATAAGCCTTTTCAAAATCCACAAAAATGTTATGGAGATCTCTTTTATATTCTCAATTTTTCTCGGCTATTTGTCGTAAGATAAATATCTGATCTATTGTTGATCTGTTTTGTCTAAAACCCGCCTGGTAGTCGCCTAATATGTCTTCTGAATATGGTTTTTGTCTGTTTAGTAATACTGCGGATAGTATCTTATAGCTTGTGGTCAGTAGTGATATTCCTCTATAATTTTCACATTGGAACTTGTCTCCTTTCTTAAAGATAGGTATCAATAATGACTCTTTCCAGTCATGGGGTAATTCTTCTGTCCTCCAGATTTTTATTATTAGTTCGTATATCTTTAGATGTAATGCATGGCCACCTGCCTTTATAAATTCAGCAGCAATTCCATCAGCTCCAATTGCCTTATTGTTTTTAAGTCGTGTGATTACATATAGGATTTCTTCAAATGCAGGTGCTTCAATTTGTGGTTCACACGTTAGAACCTCTTCCTGTGGGAAAGTGTTACTTGGAGCTTCACAATTTAGTAATTCAACAAAATATTCTGTCCATGTGTTACTCATATCCGCATTGGTATTTATCATATTCCCATTTTTGTCTTTTAAACCATATGTGTTGTGTATATATGTAGCAATTTAATTGGGCTGTTTATCCAAGTTTTAAGTGCCTCTGCTAAGATACCATCTCGATCAGCAGCTTTCCTATCCTTCAAAAGTTTGATATAATTTCTAAATCCCTTTTGTTAGATAGTTTCTTTTATCATATATTCACGATGGATATCTGGAGGGCCTTCTGGGACTGGTCTATTCCGTAGTTGCTCAAGGTATTCAGCTCATCTTTTCAACTAATCATTAATGATGGTGAGAACACTTACATTTCTTTCTTTCTCTTTTGAAAAATCCACCTGGTTAATTATAATTTTATACTATCTATTTGGTGGCACTTGCCACACACTGATGTTTCCTTTCGATACTACAACTTCTGCCTTTCTTGCTAGGCCAACAAATATATTTTATCTGCGATTATTGACTTCCTAAACTCTTTATTAGTTTTCGTGTATTTTTCCTGGACATTGTCCTTAGCAGCGCTGGTTATACTTTTATTTACACCTTGGTGTTTGTTTTGCAGTTCATTTCTTGTATTTCTTACATTTTACATATCAGCAAATGGTTATCTGCATTTACATCCACCCCTCTAAACACTCATCAGTCATGTTGAGGTGATCTTCATATTTTAATGATACAAATATGGTCAACTTGATTTTTCTGTTGTACGAACTAGTGAAGCCTAAATTATTTATGTATTCTTTTATGTGAAAAAAAAAAAAAAAAAACACACACACACACACTTCCACATATGACGTATTGATTCATAACCCAGTAATGTGTAAATAATTCTCCATTTGCATACATTACTCCATGTCCGTGTTTCCTTATGGTCTCTTCAAAACCTGTATTATCCGATTCAATGTTATCATTTAGATCATCCTTCACAATTTTTTTTAATTTCCATTTCTTTGAAAGCCTATAATACATTGGAGTTTAATGTAGTATTTCTCCGTAATTTATTCACCCTTATCATTTGCCGTTGCGTAACAGTCGATCACATTCAAGCTTACTTTTTGTTTGTGTGCCTAAATGTTGATGTGATAATTTTAGAACTCATAACTGTCCACTCTGTTGGTTCTGCCTCTTTAGATAATTTCCACTTTTCCAATTTCCACAATTTCCACTTCCTCCGCCTCTTTAAATAATATTTGGGACACTCCTTCACATGGGTGGGGGGGGGGGGGGGGATGAGGTTGAAGGGAGAAAAAAGAGGAGGGAGGTGGAGGTAAATTTTATTTTAATGGAGTTATAACAGCGCTGTTTCACCTGTGCTTTCTGACTGCTTCGTTCTACATTGTTTCGCACAATCCCAAAATGCTAATTTAACAGTATTTCATTGCCTCCACAGTCTTTCCAAATTAGTACCGACATAGTTCTCATCTCATCTCATCATGTTCCTCTTGTACCTTGCGGTGTCGAGGTGAAGTATAAACTTCGTGAGAGTGGCCGGTTATGGGCTTCATATATCGATATTCCCATGGATTCTGCTATTCCCTCCGTCCAACGTTTACGTGGTCGGCCTCTTCCTCTGATTCCATCTGGTCTGCACATCATTGCTTGTTGTGGAATGCTGTCGACTGGTAACCTACTTGCATGGCCAAACCATGTGACTTGCTGCTTTCTAATAAAATCTAGTGCTGCTTTAACCCCCACTTTAGTCCTGATTTCTTCATTTCTGATCTTATCTCTTCTTGATACGTTGAGTATTCTTCTCAGGAACCTCATTTCTGTTGTGATTTTTCTTTTATCTTTTTCTGTCATTGTCCAGGTTTGGCATTGGTAGCATAGAGTTGATAGGATGATTGTGTTGTAAAGTGTTTTCTTAGTAGTTATTGATACATATTTCTTCTTTAGTATAGGTGCCATTTGTCCAATGAGTTTATTTGCCTTATTGCACTTATTTTCGATCTCGTCTTCTGATCTGCCATTTGATGACATAGTTCAAACATTCCAAATGCCAATTCTGGAGATGTTCCGAGGTGAAAGCGCGTCTGTAATACGGACATATTGCTGCCTACTTTGCATCGCCTCATATCTCTTCAAGAAATCCCTCTCTTCTTCACGGCACCCTTGGCTATCCTTCTTTTTCAAATCTTTAGACTAGACCATAGTTGATTGGATTCTGCCGCTGAAATTGTTCAACGGTACGAGGAAGCCAGCTCAAGCCCTACTCTGCTGAGTCGCCTCTGACGACATGCATGACACATGGCAGCCTGTACTTTCCTTGCGGGTCCCGGAAACACAGCGGCGGAAACCTTCTTAGTCAGCTACCAAACGCAGGGTATTTTATAGTGCTAGTATTACTTTAGTCAACAAGCAAATTTTACCGGATATGAAAATATCTGATCTTAGCTAACTGTGTTACGCTGAAAACGAAAATGACATTTAAAAATGTCCATTGGCTCTAGTTTGCAAGATATATGCTACTAGTTTATTTAATTGTTGTCAATTCACACACACACACACACACACATACACACAAACACACACACACACACACACATACACACACACTCATACACACATACACACATACACACATGCACACGCATACACACATTCACACATACACACGTACACACACACATACACACATATCATCATCAAGTGCCGTGCATCATGACTCTCCACATATCTCGGTCTTTGGTGTTCTGGATCAACTCTACCGTTGATATTCCTCTATGCCACCGTCGAAATCCATCCAGCATCATTTCACGTGGTCTGCCTCTGCCTCTCTTCCCCTCGATCTTTCCAGTTGTCACGATGTTTCTAACGCCTCTCCTCTCATCATGTGACACCAAAAAATGTTGTTTGTCTCTTTCTTATTGTTGTATATAATGTTCTAGTTTCTTTAGCCTCTTTCAGGCAATCGTTTTAGTTACTTTGGCAGTCCAAGGAAGTCGCAACATTCGTCTAAGAACCACATCTCTGTTGCTTCCAATCTCTTCCTAATTTGTTCATTTATATTCCAAGTTCACAGCCAAACAGCAAAACAGGTTCTATTTAGCTCTTCAGCACTCAATGATAGTGACTTATTGCATAAAATATTCTTCATTTTCTGAAATGCAGCCTTTGCTTGCCCTATTCTGCTATTGATCTCTGTTGTGCATCTTCCATCCGATGTTATAAATGTCCCTAGATATTTAAAACTATCCAGTTGGTGAAGAATTTTCCCTTCTATCTCTATTTCACAATTGCGTGTCACCTGTTTCTTTGATGTCACCATTTTTACTGTGTTCTTGATATTCAAGGAGAGTCCTTTCTTTGCAGTCTCTGTTACTACAATAAGTGGTAAAGCCGTTTAACTCGGGCTCCGAAGGTTGCGGGTTCGATTCCGGCCGCGTCCTTCGGTTCACGAGTTAAATATTTCGGAGACTCCTGTGGGTCGTCGCTAGAGCTACAACGGAGTTCGTGCTTTGTGCGACGCTTTCCGCGCTGCGGAAAGAGACCGAGTCATATGGGATAAAACTAGGTGCAATGATGTCGACCCTGTCGACTTTTAAGCGACTTTTCTTTTATATATATATATATATGACGGAAATGTTGTGACCATTTGTATAATATTTTTTTTTTTCTAATGACCAATAAAATGTAGCTAGAAGTTGATGATGCAATCAAAACTTTGATTACATACCTTTGTGTATAAATATCTTATCTCTGATAACATTTTGCCATTAGTTAGTGCATTTCGCCTTATTAAACGTATTGTTGTTAGAAACGCCCAGGACATGTGTGAACAGCACTAATAATTTATGTTATATTTATATATATATATATATATATATATATATATATATATATATATATATATATATATATATATATATATATATATATATATATATGTATGTGTGTGTGTGTGTATGTAGTGAGGTGACATTTCTAGCATTACATTACATTGGCACCTTTCCGTCTTGACAGACGATAGTTTGGTACATTGTGCTTTAAAAAGGCTTAATAACTACGATCCATGGCGGTGGCGAGTGTGGCTGGTAAGGCCAATTCTTGCTGCAAATGTTTGCCCACAGTAGGTGCATGTGAAAACATGGTCATTTCCACCATTTTGCACCATCTTACGTCTCTCACGCTCTGTGTGTGCTTTATCTGCAATCATTTTCTCCTTTGTCTTTATTCCATTTCTGATAGTTGCCCTCCATGCAACACGTTCAGCGGCGACGTGCTCCCAATGTGCATTATCAATGCCTGTATCAATCATGCCCCGCTTACACACATCTTTGTATCGTAGTAGAGGCCAACCCTGAGATCTCCTACCCGTCTGTAATTCACCAAAAAAGATATCCTTTGGTATTCTACCATCATCCATCCTCCTAACGTGTCCTATCCATCTAAGTCTACGAAGACTGAGCATGGAATACACCGTCACACAACCTGATCTTTCCAATACTTCAGTATTTGTGATTTTGTCTTGCCACTTAATACCAAGTATTCTTCGCAGACACCGCATATGAAAGCTGTTTAAACGTTTCTCTTGACGTGAGTAAGTTGTCCAGGTTTCACTGCCATAAAGAAGAGTACTAAGGACACAGGCTTGGTAGACGAGGACTTTGACATTTCTAGCACATTTCTAGACATTTCTAGCACACAAACTAAATATAAATAAAGTGACTAAGAAGGTTTACAGTTTGTATTTTGGCTGCAGAATATGAGATCAATATAAGAGCTGGGCGCCACACATATGCTGCAAAACGTCTGCAGCACATCTTAAATTGCGGTTGATTGGCAAAAGACAAGCTATGCTTTGGGAGACGAGCAAACTGATCATCTCAACAACTGTTACTTTTGCCTTTGATATATCCTAACATAGCCTCTGCAACACGTCCGGTACCACATGGTGATGACCTACCAATTGCCGAAGTGCCAGAATCATTGTCAGCTGCTTCCACTGATGAAGAAAAGGACATTGGTGTTCTTGAACCACCAACCTCAAGAGATCCTGATTTTGAGAATTTTGAAACTTCATTTTCTGGATTCTCATCTTGATTTCTTTACGCCAGGCTGTGGAGCGTTCTCTACAACAACATAGCTATCCTTCCAGAAACTGTAGCTTGGATGGCCAAATTACACGTAGATAGGCAAGATTATCTGGACACATTCTCTACAAAGACATAGCTATCCTTCCAGAAACTGTAACTTTGATGGCGACGGCGACACTACACGTAGACACGCACAATTATCTAGACACATTAGTTTAGTTTAGTTTAGTTTAGTTTAGTTTAGTTTAGTTTAGTTTAGTTTAGTCGATGGATCAACATCACAACACACGGGTGTAACCCATAAGTGCTCCGTTCTACTCCTAACTCAAGCCTGAGTCCGGAGAATCTCAGCTCAGTGCACGAACTCCGTAACACCGGTGATGATAATGAAATATGAGGGCGAGTCAATAAGTAAGTCACACAGTTATGTGGGATGGCAGGTAAATGTAGTTCGTGTTTTCTACAGGTGTCATTAGGTAATAGCAACATCGAACTTTATATTCCCGTTCGTCAGGGGCACTAGATGTCTCATTCGCATGCACAGCGCATAAACAAAATGGCGGCTGTACTTACGGAGTGTACAACCAAAGGGTAGCGTGCTGTTGTGCGTTATATTTTTTTTTTGGGGGGGGGGGGGGGCAAAAGGACTGCCTGCAAAGGACATTCATAATGAAATGCTTCCTATTTATGCTGACAAACGTTTGTCCCATAAAGCAGTGCATAGCTGGGTAGAAACAAACTTTCTCAAAGACGCTCTAAAATTGTTGATGAAATCCGATCTGGTCGTCCTGTTGAGATTGCAACAGAAGCATCCGTACAGCGAGTGGAGGAAATAATTAGAGGTGACAGGCGAGTAACGATAGACTGTAGCATCTGCAATAGGGTGCTCACATGGTTTTATCGATGCTTCATGATGCAACTCGAAGAAAACGTCCATGACTGCTGACTAGAGGAGTGTTGCTTTTTTATGACAATGCCAGACCACATACGGCTCGATTAACTCAGGAGAAAATTAACCAACTAAGGTGGGAAGTTCTGGAACATCCACCTTACAGCCCCTACTTAGCCCCTAGCGATTTCCACCTTTTTTTTTTTTTTTGTCCACTGAAAACCCACCTTGGCGGGAGACATTTCGCGAATGATGCCGACGTCGATTGTGAAGTGAACACGTGACATAGAAAACAGAGCACTGTGCAGCTGGTTTGAGAGGACTGATAAAACGATGGGATAAGTGCATAAATGTTAGTGAAAGTTTTGTTGAGAAATAAAGAGACAATACATGTATAAAAATAAACTGGTTTCAAGTTGTTATTATATTTCGTTATTTTTCTACATCATTTGTGACTTACTTATTGACTTCCCCTCGTCCTTTGGGTAGATTTTTAACCCTAAATGTTGCCCAGGCAGCGCCGTTAGGTTACTCTTTTTCGATTTCCAACAGCCAAGGGATTTTTTTACGTGCGCAACAATACACACGGGCGTCCGATCTCACTACCCAGAGACCAGGGGAAATGTTCTTACTAGAAGTCCACGTGAAAAAATCCCGGCCCTCATCGGGGCTTAAACCCGGGACCATCGAGGCGGATACCATACCTCGAGACCACATACCTCTATACAACAACATAGCTGTCTTTCTAGAAACTAACTTTCATGGCGTCATTAAACGTAGACAGGCACAATTATTTGGACAAATTATGAGGAGAAAAACACTTAACAACATGTTGACATCTGGCAAGCTGGATGAGAAAAGAACAAGGGGAAGACAACGTGATAAATATCTGAATCCCTTATCCACATAGCATAATCGGGGCAAGAACACTTACCTAATCCTAGTTATCTTCAAAGATGTAAACTAAGACCACCCAAATTTATCGGTATGGCACACCATGATGATGACGATGCCATTATGAAATATAATTAATGAGTTGGAAGCCATGCGTCTGCTATTCAACCTAAGAAAAACTACCAGCTTTAAGCAGAAACCGATATGCACACAAATACACACCAGAAATCAATAATATAACAAGGAAATTGCCATACAGAGAAGCAATAAAAATGTTGATGATAGTAGCATATCGAAGCAGCCTGGTTTTGTTTGTTTGTTTTCATCTTATACCTCTATACCGTCGCTTCAACAGCGCTGTCGTCATGGCAACAAAAGGTCGCATCAAATGGCTGACATTGGACGGTGGGATACAGCACGAGCTGAAGATAAGCCCTAGGCGTTTCCGAGAAGACAATGGCCGGCACCAAGGGCGGTCGAATCCAACTTGTGAATTAGGCATCATGAAGTGCAAGGTCAACGGGACGCCTTGGGTCTCCACCGGGGAAATCCCCAGGTCTGGAGTCTACAGCTTCTAGCTCTTCGATTAGTTGTTATGGCAACGTCTCTGCCCACCATGGCGGCATCTGTCACCGCATTTCTGGTTATCAAAGTCCCGCTTTATTTTCCCAGTTCCCGAATGGTTAGAATTGTGGATCTCTTCTTCTGAGCAAACAGGGGGTGAGGTGTGTGTGAGTGTGTGAGTGTGTGTGTGTGTGTGTGTGGGGGGGGGGGGTGTTAATGTTAAGAAACGATTAAGAACAGTAACTTTTCAACATTTTCCCTTTACAGACGAGATCAATACACGGAAGAGATTGACACACGAGGCAAGCATTATTTCGTGCATTTTCTAGTGCCTTATGCAGTAAAATATTTGAGACTACAATAATATCAAAACAATGTATTCCCATATTGAATTAAAAACACAGAAGACACAAACAATATGTTAGTCAATTTATTGCCAGGCATATTTCGCTGCATCTAGTCAGGTGCATGATGCCGTGTATACGCGCGTGTGTGTGTGTGAGTGTGTGTGTGTGTGTTTTTGTGCGCGTGCGCGCGCATGTGTGTGTGTGTATATATATATATATATATATATATATATATATATATATATATATATATATATATATATATATATATATATATCTTCTTCTTCTTCAGCATTCCGAGCCATTGAGGTTCTTTGCTGCAGATACAAGCCGTCTCCATTCGTCTCTCTGGTGGACCTTCTCTTGCCAGTCGTTGATTCCAAGTGCTTGTAGGTCTGTACATGTATTATCTCTCCACCGCCTTCTTGGTCTACCTCGGGGTCTACGGTCATTTATTTCCTGAGTGTAAGCGAGTTTTGTTTCCCTACTATCTTCCATTCTTTATATATGCCCCAGCCATTGCAGTCTATTAGCCTTCTTGTTACCAGTGATTAGCGGGGACTTAAACAGATCATAAATGTCTTTGTTGCTTCTTCTTTTCCACTCTCCACTTTGTATATCCCTAATGGGCCCAAAGATGCGTCTTAAGACTTTGTTCTTAAAGGTTTGTAACAAGGTTTCGTCTCATTTAGTTGTACTCCAGGTTTCAGAGCCATACAGCACAATTGATCTCATCAGTATGTTGTATATTGTGATCTTGGTGTTACGAGATAGTGCATTTGATTTTATGATTTAGCAGATGTTGTGTGTGTGTATGTGTGCATATATATATATATATATATATATATATATATATATATATATATATATATATATATATATATATATATATATATATATATACTATGAGTCAATCATCTACAAATTATATTGTACTAATAATTTCTGCGCTTACATCATCTCTCATTTCGTATTCTCTAATAAGCAAGATTATCTCTTAACATTAAAGCTAATTAACATTGTCGCCCATTGTTAAGAATATAAAGCATTATCTCCTATTGTTGAAAATATAAAACATTATCTCTTATTATTGGAAATTAAAAAATAAAAAACATTATCTCTTATTATTGGAAATTAAAAAAACAACAACATTATCTCTAATTATTGAAAATATGCAAAATTATCTCTCATTATTGGAAATATAAAACATCTCTCATTACTGAAAATATAAAACATGATCTCTAATTATTGAAAATATGAAACATTATCTTTCATTATTTAAAATATAAAACATTATCTCCCATTATTTAAAATATATAACATTATCTCCCATTATTTAAAATATAAAACAAGATCTCCCATTATTTACAATATAACACCTTACCTCCTATTACTTACAATATAAAACAGTATCTGCCATTATTTAAGCCATACTACATTATTTCCCAAGCTTAAAGCTATGAAACATAATCTTCTATCATCGTGCCATATGAGTGACATGGCAAAATGAGTCAGTAAGTAAAGTTACTTGCACATCCTTTACAGAACATCGCAATCAACTCCAGCATTTTTTGTATGTTGTGTAACTTTTGTTTAGTCAGTAAATATTAAGGTGCACTGAACACTTGGCGTTAGACGCAAGGTGTTTTTTTTTTTTCATAAACCAATCGGCATTCTCTTGTTGATGTGGTCAATTTCACACCTTCCGCTTTTATTTCCCAAGTCATATCTTGGTATCCAGTTTAAAACCTGGAAGTCCAGGTCAATATTTTAAAAGTTCGAATTCCCCCGAAACCGAATCGAACCCTTGACCATAGGGCCGATGTGCGACCACCTAGCCACAACGCTAGCACGGCTTCCACAACTTTCGTTAAACAATGCAAGCATCACAGTCTTTATTTCTTTTGTTTTGTTTGAACAGCTATTCTGAATGTTAGCTTGACTGGTTGTTTTAGAACGTACAAAGTAATGACAAGCTGTTGAGAGAGGTTTAACAAACACATCATGATATACCACAACAATAAGCCGTTCCCACAATGCGGCGTCCCCAGGATGAAACAATAGCCCACGCCTTTCGCGCCCGACCTGAAATTTTCGGGCTCAGTCGTAAGTGTTGTCCCTGCCAGAGAATGGTTTATGGCTGTTGCACGTGCAGCCCCAACAGGACTGACGCGTACTGGTTGAGTGGGCTATGAGCCCCGGGCGGATCACGCCGAGGTCGAGTCAAGTTTAGTGTCACCCATTCGCTCTTAAGAACTGTTTGAATTTTCAAATTGTGTGCGTGAGTCAGTCTTGTTTTATAGGGCTTCTTCAAACAGAGCACTGGGTTGTGTGCGCGAGTAAGTCTTGTTTTATAGGGCTTCTTCAAACAGAGCACTGGGTTGTGTGCGTGCTTACCTCTTTTTCTGTGTGTGGACATGCGTTTCTTTACATATGTTTCTGTTTTCGTACTATAAGTGCTAATTAATACATGTTAACTATCCCCAGTCATGCGAGCATGCATTTATACATACAAAAACCGACAGACAGATAGCTACCTTCAACATTCGACAATGAAGTGCCTACACACACACACACACACACACACACGCGCGCGCGCGCACACACACACATGTGTGTGTGTATATATATATATATATATATATATACTCTCAGATCAATCAATTAATCATGTGCCATGCCGGAAAGCGTGGGTGGTCATGCCTCGCCTTTCACTCGATCACATGAGTCGTGGATCAGCTCAGTGTTCCTGTGGCGTCCATGCCATGTGGCCAAGCAATCCAGGTATTTTCCTCTCTGTCTTCCTCTTGGTCTGTTCCCTTCGATCTTGCCAGTTGCCGCTAAGTTCTCCAATCCATTTCTTCTCATAACATGTCCAAAAATTTTTGACTGTCTACGTCTAATTTCTCTAATCAATGTACGATGTTCATGTGTCTCCTGTAGTACTTGGTCATTAGTTTTTCTATCTGTTCATGGTATTCTTTGCATTTTCCTCAGAAACCACATTTCTGGCGCCATCAGATGTTTTGCAGCTTGACTGCACATTATCCAAGTTTCACATCCATACACAAGATCAGGACTCTATTGTCTCCCCTCATCACTCTTTTTCTCGATTCAATTGACATCTTTTTATTGGTCAGAATGTTTTTCATCTTGCTAAAGGCTACTTTCGCCATGGCGATTCTTGTTCTAATCTCTTCAAGGCATCTCCCATCAGATGTTATGACTGTTCCGAGATAATTGTATCGATTCACTTGTTGAAAAATAATCCCATTTACTTGTATGGACTTCGTTCTTTCTAGTGACGACCATAACCTGTGTCTTTTTACAATTTAATTCTAACCCCAGCTACTCACTGACAAAAAAGAGGTCGCTCAAAAGTCGACAGGGTCGACTTCATGGCACCAAAAGAGTCGCTGCCGAAAGTACCGCACAAAGCACGAACTCCGTAGCTCCAGCTGTCTGGACCCCATGTGTCTCCGAAAATATGCACTCGCGAACCGAAGGACGCGGCCAGGAATTTAACACACAACCTTCGGAGCCCGAGTCTGATTGCTTGACCACTTCACAATAGAGATTCATGAAATACACCTCCAGGAACAAGTTAAACAGAGAGAACAGGCGTCTAACATACATATATCTAGACTGACACTGGCGCACAGTGGAACTATCACGCAGACCTCCGAACGTGCATCCACACATGTAACATTCAGAGAGATAGACACACAGCCACATACCGACAAATAGAAGTTCAAACATGTACACAGATGCGCTTTACGATGAACATACACACATAGATTCGCAATCACACACTCATACACATAGATCAACGGGTTAACCCACAGACAGAAATAAAGCAGACAAACAAACAGACATACAGACAGGCATACATACTACGTAGGCACACATACACATAGAGTGAGTAGGAAGGGCGATAAACAGCGCCGCTGGCCTGAACGATGGCTGTCATTGACTGGGGCCGTGGTCTCAGTTAATTATTCTCTCATGACTAACAGCCGCATTTGGAGTTATTTCCATCGACGTTTTCAGCTATTAATAATTAATGACTGCCCCGGGTAAAGTACACAGGTTACCAGCGTTATAAACATCTCTATATGCATTGCCGAGCAGGCTAATCGGAGCCAGCTGATTTCCTGTTGTTTCAAGTATTGTTTCCAATGGTCCATGTAACGAATATCGAGCTCTTTCTGCCGCTGTAAAATATATTTGATGCCGGTTTAAAATATATTTAATGATGGGCGGTATCTATTCTGTTTAATAGTATTTGCTGACACACATAAGCACACACATATATGCAAACACGCACACTCACATAACACATGCGAACAAACACTTTGACACACGTATTTACCAGAAAATATAAGTGGTCTTAGGGCAGGGATGGGGGAACCTTTTTATTTCCCATGGGCCATTTGGATATTTATAACATCGTTCGCCGTCATCGGTGATGAGAACAGTGCAATTGATCTGGCGCTGATTTCTCCTTCACTCACTACAGTGTGTA
The DNA here is from genome assembly GCA_014155875.1 of Cepaea nemoralis. Classification (NCBI taxonomy): domain Eukaryota; kingdom Metazoa; phylum Mollusca; class Gastropoda; order Stylommatophora; family Helicidae; genus Cepaea; species Cepaea nemoralis. The sequence goes on from JACEFZ010016681.1 coordinate 239,102, forward strand.
GATGGGGTGTCCTAGGGTACCATGGCGGCGACCACCACCTGTGCATCATATTGGTGGAGAAAGGCAGAACCAGGCAGCACAAGTCAACGGTCAAGACTTTCCAGTATGACAGTACAGGGCAAGATGTGGTGAGCAAAATAAGGCGCGACAAGCGCAGAAAGCCTCAGGGCAGGAAAAAAAAAAGCTAGGAACAGCGACAGAGGTGGAAGTTGGCTTCGGAACCAACAACAATATATCCTGGCTTACCACAGGGATCACCATTAACTCCGGTGCTGTTCAACGCCTACACTGTGAGAATCACCAGCGAGCATATCACTGGACCGGGGAGGACACTGTCATATGCCGACGATGTTTTAGTGTATCGTTAGGGTAAGGATAGAGATCAGGTTGCTGTCAAACTACAAACAGAACTCAATCGCATAAGTACTTGGTGTGTTGAAGCTGAAGCAATGGTAAGCCAACAAAGGCAACAGTGACATGGTTCTCTTTGAATAACCATATTGTCAACACTCCAACACCAACGGTAAATCTGCGTTCAGAGACTGGAAAGAACGCAGTCAATGAATTACCTGGGGATATGTTTTGATCGAAGCCTTGCTTAGGGTACAGTAAATGTTGTGTATATGCTGAGATCAGTTATTGAACATTCTATAGAAGTAAACAAAGATATACTTCTTTGCTTTATTGACTACACAAAGGCTTTCGATAGAGTAAGACATGTAAACATGGTCGATATGCTTGCAGACTTTCAAATTGATGGGAGTTGAGTTGAGTTGAGTTAAGAACCGACATCACTGCACTCAGGACATTCCCATACGTGCTCAGTCCACTCGTTCAACAGCCAGCGAAGAGTCATACTACTAATCGTTCCCACCGCTATCTGATTAAAAGTTCTCCTGGTCCTCCCTCTCAGCCCCGAGATTCTTCCAGAACCCCTGCCGAACCCCGCAATCTCATTCTTTCCACGAATGGGTTCTCAATCTGTTCCTTTGCCTTCTCCACCTGGTCCCACAAGCGCACGACCACCTCCCCCTTGTCCATAGGCAAAATACCACCACGAGGTGCATTCCCTGCTAGCCTATCAGCCTGTTCATTCCCCCGTACACCCGCATGGCCAGGGCAAAATATCCATACAATTCTCACAATCTGCGACCTCTGAAGCAACGAGAGCCATTCCACACGAAACATTCCTTTCTCCACCTTGCTAAGCATATTCTTTGAATCCGTAATGAACACAATGTGCGTTAGAGTAGTCTCCTCTAGCCACCAGAATGCCGCTGTTACTGCCTTCAGCTCCATTCTCACGCTGGAGGTCGTAGTCTCATATGCCAGGCTCTCCTTTTTTCAAGACTCGCCCATTAGCCTTTGCAATAAAGCCCCAGCCATTACGTCTGTTTCTCACCACTGACCCATCGGTGTAGATGACTATGTCACCTTGATGTGTGTTGCTCTGGATCAGCTGTTCCACTTCAAACTCAGTATGGCCCGATGCCCATTCTCTGCTCTCACGACCCAGTGTTATTATTACATTGTGCTAGTCCGTGATGTCATCCGGAACTTCAGCCCACTCTCTTTCACGATTGATGATCTCTAGATCACACACCTGACTTATAGAAAGTTCTGCCAGTGCCATCCAGGACCTGCCTAGTCTTAGTCTATGACCCTTTCCATATCCATTGCTGCATGCAGCGAGTGATCCCTGTCTGCGACAACTCTCAGGTACCATTTGGCCTGAAGGACACTATGTCTATCCGTCATTGTAGGTAGCGCCAGGATATGCATCATGCAGATAATTGGTGTGTCCTTTGTGCACCCCAGTATTAACAGCATTGCAGCATTTTGTATGCGCTCCAACCTTTCAAGCTTGAATTGATGGGAAAGACATTAGACTTATTAAAAACATATATTGTAAACAAGTTGAAATAAGGATTGATAATGAAGTAGGACAATATCAGCCTATTAAGAGAGGTGTGAGACAGGGATGTGTAATGTTTCTAGATCTTTTTTTCCCTATACAGTGAAAATATTTTCAGAAATGTAGAAGATATAAATGGAATCATCATTGGAGGACGAAACATCAATAACATTAGATATGCAGATGATACAGTATTGATTGCAGACAATGAGCAGGATCTGCAACAATTAGTAGATGCGGTTGTTGCACACAGTGAACAACTGGGGTTAGAATTAAATTGTAAGAAGACACAGATTATGGTCGTCACTAGGAAGAAAGAAGCATCCACAATGTAATATACAAGTAAATGGGAATATTCTTCAACAAGTGAATCGATACAATTATCTTGGAACAGTCATATACATCTGATGGGAGATGCCTTGAAGAGATTAGAACAAGAATCGCCATGGCGAAAGTAGCTAAGATTGAAAAACATACTGACCAATATAAATGATGTCAATTGAAACGAGAAAAAGAGTGTTGAGGTGCTACATAGATCCTGTACTTTTGTAGGATGTGAAACTTGGACAATGAGCAGTCAAGCTGAAAAACATCTGATGGCTGTAGAAATGTGGTTTCTGAGGGAGAATGCAAAGAATTCCATGGACAGACAGAAAAACAAATGACCAAGTACTACATAAAACAAATTAAAATCGTAAATTGATTAGAGAAATTAGACGTAGTCAGTCCAAATCTTTTGGACATGTTATGAGAAGAAATGAATTGGAGAACTTGGTGACAACTGGCAAGATCGAAGGGAACAGACCAAGGGGAAGACCGAGAAGTAAATACCTGGATGGCTTGGCCACATGGCATTGTCGAGACAGGAACACTGAGCTGATCCACGACTCATGGTGATCGAGTGAAATGGTGAGTCATGACCGCCCACGCTTTTCCGGCATGGCACATGATGAATGGATGTATATATATATATATATATATATATATATATATATATATATATATATATATATATATATATACATACGCACATGTTCTATACCTTTCTAAAACATGTTATCGGAGATATAATGTTACATAACCATCCTGCGTGATTACGAAATCAACTTTCGGGATAGTCATCTCTCATTTATATAAATGTTTAAAGTGTTGGCACAGGGATTATTTCTTGGGTCCCGGGTCATTTCGCCTCATCAGGTCTGCACCGTATATGTGGAACATGTTCTGGGAAGCCAGGGTGACCAGGGCGATACTGACTAGTTCACCCATCGACAGGTCTATTCACTATGTGACTAGCACCCTAATCCCAATATGCTTCAAGGCGCTGGACAAGGTCCTTATACAATTGGTTAATACTGTATAATGAAACATTATATCGAGCTAGTATAATCAGTCATCACACAGGGTTATCGTAATCAATAACTATAATCTACACTTGCACAAAGTTGTTATTATAATCAGTGACAGAAAGGAGCCATTAAACCGAGTCATTATAATCAGCAGCTGTTACTAACAATTAACACACACACACACACACACACACATATATATATATATATATATATATATATATATATATATATATATATATATATATATATATATATATATATATAACACATAATGTACCATTGCAACGTGTTTTGTAATCAGCCATTAAATAGTGTTATCATAGTCCGCCATCATAATCAACCATTACAGGGAGTTATTATAATCAACCATTTTAAGGAGTTTTCATAATCAGCCACACAAATGAGCCATCACACATTATTATATATCCACATTAATCCTCCATTACAACGAGTTTTCATAATCAGCCATAAATAACGCCATTACGCGAGTTTTAACAATCAGCCACCTTTGAGAACAATTACACCTAACTATTATATTATCCACTATAATCAACCATAACATCGAGTTATCACAATCATGCACTGTAATCAGCCTTAACACCGAGCAATGAACATTCACTCTAGCCAGTTATTTTAAGCTTCTTTGTTTCACTTTTCGCCCGCTCCGGACCCTATACATTAGCTATATCATCTCATTAAATACAAAATTAAACATAATTTTTTTCATTTTACTTAAATACTGGGGGAAAGATGTGGCTATACTAGGGACCAAGCAACGGTCTCATTGTTTCAGTTGATAGTGCAATGTTATTTTAGCAGAACTCGTTAATACGTCTGCAATGAAAGAGGAAATACTGGCGCCAGATGGCGTTGTTTACGCCTGACAACAGTCACGTGACGAAGTTCCCGAGTTAACCACACGAGCCCGGATTATCGCTGGCAGTTATTTCTTTCTTTCTGTCCTGGTCGGTGCCCCGGGAAGAAAACAGCCCTTCCCTGCTCTTACTAAGGTGACGCAGGATGACGTCATTGTTCGGCTTAAGAGGAAAGGATTAGTCGGCCGGGAAAAGAAATTATTATTAGAGTAATCAGAACTGTGAGCCACAGAATTGTCCTTTCCTGACACCACATGACAGCTAATCGTGATGAATGTGAAGGGGAGAGACAATAGATTGTTTTAGTCAAACAATTCGAAGTGCTAAATAACGTTATTGGAAGTTATATGTAGGAATCTTATCGCCAAAACTTCAAACTGGAGTCCTTCGATATCTTTGTTTACTGAACAACTTCTAGTTTGAACTATTTGATTTGTTCACGGTACGCCATATTTTTGGGGAAAACCGGTGTGTCGCAGCAACTAGCATGCTTGTCTGCCGACCAGGTAATCCTGTGTTCGAATCCTCACGAAAAGAAGGATGTAAAAGATAAATGGATGTGGGCTTCCAGATCGGTCCAGTCTGAATGGTTACGGACACATGTTCTAAGAAGTAATGGCGGCTGTGTTGATGTTCACAACATCGCCCGTCAAGTGTCCAATGGTCTATAGAGATATAGGGCTGTAGTCTGTTCATAAATGAATGCCTTTACTCAAGATCAATTTTTATGAAAACTGTCTGTTGCATCATTATGAAAGTTTTCCTGCCGTCTTATATTTATCCCCACCCAAGGAATATGTCTTTGATGGGTTCAAAGGCAACTTAAATCATCGAAAGCGGCGACATTTCTTTGATGTTTTGGCGAAAATATAGTGTATTCACGCTAACAAACTAGTCTTACAGTAAAGCGCGTCATTTCGGGCAACGACACAAGTATAAGGCTTAGCCAGATTCGTATGGGAGTAGGTACAATTTAAAAAAAAGTCGCTTAAAAGTCGAAAGGGTCGACTGCATTGCACCGGGTTTTTATCCCATATGGCTCAGTCTTTTTCCGAAGCGCGTAAAGCGTCGTACAGAGCACGAACTCCTTAGCTCCAGCGACGACCCTCGGGAGTCTCCGAAAAAATGCATTTGTGAAATGAAGGACGCGGCCCGGAATCGAACATACAACCTTCGGAGCCCGAGTCAGACGGTTTGACCACTTCAACACGGAGACTTCCGAGAGGGGTGCAATGTGTAATATTAGTAAAGACAGAGAATTTACAGAGGCATGGGGTACATAATGTGTAAATTGACAGGAAAGTAGAAGGAATATATTTCTTACCTTATTTTTCATTTCCTTCTTGTTTCTTCAGCTGCTGGTTAATAATGTGTACACAAGGAGTCATGTTACTAGGATGCAATTACCTCGTTATATTGAGTTCGTGAAAGCTTCCAAATAACTGTTCGTTAATGTGTGTATGGAGTGACCAGAAATGATACCGCAATTTAGTCATCATGTGTCAGTTTTTAAGGATCTGTTGAGCTGTCTGTGTAGTCTGTTCACACGTACACATGGGTGACAGACCAGCTTTGAGTCTTCGTGAAAGACTGTCTACTCTGCTGTTTACCGTTCAGAGACGGAACATGATTACCTGTTTTGCACTATGAAAATAGTTGTCAATGTCTCTGTAGTGTGCTTTCTTCCTAACGACTTGATGTTGGTCCTCTTTTCATTGAAGTTTATAGATTGATTCGTATGTACGTGTGTTGTCCCATAATTTGACAATGTGTTTGCTCTCACGTTTCTTGTTATGCCACAATATGTGAGTTTCCACCGCAATATTACTCTTCTGTTGGTATTCAATGCATTTAGTTTTTTTTTTTTTTTTTTTTTTTCAATACCAGTTGTTTGTCACAGCTGAGGGATTGCGGAATTGAAAATCCATCACTGTAGAATACAAACTGTTGACATTGACATTGTTCTGATGCTGTGATATTTAGGGGCTGCAATTCGCCTGAATAGTTGGAGCAAACTATCCCAGTAAGTGTGCACGTGGATTAATGTCTGCGATCTGCCTAGACCTTAATCTGTGTCGGACGATTCCAGTAGGTTGATGTCTGCTCTCGGTTGCATAAAATTCAATCCATCCTTTCTCCAGTAGTCCTCTTCCTCTTTCAACACATGATCCTCACATGTTTTCCAATAACTTTTATCAATATCTAGTAGCGCGGACTGGGTTAGTATCTTGACGGCAGACAATTTGAATGTAGTATTGTTAGCTGCCACCTGTCCTTTAATTTTAGCCCACACAAGTTCTATAGGGTTTAAATGAGAATGGTACGGCGGAAGTCTCAAGTACTATGGCCATGCTCTTCTATCAAATTGTCGATTTGATATTTCTTGCTATTTTGCGCCTGTTTTACAAGGGACGACAACCGTAGCTTGAAATATGTTTCTGGAAATGGTATATTTCCCTTCTGGGCTATATCTTTATTGCTCCATTTGTGCTCGATGCCGAAGGTATTTTGTCTTTTTGGGCAACAACATGATGCATTGTCCATGATTAGACAAGACGGTTTATCAAGGGATTGAAGTACTGTATTCTCGAGCCAATCTCTAAATACATTACCATTCATCTCATTATGTTAATCCCTATTGTCTGTATGCTTTGATACGAACACGAGTCTAGCATTCTGTAGTAAGCCATTATGAGTACTACCAGCATAGGCTATGACCAAACGCTGTCCTTTACTACTGGGCACATATCGCTTTATCTTTCCATCCACTGACTGCCATTGCTTTTCACTTGTGTGGTGCGCATTGATCCACGTCTCATTCAAATATGTATATGTTTTTGCATATCCTTTACAGGACATCGCTGTCAACACCAGCATCTTTCAGCTGTATGTTGATTTCTTTGCAAGATTACGCTCAGTAGTTTGCCATTGCTTTCTGAGCGGCCGGCTCACATACCCCGTAAGTTACCGATGCGATTCGAACCACTGCTGATTCTCACCGTTATCACGTTACCTACGAGAGTATACGAGATTATGGAGAGAAGTCGCTAACCTCTAAGCCACGAAGCCGGCTCATCCAAATATACTATGTCATAATTTTTTTTTGCGCATTTCCCTTATTTCACGTAGGTATCTGCTTCTCATGGCTTCTAAATGCGGTTGCTCGCAAAGGATATTTCTACCTCCCTTGTACTTTCTAAAAGTGAAGCCTAATGTCCTTATAATTTTCCACAAAGTTGTTTTGGATAGCTCTATGTTATTGTTCTTTCTCAAACAAACTCTAAGTTTTCTTACCGTCACTGTTTCTTTGGCATCCAGCAAATTTATAATAGCTCGCCTTATGACATCCTTGTCAAAGCTGTCTACAAATGCTACCGACCGTTTGCTTATCGCGTGTTGGTTTCATTCCAGATTCTTGCATCGACGAAATGACCGTTTACTCAAATCCAATGCATGCACTGTTCTTTTTTTTTTGGGGGGGGGGGGGGGGGGGGGGGGAATTTGTAACAGTATGTAACAGTTTCCTGCGATCAGCTTCTTGACAAAAATATGTGTACACTTCATAGCGATGCTTTGAAGTGTACACAGTTTCCCACTCAATCCCATTGAACAATAGTAACACATTCAAATATTAGCTATTATTATTGTATTAATGGTAAGATTTATTTGTATATTTATTTATATAATCTCGTTTCATGAAAGAACCCACATTGACGACACCTCTGAACAATCCCATTTAACTGCGCGCCGTTGGTGCCATAACGTGAACCACGAGATAATTTTAGAAAAAAACGCAGATGTGTCTGGGTGAAGGTGTAATACATTTAAAATTATGGACTTAATCTTTGACCCGTAAATTATATACCTCATATAAACAGACATTGAAATCTGCAAATCTAACCATTACAGAACTCCTGTTTGCGGACGACCAAGCACTAATAGTAAAATCAGAAGCTGAATTACAAGACCACATGAATAGTCTAAACGAAATGTGAAGGGAACATAACAGGAAAATTAGCACAAGCAACACAGAGATAATGACTATAACTAAAGAAGAACAAACAACAACAATTCACCTAAACGAACATCCCTTGAAACAAGTAAAGAGTTTCAAGTACCTAGGAAGTATAATATCATCAAATGGCAGATCAGAAGATTCAACTCATTGGACAAATGGCACCAATACTAAAGAACAAACATGTATCAATAACTACTAAGAAAGCACTTTACAACACAGTCTTCCTACCAACTCTATGCTACCAATGCCAAACCTGGACTCATCTCATCTCATCATGTTCCTTTTGTAATTTGCGGTGTCGAGGTGAAGTATAAACTTCGTGAGAGTGCCCGATTATGGGCTTCATATATCGATATTCCCATGGACTCTGCTATTCCCTCCGTCCATCGTTTACGTGGTCGGCCTCTTCCTCTGTTTCCATCTGGTCTGTACATCATTGCTTGTTGTGGTATGCTGTTGACTGGTAACCTACTTGCATGGCCAAACCATTTGACTTGCTGCTTTCTAATAAAATCTAGTGCTGCTTTAACCCCCACTTTAGTCCTGATTTCTTCATTTCTGATCATATCTCTTCTTGATACGTTGAGTATTCTTCTCAGGAACCTCATTTCTGTTGTTGTGATGTTTCTTTTCTCTTTTTCTGTCATTGTCCAGGTTTGGCATTGGTAGCATAGAGTTGGTAGGAAGATTGTGTTGTAAAGTGCTTTCTTAGTAGTTACTGATACATATTTGTTCTTTAGTATTGGTGCCATTTGTCCAATGAGTTGATTTGCCTTATTGCACCTATTTTCGATCTCGTCTTCTGATCTGCCATTTGATGATGTTATACTTCGCAGGTACTTGAAACTCTTCACTTGTTTCAAGGGATGTTCGTTTAGGTGAATTGTTGTTGTTTGGGTTTTTC
>JACEFZ010016683.1:0-89027 GCA_014155875.1 Cepaea nemoralis
CATTTCAAACTTGCGTGCCACTGATATCTAGCTCCGATTAATAATCAACTTCGTGCCCTATAATGTCATTTAAATTGAACAGAGCGAAATCTCGGCTATCACTTGAAGAATCGCCAAAATCCATTTTGAAAAACAGCGTAAAACCCCAAAAACTATCAAAACAAGTCCATAAAAGTCTGTTCAAAGTCATTGTAGCGCATTTACAAATGGCGGCCACGTTGTCAAGCTATCGGCGAAAGTGAAAGTAGCTGACGGAAGTGTCGGAAAGCCGAGAGATCGCGTTTTTACAATGCATAATAGTATCGGCCGGAGTCGGACGTTACGCTCGTATTTAGAGACCGGCCGGTACTGGACGCTACGCCTTGTAAAGGGTTAAAGAATCCTTTACTTTTTTTTTCAATACTCAATGAATAGCTGACAGGCAGAAGAAGAACATTTCTGACTGCACGTCTATCAAATGAACAGTACTACAAACAGACAATAAATACTTACTACTGCATTCAAGTTTTCGCCAAGCTGCTTGGCAATATTTTCAGCTGACTTGAGATCATCTTCTGTAATTTCAATATCAAAGTCCTGCTCCCAATCTTCTTCTAGACCCATCTCTGGAACAAGGCGGAAGAAGGCATAATTAGTGGAACACAGTGAAAGTGCTGATGCTAGCTCTATTATGTAGTGTATGTAATGTGTGGATGACAATATATAATAAAATATACACACAATAGGCAAAATATACAATGTGCAGATGATCAAACATCAATGTGTAAAATATATGAATAACAGATAAATTATATCAGGTGCAGAGGCTCAAATATCAAAGCATAAGATACATGAATAACAAGTAAATTATATTATGTGCAGATGATCAAATATCAAAGTGTAAAATATATGAATAACAGATAAATTATATCATGTGCAGATTATCAAAGTACTCAATATATGAAAATTATAAAGGTAATATATATAATGTGTAGATTAAAGTATAAAATATATGAAAAGTTGGAAAATATATAATGTGTGGATAATCAAAGCATACAATTAAGAATAGGTTATGTTAACAAAATAGTATAAAATGGAGCAGGGAAGATATCAACCGAAGTTAACAGAGTAAAGGGTATGTTAAATATGCATAGGAAACAAACCATAGTAAAAGTAACCAACAAGAAAAATACATTTAACAGTTTAGAAATTATGTCAATGATTAATTATCATAGTATATGTGTAAGAAAGGTTACAAAATATGGTAGATAATTACATGTCAACATTAATTATTGGTTAAGTGTAGCATGTTTTTTTGCAGTTATTTAATATGATATTTTAAAAATTACATTTTAAATATGATTTTTGACAAGTACGTGTGTTAATTAGTTATTTAAAGTCACAATATATTATGGATATTTAAGAAAAACCAGTAATAACCACAGTGTGTAAGATCATTCAGTTTAATTCAAAATAATAACAGGGATTAGCTTAAGGGAATGATGAAACCGTTTTAATACCTCAGGGTAGTTTTGAAAAATAAAGGAGATTAAAAAAGGATAAATAAAATAGATATTTTCAGTAAGGATGAAAAACAAAAGTGGTTTCAACAACAAAAGTATATATCACCACCATGTAGTCCGGGAGCATTATTATGTAGAGAGCATCAGGTGAACGTCAGAAGTCCATGGCACAATATGCAGTTGGTGTTTTGTAACAAAACAATTCAAAACAAAAACCAAACCATGTTAGTGAATTCAGAAACAGAAGAAAATAAGAAAATAAACAAGAATAATAAACACTTGTAACGAAAAATAAAATAAACTCACTTTTTTTGGGTGCTGGATTACATAGAGAAACAACACAGTAGCTACAAGTTAATAATCTATTTCCATCTATCTACTTCATAAATACTATTTTCAGTAACACTAACAGTGAAAGAACTGTGCTATAAATTACATCAAGTCCCTGCCAAATAGCATAGGCGGTCATGATTCTCCACATCTTGCGACCTCTAACAGCACATATCAATTCATGCCCTGACACCATTTCATCCAATGACCCAATTTGTTAAGAATCTTCCATCGTTGAGTTCCTCTACATTTCATTCAACAAATATTTCTAGCTGTCAGAATATATTCCAGTTTATCGCTTCTCATAAGATGAATTAAAAAAATTATGACCATCTCTTTCTGATGTTTAGGATAAGTTGCTTTGTGTCTTAATTTTCTTAAACAACATTTAGATTACTAAATTTGGCCTTCCAAGGAATTTTCAACATTCTTCTGTAAAGCTGCATCTCTGAAACTTCGGGGAGATATTTTTGAACTGTGTTTGCTTGTAAAATACATACAGGGCAATAACAGTCATATATGCCTAGACAAATGTATTTGTGTTAAAGATCACTTCTTACTTGACAAAGATTGATTTGGGTTGTTAAAGATCACCTTCATTGCACCTGGACACCCCCAAACATGCTCCAGTCTTATCCAAAAGATCATACTAGGAGACAACATACAGAGTCTGGAGCATTTGTGTGTGTGTGCGTGTGTGCGCTTGTGTGTGTGTGTGTGTGTGTGCATGCGTTCATGCATGTGTGTGTGTGTGTGGGGGGGGGGGGGGGGGAGTGGTCAAACTGCTGTCTCGCGCCCCAAATTTCACTGGTTCATTTTTGGATTCTGTCATTTGGTTCACGAGTGCAATGTTTTTGGAGACCCATGGGTGGTCATCACTGGAGATACGGAGTTCGTGTTCTGTGCGATGCTTTCAGCAGGTTTTCCAAGGCAAAAAGGCCATATGGGATAAAATCTGGTGCAATGAATCTGACCCTCTTGCATTTAAATCTTTGCCTTTAAACACTAGGAGAACCTCAGCACAGTGCACATACTCCACATTACCAGTGAGGATCTAAATATAAGTACACCAGAATCACACATTATAATGTTCTTTTTGTGGGTTGCCTTTCTAACCTTAAATTGTGCCATGACAGTGGGATATTCAGTCTACACTCTTCAATTACCAACTGCTGAGAATTTTTAATGTGTACAAGGTGCATAGAGTCCTCCTAGTTTTTTCCACCCTTATCTGAGAAAGTTAGAGAGCTGATCCACAACGTGAGAATCAAAGAAGCATAAACCATAGCATGAGTCAAAGACAGACACTCGATCTCTAAGCCACTCCATCCAGTTGGCAAAGCTGATCATACACTAATACATCTGTGCTACATGGATCTAAACTTGATGCACTGCGTAATGTAATTCTGATCAAACACAACTTGGAAAAAACAGATATAATTGTTTCACACCAGTTAAGGATAGTAACACAAATGTATGGAGGATAAGAACTGAGAGCTAATGGGACATCCATCAATTGCCAAGATGATAAATTCCACATCACAGCAATTCAGCCACGCAGAATCAATCACATTTGATCATTCTAAAAAGATCTCAGAATAATAAAAATATATTTTTTTAAAAAAAGTATATTTTACTAGAAATAAGTAACAGCTTATTTCCAGTTAAAAAAAAAAAAGAAAGTATATTTTACTGGAAATAAGTAACAACTATCCTCTAAAAGTACTGGATAGTTTTGGTCATAGACCATAACTTTAGGAAGGGAAAATGCCAACTGCACCTCCCCTTCGTAGAGGATGGAAATACACCATGGTGTGGCTACCGCAGCCCTGGGGACCGAGTATCCACCGGAACAAGTGGACAACTCTGCAGCTGAGCAGAGCAGGGCACTCACTTGTCCTTACAGTTGGAAATGGCTGTCAAAGGCAGAGGTAAAAAGAACACCATGTGGGCGTGGAAGGCAAGGGGAAACCACCACATTATCTTCCCAAGACTTCATGGCAAAACATAGAGTTAGTGAACGACGTTAATGGCTGTCTTAGGACATCCTCGTCCAGTAGGGACAGTCATGAGCCACATGTGACACCAGACCGTCATCCAGCTACTGATGGCAAAATCGTAACTATAATAAATAAATTTAGAGTAGGAACATGGAATGTTAGGACATTAAATGAGCTAGGAAAGTTGACCAATGCTCTAAGAGAGATGGATAGCATGAAAATGAATATACTAGGCGTTAGTGAGATGAGATGGAAGGGATCGGGCAAAATTATAGCTGACAATCACACAATAATTATTTCTGGAGGGGATACACATGAAAAAGGTGTAGGAATAATATTAGATGAAAAAACAGCCAAGTCAATTAATGGATACTGGTGTATTTCAGATGAGTTATTATGGTAAAAATCAAAGGCAAACCAATAGATATAAATATTATACAAGTATATGCACCAACAACAAGCAGTAGTGATGAAGAAATACAACACTTTTACGACGAAATAGAAATGGTGATGGCTCAAATTGGATCACAAGAAATAAAAATAATACGTGGTGATTTTAATGCAAAAGTAGGAAAGGGAAAAATGGAGGAGGTAGTGGTGAATTATGGTTTAGGTACAAGAAATGAAAGAGGGGAAAAGTTAATAGAATGGACAAATATCAATGATATGATAATTGGAAACACATGTTTTAAACACCATAAAAGACGACTGTACACATGGGAAAGCCCTGATAAGAAAATATGCAACCAAATTGACTACATATTAATTAATAAAAGATTTAGAAATGCTTTAATTAATGTAAACACAATGCCTGGTGCTGACTGTAATAGTTATCATGTACCACTATGTGGACAAATAAAAGTAAGATTAAAGAGAGGGAAAAAAATGGTTAAGAACATGAGACTTAATAAAGAGGTTCTGAAAATAGATAAAGAAATGCAAGAACAATACAGAGTGACTGAAAAATAAGAATAAATACAGGGTGTTTGAAATAAAAAAACAGGAAAGATATTATTAGAGGAAAGTGCTATAATGAAGAGGTGGAATAAGTATATAAGAGAATTATATGATGGAGAAAGGGAAGAATTAACAGAAGATAGTAACTTAGAAGGTCCACCTATTCTGAAAGAAGAAGTCGCTGATGCTATGAAACGTATGAAGAAAGGAAAAACAGCTGGGCCAGATGAAATCACAATAGAAGAATTAGAAGTATTGGGGGAATTTGGAGTAGATATATTAACCAAAATGTTGAATGATATTTACAGCAGTGGATATTTACCCAGTGATATGCTGAAATCTGTATTTATAGCTATACCAAAAAGACCAGGAGCAATTGATTGTGAAGATTTTCGTACAATTAACCTTATAAACCATATCACTAAGCTTCTACTCAGAATCATACTGAAAAGAACCAAAAAAAAAAATAAAAATGGAAATTAGTGAAGAACAGTATGGATTTGTGGAAGGAAAGGGCACAAACAATGCAATTTATACATTACGGACACTAATAGAAAGGTCAATAGAGAAACAGAGAGACATATATTTGTGCTTCATAGATTATACTAAGGCATTTGATAAAGTAAAACATGATGAACTGATTAAAATGTTGGAAGATATCAACATTGATGGAAAAGATTTAAGAATAATAAAGAATGTTTACTGGAACCAAGTAGCAGCAATTAAAATGGGAAATAAAGAGGGTAGTTACGAACAGATAAAGCTAGGAGTACGACAAGGGTGTGTCTTGTCACCAGATCTTTTCTCCCTGTATAGTGAAGTAATATTGAGAGAGATCAAAGAGATGCCAGGAATACTAGTTGGAGGTTATAATATTAATAATATACGCTATGCAGATGACACAGTATTGGTGGCGGATAATTCAACAGACCTACAACAATTATTAGACGTTGTAGTAACAGAGAGTGCAAGGAAAGGAAGGACTCTCCTTGAATATTAAGAAAACAGTAACAATGGTAATATCAAAGAAAATGATGACACCAAAATGTGACATAGAAATAGAAGGGAAAATCCTTAACCAAGTGGATAATTTTAGATACCTAGGGGCATTTATAACATCAGATGGAAGATGTACAAAAGAAATTAGCAGAATAGGGCAGGCAAAAGCCGCATTTCAGAAAATGAAGAGTATCTTATGCAATAAGTCACTATCACTAAATGTAAGAAAGAGAGTGCTGAAATGCTATGTAGAACCAGTTTTGCTATATGGCAGTGAATCTTGGAATGTAAATGAACAAATTAAGAAGAAATTAGAAGCAACAGAGATGTGGTTCCTGAGACAAATGTTGCGAATTCCTTGGACTGCCAGAGTAACTAACGACGACTGCCTGAAACAGTCTAGTGAAACTAGAACATTATATACAACAATACCCCGGGAAGGTTAACCCAGTCAACAAATGCCCGCAGAAGTCGGATGTGTCGGCTTAACGGCGCAAGAACGCAGCTCTGCTGTAAACAGGCACAACACAATCACATCCGAAAAAAAAACTCCGGATGAACGAAGAAGAAGAAGAAGATATACAACAATAAGACAGAGACAAACATCTTTCTTTGGTCACGTGATGAGAAGAGAGGCATTGGAAAACATCGTAACAACTGGAAAGATCGTGGGGAAGAGAGGCAGAGGCAGACCAAGAGAAATGATGCTGGATGGATTGAGACGGTGGCATGGAGGAATATCAGCAGCAGAGTTGATCCAGAAAACCAAAGACCGAGATCTATGGAGAGCCTTGAACGCCTACGCCAGCCGGCATGGTACTTGATCATGATGAAGTAACAGCTATTAAAATTGGAAATAAAAAGGGCAATTATGAACAGAACAAGCTAGGTGTATGATAAACATGTATTTTGTCACTAGATCTCTTCTCCTTTTGGCAAAGTAATAATGAGAGAAATCAAAGAGAGCCAATATGAGTTGGCGGTTATAATGTAAACAATCTATGCTATGAAGATGACACAGTATTCATAGCTGATAATGCAAAAGATCTACAACTATTAGACATTGTAGTAAATGAGTGAAAAAAAGGACTTTTCTTGAATATCAAGAAAACAGAAACAATAGTTATATCAGAGAAAAAGATGTCACCAAAATGTGATGTAACAATAGAAAGAAATATACTTAACAAGTCAATGAGTTCAAATATTTGGGGAGTGTCATAACATCCTAGTTACAGACAGTGCAAAAAAAAAAAAAAAAGGACTCTTCTTGAATATCAAGAAAACACAAACAATAGTTATATCAAAGAAAAAGATACCACCAAAATGTGGTTAATAGAAAGAAAAATACTTAACCAAGTCAATGAGTTCAAATATTTGAGGGAAATCAAAACATCATAGTTACAGAGTGCAAAAAAAAAGGACTTTTCTTGAATATCAAGAAAACTGAAACAAGTTATATCAAAGAAAAAATGCTACTAATATGTGACTAACAACAGAGAGAAAAATACTTAAGTCAGTGAGTTCAAATATTTGGGGACCCCCGTGAAGGTTAACCCGGTCAACAAATGCCTGCAGAAGTCAGATGTGTCAGCCTAACGGCGCAAGAACGCAGCTCTGCTGTAAACAGGCACAGCGCAATCACGACCGGAAAAAAAACTCCGGATGAACGCAGAAGAAGAAGAAATATTTGGGGACAGTCATAACATCAGATGGAAGATGCATGATAGACATGATGCTTTACAATATATATACAAGGGTAAGTTAATAAGTAAGTCACAAATGCTGTAGAAAAATAACTAAATATGATAACAACTTGAAACCAGTTTAGTTTTATACATACATTGTCCCTTTATTTCTCAACATAATTTCCACCAACATTGATGCACTT
Organism: Cepaea nemoralis; assembly: GCA_014155875.1. Classification (NCBI taxonomy): domain Eukaryota; kingdom Metazoa; phylum Mollusca; class Gastropoda; order Stylommatophora; family Helicidae; genus Cepaea; species Cepaea nemoralis. The sequence goes on from JACEFZ010016683.1 coordinate 7,677, forward strand.
ATCCAATCGTCTTATCAGTCTTCCCAAACCGGCTGCATAGAACTGCGTGCTCTGTTTTCATTTACCTCGTATAAGATAAGAAAGAACATCACTGCTAAAGACGAGCTACGTAAGGGTAATTTCCTTATATATAGAAAAATCAGCAAAATTGTTTACGCCAAAACTCAGAAGTTTAGTTTTGATACTGGATGGTGGCTTAGAGGATAGTGAGACATGCAGCTTCATAATTCCCCTGTCTCATACCGAGTCGAGTGTTTGTATTCAGCTGCAGGCAACTGGAAGTAGACAACTTTGTGTTGATTTCCGTGGTATGAGACATTGGCCATTCAGAAAGCAATAGCAAACTACTGAACTAACATTGTCTATTAAATCACAAACAGCGAATAAATGCTGGGGTTAATTGCAAGATCCTGTACAAGGACATGCAGCTAACTTTTAAACTGAAGATTAAAAGGGTCTAACAAAAACTTTAAGATAAAATGCAAGGGAATCAATTTATAAAAATCCACATGTTTTTGTTATTTCACTATTCAAACATCTGTTAATTAGTACATCATTTATGAGGGTTATGACGTAATGCCGGGAAATTATTGAAATTGGAAATTCCTCACATTGTCCTGCAAGAAAGTAATGATATACTATGAATATTGGGTTTCAGTACTTTTAAGAAATAAGAATCGAATTATTACTATATTATATCCAATACAGACATTATTTTACTGGGAAATTACAAATGGGTAATTCTTTTTCTTTCTTTGTAATTGAGTTTGCTTGCTAGTATGTCATTAAAAAACTACTTAGAACTGGCACACAGACTTTAAAGTTCTACTGAACAATGGAGCTGTCAAAATTGTAAACACATTTTGTTACCATCATGCCGATAAGCGTGGGTGGTCATGTTTTGCCAGCTCACTTGATCACCAGAGTCGTGGATCAGCTCCGTGTTTCTGTCTCGACCATGCCACGTGGTCAAGCCATTCAGGTATTTAATTCTTGGTTTTCCCTTTGGTCTCCTCCCTTCGATCTTGCCAGTTGTCACCAAGTTCTCCAATTCATTTCTTCTCATAACATGCCCCCCAAATTTTTTTTTTTGGACTGTCTACGTTTAATGTCTCTAATCAGTTTACAATCTTTATTTGTTTCTTGTGGGACTTGCTCATTGGTTTTTCTGTCTGTCCATGGTATTCTTTGTATTTTCCTCAGAAACCACATTTCCACAGCCATCAGATGTTTTTCAACTTGTCTGTTCATTGTCCACGCTTCACATCCATATAAAAGTACAGGTTCTGTGTAGCACTTCAACACTCTTTTTCTCGTTTCAATTGATATCTTTTTATTGCTCAGCATGTTTTTAATCTTGGCTACCTTCGCCATTGCAATTCTTGTTCTAATCTCTTCAAGGCATCTCCCATCAGATGTTATGACTGTTCAGAGATAGCTGTATTGATTAATTTGTTTAAGAATATGCCCATTTACTTTTGTATTACATTGTGGTATTTCTTCCTTCCTAGTGACGACCATAATCTGTGTCTTCTTACAATTCAATTCTAACTCTAGTTGTTCACTTTTTTACAAGTTTCCTAAAATATCTAGAGAGAGCACTAGACAAACAAAATATTGTAGCTCAAATCAATAAAAAACATTTAACAGATTAAGCAATACAACTTGATGTAACATGCCATTTAAAGGCTCATTATTGTAGCGTTTGTTACAGAAAAACTACAATCTAAAACATGCTAAATACAGAATAAGGAGCCATGTAACATAACATTTTGAGGCTCATTATTATAGTATTTGTTACAGAAAAGCTACAATCTACAATACACTACAAACAGAATAAGGTAGATACTTTCGTTCCGATTTGCCGTAATTTACCGGAGATTTTTCCGTTAATTTTCGTTTTTTTTGTTTTGGTGTCTCCATATAAAGGATATATAGAGTACTCGTTTTGTTAAATTCCCTGATTATTTCAAGTTTGTTTTAAAATAGGGACCAATTACTTTATATAGTTTTTCCCTCCTCGGTTTACGTGTGTACATCTCGTGTTTCTGAAATTCTTTTCTCACACAGAGATACAGAGTGACCTTTTCAGACATAAGTAGACCCACAAATCACGTTTTATGTAAATGTATTTGTTTGTTCTAGTATGTGTTATTAGATGTATCGTCCATTTTTATGTAAATCTTGTCATTTTCGACTATTAAAGTCACGTAACATAACATTTTGAGGCTCATTATTATAGTGTTTGTTACAGAAAAGCTACAATCTACAATACACTACAAACAGAATAAGGTAGATACTTTCGTTCTGATTTGCCGTATTTTACCAGAGATTTTTCCGTTAATTTTCGTTTGTTTGTTTTGGTGTCTCCATATAAAGGATATATAGAGTACTCGTTATGTTAAATTCCCTGATTATTTCAAGTTTGCGTTAAAATAGGGACGAATTGCTTTATATAGTTTTTCCCTCCTCGGTTTACGTGTACACATCTCGTGTTTCTGAAATTCCTTTCTAAAACGTAGATGTATTTGTTTGTTCTAGTATGTGTTATTAGATGTATCGTCCATTTTTATGTAAATCTTGTCATTTTCGACTATTAAAGTCGGGAGGATCATCCCAAACGAAAATGATGAAAATTGCATGCTCTGATGTGATATTTCAATGGCCAGAAATAGCCGTTTCCTTGTCAGCGATGACTATTTAATATTGTTATGGAATATTCACAGCGATTTGCATGCCAATGAATGCATGATTGCATTCAACGTCAAATTTAGTATTTGTGTATAAATGTTCATCACTCTGCATGGGCCAGATCACTGATAATTTTTAATCTTTCCAACTGAACATCTTTTGTCAAAATGCATCTATCTACGCTGGCTGACAAGACTCGCCGCGTGCATTGTGCGTGCGGCCTGACGTCATCACAGCATGGCGTGATGTATATATCTGAGTGTCTGGGTGTATATATATATATAAACTGGCAGAGTTATAGGCCCTTGTGTTAGACAGCGGCTGTGTTAATCTCCTTGACGACAGTGCAACCAACGGTTGTGTGAGTGTAGGTAGGATCACAAAAAGTGGAAAGGTCAAAACCGTTTTCTTTATATCTTCCTTGTAAATTATAAACTTACACAAACATTAATATCTCGGCTTAAAATTGACCTACAGACTTGAATAGGGTATTATTGGATTAATTTTTTTCAAGAGCTATCCAACTATGCAGGTTATATAATTAAAAAGCAATTAAGAAAAAGTTAGTAAAGTGGCTAGAATAAGGAGCCATGCAACATGGCATTTTGAGGCTCATTATTATAGTGTTTGTTACAGAAAAGGTACAATCTACAACACTCTAAATACAGAATAAGGAGCCATGTAACATGACATTTAAAGGCTCATTATTATAGTATTTGTTACAGAATAGTTACAATCTACAATACACTATAAACAGAATAAGGAGCCATGTAACATGACATTCTGAGGCTCATTATCATAGTATTTGTTACAGAAAAGCTACAATCTACATACACTACAAACAGAATAAGGAGCCATGTAACATGACATTTTGAGGCTCATTATTATAGCGTTTGTTACAGAAAAGGTACAATCTACAACACGTTAAATACAGAATGAGGAGCCACGTAACATGACATTTTGAGGTTCATTATTATAGTGTTCGTTACAGAAAAGCTACAATCTACTATACACCAAAAACAGAATAAGAAGCCATGTAACATGACATTTTGAGGCTCATTATTATATTGTTTGTTACAGAAAAGCTACAATCTACCATACACTAAAATCAGAATAAGAAGCCACCATAGCAAACTGGCTAGCCTGCTTGCCTGCCCGTCTGGTGGTTGTGGGTTTGAATTCATACTAAGTTGGGTTCTTAAAATTGACCTGAGCTCCTGGGTTGAAACAGCCTAAAATGTGTACCAGTAAATGTTTTGGGAAGTAAAAGTGGGAGGTGTGGCACTGACCACGGCATCCATGGAGTGCCGATTATTCTATCAAATGGGGAGTTAGCTCAATACGGTCGATACACCTAAGGGGATGAAAAAAGGTTCACAGAGAAAACTAGAGAGAGAATACACCACTGCTGGCATCTTGCCGTCTTGACAGACGATGGCTACATTGTGCCTAGAAAAAGGCTTAATAAGTACAAACCCAGCTTAGACTAGGCATGGAGCTATACCTCTCCATAGTGCAGACCTAGGTTGAATTGTAGAGACCATGTGTTGCCCTTGCAGTATGATCCCTTTCTAGGCCTGCCTAGTTTGCTTCAAAGTAAAGGTAACACCAAAACATCTGGAACAAGACAAGCTGCTGAAGCTGGCAGATCAGCAAAGCAATGTTCTAAGTGATCAAATCGAAGCTTATTGAAGCTTCAATCCTAGACCAGTTGCCGACCAAGGCTTTGGAGCTGGTCTGCCCTGCCATGACATTTAGTCTTTAGGTTGTATTTCCTTGTACTAGGATACATGTATCTACTGTGTTTGCCAGGAATGAGGCGCTGGAACCTCTTGCCCCCGGTTAGATTGGACCCGTTTGTAGCGAAACGCCGGTGGCCCATGTCCTAATGCCTTCTTTGATTTTGGGTAAACAGTGGGAAACAGCTTTCGGGAACCCTCAGTTCTCTTATTCGCTCAATCCCCATGGAAGATAGTTCTCTTGGTTACTTTTACAACTCGTTCTTCTTAAGAGAACTATTAGAAGTCTGCCTTTTCTTCAGGGAAACCTGATAGGGCGCCTTACACCAAATACGCACCAGTGCAACTTCTGGTGCAATTCATGTCCGTTCCAACACCTACCGTCTGGTAATTGCAGCATGTCAATTTAATTTAAAGATTAGGACAGAAGTGCAACCTACTACTGGGGAATGGAAAGGTAATAATTGGGTTTTAATTAGTCATGCTAGACCTTGGCTTGTGAATCTCTGTTGTCTCGACTGGTGAGATGAATTGGCAAAAAGCCGGTCATGCCCTATTGTGAGTAGGTTGTCAGTTGGCCAATCTAGCTAGGAGTCGTGTTCTTGGCATCGCATGGGAACGAATCTGAGGAATATATTTCCCCAGATGATGGTGCTTGTTCTTGGCAGCCGATGGAAGGGTGCTATCTTTCTTCCTACCGCCTGAACGCTGCTTAGTGTTATCTTTCATTTGAATAGAAACATAACATATCCACGGAATGCCGGAAAGAGGGGAGGGCTCCGTGAGGACGGATTCCACCCATCTATCTTCTTAAAACGGAAGAGGGTATCCACTGGGCTATCTCTTTCATCTTTTAGCGGATAGAGTGGCCAGGTGGACTGAATAGTTACTGGTCGATAAGATCATCTAGTTCTACGGGTAATGTGAGGCACTGCCGGTACATTGCGGCGACAGTTCAGACAAGAGCAGCGGCCGGAAGGGGTGGTTTCTTCTTTCCTATTCTTGCTGGGAATAGGGAACTACACTTCTTTCAATACAGACCCACTAATATAATATTAGTTAAGGGGGGAGACACAAATAATTACGCACACAACACCACAAATGCTGTGTCATGAGAAAGAGAGGGTTTGCAAGTGAGAGGGAAGCCGGGAAACGAATGTGCCCAATAATAATAAAGGCAGGGTATGAGTGTGGAGAGTGAGTCTTGTATGCAAAAAGGTTCATAGGGTAGCTGACAGGACGTCTACAAGCTGGAGGTCTACTCAAGCCAGGACGTAGCCAATCCAGGGGCTACCTGACATGTCAGACCCATTCACTCGGGCCACTTATCTAATTGATTGGGTAAGCCAAAATGCATGACAAAGTTATTAACTGAGGCCCAATTGGACCTCAGGATTGTGGTGCATGAGTCAGCCTAGTCGCTCACTAATCTTTGTCATCTCCAGGGTCCTTCTTTTGGAAGTTAATAGAGCTGAAATATCAACAGGGCCTCTACACGGAAAGTTATGTTTCAGACAATTCCATGTCAAGTTTTAGGCCATGCCAGACCAAAGGGAATGATTTCTACGAGATAGAGTCACTGCTGGCCCCGAAAGAATGACCATCAGCCTGCATAACACATCGCCAGTCATCTCGATACGCTAGGATCGAGTAATTTTGTATCCTTGGCTGGACCCCGCCAAATTCTCAGACACTCAATTATTATTGACGAACTGTTCTCCATTATATTATGTCCCACCCAACTTTGTACCAAGTGATTCCATGGTACTTCCCAAGAACAATTGATTAACTAAAGTTTGTGGTCCACGGACACCTGGAAGCCTGGTTCTACAGCGGCCGGTTGTTCGAACAACCTACGTAGGAAGGAAAGAACTGAAGACTTCTTCGGTGAGCTGTATGTGGACGGAACCGACATTGACTACGGATTGGTCTATGATAGAAAGCCATGAGGCTCTATGCTAGAACTGAACTCTCTATCCCTGTTTTGTCTGTAGTGAACTATCTGCTTTAACTGCCTTGATGTTATCCTGTGCTGTCCTTTATTCAGTGATTAAAAGTACTTTATAGTTGACTCTGACGATCGCCATGTTATCTATGGGTCAGCCAGAAAGACACTGCAGGGAATAGGCCCCAAGGTCGAAAGAGAGAGTGACAGTCAGTCCAGGGAATGGAGGAGGGTTGGCAAGCAAAGACCTATCCCAGCCAGAGCTAGATAATAATATTGAAGCATTGTGACTGAGTTAATTGGGACCCTCCACGTAGCTTGTTACACCGTTAGCTATTACAGCGGCCAATCTAGGAGATGGAAAACTCTGATTATAAACTCCCAAGTTTAAGGTGGACAGACGTGCCGAGGACTGAATGGCCACGGGTGAGCTGGTTGTGAATGTGGAATGTCTGGTATGTGGACGGGGCGGCGCCAGACGTATGGACTCCTGAGGGACGTCCCCTGCCCCTTCCCTAGCAGGCACGCTCTACTAGGGTAACCGATTATATCCTGCCTTCATATCAAACTAACTATGGAAAATACAAAGAATTATCACCAAAGCAACGGAGTACGTGCTTTGTGCTCGATACCTTCGACAACAGCCAGCAGGGAGAGAATGAAGCGGAGGAGAAGAGGTAGGGGAGAGGGGGGGAAGGAAAAGGAAGAAGAGGGCTGGAGCCAGAAGGGGTCGAAGGAAAATGGATCATTTGGGGCTAAAAAATGTATGGGTTGGGTATTGGAATTGCCATAGTGCAAAGTAACGAGGACCAATACTGGAGAAACTGGTCTACGATTTTGATGTCCTGATGTTACAAGAACTGAATACAAACTCTTTTAAGTGCCCTGGCTATGCAATGTTACATTAACCCAACCGGGCAGGGAAGACATGGGCAGGCTCTGGTGGTCAAGGATGGTTTACAGCATTCGATACTGGATATGAGTGGGTAGGGTCAGGAGAGTAAAGAGGTGAAGGGAATGTGGATAAAAATTGGCCGATACAGCTGGAACCTGATAAATATATATGTAAGTGGGGAATCTTGCATAAGCAGAGAGAGTTGGACTGGTTGAAAGGTTCAGTGGACACCCCTGTTACCAGGTATCTGATATGTGGTGACTTCAATGTCTGCGCCAAGGAATGGGACAGGTCGGGAGAGAACAGACAGGGTACTGCTTTTGCTGAGGCCCTGTTTGAGACGGATGTTGTCTGTATAAATGACGGGACACCCACTAGGCTAGAAATGAGACCGGGGGACCCTGACACCGCCATCGACCTGGCACTTGTATCCCAAGAGGCGGCATCAGACATAAAATGGAGTGTCCTTGGAGACCATGGAAGTGACCATCTCCCCTGTTCTGTGCTGATACATAAGTCCAGCACAGTTAGGGCTATAAGAGCCCGCAGGGCATTCAGTTATACTGCGACCACTCTTCGTTCTTGGGGCGCCTTAGATCACAGGGAAGATCTAAACCAACGAGAATAATTTTCACCCAACCACTATGGTGGACATCAGAGGTGGAGAGAGGGTGCGGAGAATAACCAATTCAGTTGACACAGAATTGGAGGAGGCTGAAACATATTAAAAAAGTAAAGGTGCAGGACTCCATGCAGCAGAGGCAAAAAGGATTAAGTGGGAACAGTTTATCAATGAAGTCGATGGGGATGTGACACTGGGAAAATTCTGAAGGCTGCACTGGCAGATGAAGAGACAGGTGATGCATGGTACACATGGTATCGTTTATGATGATAACAACCGACCTTTGACAACTGACAAGGACAAAGGGGAGGCTTTTCTTGCACAATTTTTAAAACAGACAGATCAGCAAGATAGAGCTATTAGAGATTACATCAGAGAAGCCTTGTCATGGGTCACTAGGAAGGAGGACTATGAGATTAAGGAGGATATTAGACGGGTACTGAAGCGGACTAAAGACACAGTGCCAGGTCCGGATGGGGTGAGGTACTCCCATATGAGTAACATAAATGATGGGGACTTGGAGGAGATAGCTCTTTGTTTCAACCTAAGCTTCAATACGCCGGAAATACCCCACGATTGGCTGCATAGCTACCTGGTCCCACTCCCAAAGCCAGGTACGGATAACTCCAGACTTAATGGATACCGCATCATAACCCTGCAAAACATGTATGGCAAAGTCCTCAAAAAGATAGTAGCATGCAGGCTCCAGCGACATTTGGAAAGTCGTAATCTGCTTCCTCAAGGACTTGGGAGTTACCGGCCTGGAAAGGACACCTGGGCCAATGCTGCAACTTTTGCATTTGATGTCTACGAGGGCTTCCAGGATAAACAAGAGACAGTGGCGGTAGCTCTTGACCTGGAGGATGCGTATAACAGGGTCAGGTATGATCGGTTGATATACACACTGTTGGACATGGAGGTCTGCCCTTGCCTTGTTAGATGAGTTGTGACGGTCCTTTATGAGCATAAGGTTGCACTGCACATGGGTTCCTGGACTTCTGACCCATGTACTATTACACATGGGTTGCCACAGGGATCTGCCTTGTCCCCAGTGCTCTTTAATGTCTACACCAGCAAAATCGCAGCTATTGAGACACCAGGTGTGGGTAGAATCTTGACATTTGCAGATGATGTACTGGTGTACAGACAGGGCCAGTTAGGTGAAATACTTACAGGTGGCAGTAAATGGGGTGGCAGAGTGGTGCAGAGGCCATTATACACCCAGACAAGGCATTGGCTGTGTGGTACTCCCTGGAAACCGGATCGTCAAGGCAGATGTCCCAGGTATTATGTTGAATGGATGTCCTCTTAGGCGAGAGAGTAAGTGAAGTACTTGGGTATCACCTTTGACAGGTGTTTGTCTTTTAAAGATCATGTGGAAGCTTTGGTGGTGAATGCTGGTAGAGGACTTAATGCATTGAGGACTATGGGTTACATCAACCGGGGTAGATCAGAGGATGCTGTACAGGCTCTTTCTGCAGTTAATAATTTCTGTCATTGAGTATGGTTTGGAGCTGCTGACAGTATCAAAGAGCCAGCTTGAAAGGTTGGAGCTCATACAGAATGCTGCCATGCGGTTAATCCTGGGGTGCACAAAGGACACACCGATTATAAGCATGAGGCATATCCTGGCGCTACCAACAATGATGAATAGGCATAGGGTCCTTCAGGCCAAATGGTACCTGAGAGCTTGCTGCAGATAGGGATCACCCGCTGCATGCAGCAATGGATATAGTCAAGGGTTATAGACTAAGATGAGGCAGGTCCTGGATGGCACTGGCAGAACTTTCTATACGTCAGGTGTGTGATCTAGAGACCATCAATCATGGAAGAGAGTGGGTTGAAGTTCCGGAAGACATGACAGACTAGCACAATGTAATAATAACACTGGGTCGTGAGTGCAGAGAATGGGCAGCGGGCCGCACTGAGTTTGAAGTGCAACAGCTGATCCAGGGTAACACACATCAAGGTGACATAGTCATCTACACCGATGGGTCAGTGGTGAGAAACAGACTTTATTGGGGCTTTATTGCAAAGGCTAATGGACGAGTCTTGAAAAAGGAGAGTCTGGCATATGAGACTACGACCTCCAGCATGAGAATGGAGGTGGAGGCAGTAACAGGGGCATTCCGTTGGCTAGAGGAGACTACTTAACACACGCTGTATTCATTTTCACAAATAACACAATATGAATGGATGACATGAACCCACCTTTTGTACCATTAGACTCTGATGACAGCGGACTGTCCCTGTCTCCAACCACAACCATGTCTCCCTTCAACCTCATGCCAATTTCTGTCACATTCCCTCCATCTGCAGCATCAGGGAGCAAGATAGATTCCTTTTCATGAGACAACTCTGTATTCTTTGATGACGAATCAGTTTCTTCATTGGGATCATCTGAAGTCTCCGGAGATAAGTTAGCCGACTCTTTGGAGACAGTAACAACAGAACATTCAGCAATACTTTCATTGTTTGGGGTGACTGTATCAGCAGTTGGAACAACTTCTGTAACAGCAGCGACAGAATGGGCTGAAGCTGGTCCTGAAATAGACTCATCCCTAGCTTCACTGCTGAAAGCCGATGCAACTGCGGAAACTTTTTCTGACATGTCAGCGAGTTCTTCAGTAGCACTGACACTGGGGCATGACACAGCTTCAACAGGGGCGAGGTCAGGTTCAGCTGGTGTTTCAACTGAAGCAGCAGAAATATCAGAGCTTTCTTCTGAAGCCTGGTATGGGCTGGCAGGAGCTTCATCAATATCAACAGTTCCGCAGGCACCATCAGCCAAGACTACTTGAGATTTGTCATCAGCAACATCATCATCACCAGCAGCAGCACAGCTGTTAGGCTCTCCTGAAACATGTCCAAACTCTCCTTCTTGCTTATATACATCCAAAGATGACCCACTCTCGGTACCTCCAGTTTCAGAGCATTTAATGTCTTGTTGAGTGTGTGATGCACTAGAGATGTCATTGGGTATGTGCAGGCTCCGCAAATCAACTGTGGGCATCAACTGCAGGTCTGGATGACTGAGCAAATCAGAAGAAGCCTCTTGATAATCCCCTGAAGCTACAGGTTCGGGTGAAAAACTTGGAAGTACTGTGCTTTCTGGAGTAGGTTCATTCTTAGATTGTGCAGAACTTGCAGCAATAGCAGACATATTAGCTTCTACAGTTTGTTCAATTACACTTTTCTGTATCGGCTCTCTGACATCTAACTCACTGCCATCAACATGAGCTGGCACAGCATGGGAATCTGAGGGAGTTTTCTGTGAACTCTCTTCTATTGATAAATGCTCCTGTTTGTTTTCAGGCTTCTGTAAAGGTGGTGCTGCTGTTGACTGTGTAGGTCGTGGCAATTTCTCCCAATCACTGTGGTTATCTTCTTCATTTCCACTCCAGTCATCGTCATCATCATCTGTAACAATCAATATCAAAACTATCATATTTTCTGGGGAAAAGAATAACCATATTTTCTAGGAAAAAGATTCAAACATTATAAACATCTTGGAATGTTTACAGATTACATTCTTTGAAACATACTTGAAACATGTAATTTGTCCCCTTTTTTCCTAGAAAGTTGCTGATCTAAAATAATAAAGAAGCATAGAATGATAGAATACTACAGGAATACATTATGTTGAACAACAGCTAAAATTATAGACACTGCGGTTCACCACCTCATGTACTGCCAACTGGAGAAGGCATCCATGCATCTCAGTCGTTCTTCTGAGTCAAATCTATTCATGGTACTGCTAATGGCTGCTATCTTAGACCATCCAGCGTAAGTTCTTTCAGTCTACTTCTTCTACTGCTGATTTTTCCAGTCATCTGAATGTTTTCTTATGCTTCTCCACTCATCATCATGTGCCATGCCGGTAAGCGTAGGTGGTCATGTCTCGCCATCTCACTCGATCAACAGTCGTGGGTCAGCTCAGTGTTCCTGTCTCGAACATGCCACATGGTAAAGCCATCCAGGTATTTACTTCTCTGCCTTCCTCTTGCTATTTTCCCCTCAGTCTTGCCAGCTGTCACCAAGTTCTCCAATTTATTTCTTCTCATAACGTGAATAAAATTGTTGACTGTCTACGTCTAATTTCTCTAATCAATTTACGATGTTCATTTGTCTCCTGTAGTACTTGGTCATTGGTTTTTCTGTCTGTCTATGGTATTCTTTGCATTTTCCTCAGAAACCACATTTCCACAGCCATCAGATGTTTTTCAGCCTGTTTGCTCATTGTCCACGCTTCACATACGTACAAAAGCAAAGGTTCTGTTTAGCACCTCAACACTCTTTGTTTCGTTGTAGATGACATCTTTTTATTGGTCAGTACGTTTTCCATTTTGCAAAAGGCTACCTTCGCCATGGCGTTTCTTGTTCTAATCTCTTCAAGACATTTCTCATCAGATGTTATGAGTGTTCTGAGATAATTGTACCGATTCATTTGCTTAAGAATATTCCCATTTACTTGTATATTACATTGTGGTATTTCGTTCTTCCTAGTGACGAGCATAATCTATGTCTTCTTACAATTTAATTCCACTCATTACATGACCAAAGAACACTCTTTCTTAAAGTCGCATATAATATTCTACTTTCATTAGCCTGTTCCAGCAAAATCACTGCATATCCCAAAGGTATTCACAGATTTCTTCTCAGAAACCACATTGCTGCTGCCGCCAATCTCTTCCTAATTTGTTCACTGGCATTTCAAGATTCATATCTAACGTTAGAGTGTGTTGAAGTAATATATGTGATGGAGTGTGATAGCATAAGAAATATGATCAGAGCGTGTTCAAGTAACAAGAGTGTATTAAAGTAACATATGTCATAATGATCGGCTCCGTGGCTAAAGGGTTGCGAACGCGGTTTGTGAGCCGGGTACCAGGCATTCAAAGCTCAGCTGCGACCAATTTGTGCAGCAGACCGCGCCGCGTTGTGTTATAACGTGCTGGTATGGGAGCCGGTCGTTCAGAAAACAATGGAAAACTACTGAACGTAACACTTGCCTAGTACATCAACAGCAGCTGAAAAATGCTGGTGTTGACTGCAACGTCCTGTAAGGGACACGCAAACCAAAAAAATGTCATAATGATGAAGTAATAAATATGATAGAGTGTTGAAGTAATAAATATGATAGAGTAAGTTCAAGTAACAAGAGTCGAACAAAATGAGTTAAAGAGAGAAAAAAAAATGCATCATCTTGGCTTAAGAAAAAAAACAATACCATCCCAACTAAACGAGTCTCCCCTGGCCTCGTCTGCCCTCTTCATCAAAGCCTGCTTTCTGGCCTCATCACAATCAAGCTTGTGGACACGGTAGAAGTATCGCTGCCAAAACTCAGCATGAGACACCTCAGAAGGTACCTGCCAAACACCACGAATCATTCATGTGAAACTAGTCTGCAGGTTACATATTTAGCAGAGACTAAACACAATAAAGGATGCTGTTACACTAACGTGGGCCGGCTTGTAGCTTTCGGGGAAAGAAGATATATGCTTGTGAATTTAACCAAGATTTCAAATCAATCTGAATTTAACCAAGATTTCAAATCAATCTCCCCGAAGCCCTACCAAAATGTACTGAAAGCAGTTTCACATCAGCTCTAGCTCTGCACATAATCAGACTGCTACTGGTGCCATTGGCTTAGAGACTCTTCACTGGCTGTTGCAGATGAGAACGGAGCACACATGGGAATGCCTCGAGTCCTGTGATGTCAGCTCTGGACTAAACTCAACTCAACTCTGCAAGTTAAGTACCATACACATAGATATCATTAACGCCTCAGTAGTGATGTCGGGGAGTTGACTATGGGAGTCATTAAGTAGGTGATGAGAAAATGTTTGCATTTGGTTTGTGAAAGATCTTTACAGTCATTTCATTGCTTTTCAAAGCCTCTCTTCTCATAATATAACCAAAGACAGGTGGTTTGCCTGCTTCACACTCTGAAAGTTGAAAATGTGACTATGGACTACATCATCCAGTTCACAAGTGCTATTTTGCAGAGACTCCTGGGGGGGGTGTCATCACTGGAGCTATGGAGTTTGGTGCTTTGTGCGACATTTTTGGCAGCTGCCCTGTGGAAAGAGACCAAGCCATATGGGTTAAAAGCCGATGCAATGAAGTGAATCTTTCATCTATAAACCCTTAAGAACACTGCTTATCTCCTTCTTATGTTTAGTTTAGTTTAGTCGACGGATCAACATCACTGCATACGGGTGTAACCCATAAGTGCTTCGTTCTACTCCTAACTCAAGCCTGAGTCCAGAGAATCTCAGCTCAGTGCATGAACTCAGTAGCACCGGCGAGGATCCTGAAATACTTTGGGTAGATTTTTAGCTCGAAAATTTTGCCTGGGCAGCGCCATTAGGCTACTCTTTTTCAATTTCCTACTGCCAACAATTTTTTATGTGCGCAACAATACACCAGGCGTCCGATCTCACTACCCAGAGACCAGGGGAAATTTTGTCACTAGAAGTCCATGTGAAAAAGTCCTGGTCCTCACCGGGGCTTGAACCCGGGACCTCCAGCACTCGAGGTGAACACCATACCTCTAGACCACTCAGCCCCCTGATCTCCTTCTTATATATGAATATAATGTTTTATTTATGTATCCTTTCCAGGCACGTGTGTTTAGTAACGCTAGCAGTCCATGGTATTTGCTGTATATGTCTCAGACACCACATCTCTGTTGCTTCCAAGCACTTACTAATTCATTCATTACATTCCATAATTGACTGCCATACAGCGGGACAGGTTTTCTATATTTTAGTACTCTCTCTCTCTCTCTCTCTCTCTCTCTGACATTCAATGATAGCCGTCTACTGTATAAGATACTTTTCATTTTCTGAAATACTTTCTCTCTCTCTCTATCTCTCTCTCTCTCTGACATTCAATGATAGCTATCTACTGTATAAGATACTTTTCATTTTCTTAAATACTTTCTCTCTCTCTCTCTCTCTCTCTCTCTCTGACACTCAATGATAGCTATCTACTGTATAAGATACTTTTCATTTTCTTAAATACTTTCTCTCTCTCTATCTCTCTCTCTCTCTCTCTCTCTCTCTGACACTCAATGATAGCTACCTACTGTATAAGATACTTTTTATTTTCTGAAATACTTTCTTTCTCTCTCTCTCTCTCTCTCTCTCTCTCTCTCTCTCTCTCTCTCTCTCTCTCTCTCTCTCTCTCTCTCTCTCTCGCTGACATTAAATTATAGCTATGTACTGTATAAGATACTTTTCATTTTCTGAAATTCTCTCTCTCTCGCTGACATTCAATGATAGCTACCTACTGTAAAAGATACTTTTCATTTTCTGAAATACTCTCGCTCTCTCTGATATTCAATGATAGCTTCTATGTATAAGATACTTTTCATTTTCTGAAATACACTTTCTCTCTCTCTCTCTCTCTCTCTCTGACATTCAATGAAAGCTATCTATGTATAAGATACTTGTCATTTTCTGAAATACTCTCTCTCTCTCTCTCGCTGACATTCAATGATAGCTATCTACTGTGTAAGATACTTTTCACTTTCTGAAAACATAAGTGTTTTTGGGTCTATTATGCTTTAAATCTCTGTCGCCCATTATATACAATGACTTTCCGTAGTTATCTGAATTTCTTAACTTGGTTAAGCATTTTTCCTGTCATTGTTATATCACATTCTAGTGATATCCTTTGCTTTGACATTACAATGGTGCGAGCGCACACGCGCGCGCGCGCACGCACACGCACACACCATATACTATATATATATATATATATATATATATATATGTTGTGTTTTCTAGCAGAGTCTGCTTTATGCTTGAGACAAGAAATGCACAGAATTTTCTCATGTCAACCTATTATGCTGCATGAACTTTACAGAGGGTAAATAAAAAACTTGGACCGGCAATATTTTCAAACACTGCACAGTCATTAAAAATACACTCTATATATTGGGTATATGGTGCTAGCTCCATACTGTTACACAGACTGGCACTTGAGTGATGTGGTCTATGTCATGGTTGCAGCATTTACTTTCCTGGAAATGACCTCATGCACATTAAAGTCTGGGTCGATCTGGGAGCCGAAGACAGTGGGTGTAGGTTTAAACCTTAGCAGTGGTGGGTTTCAGTATTCAGGGAATGGATCATTGTCAAAAATTTCTGCAAACTGTAGAGGTAGGAAAGGCAGCAAGGAAGGGCACCCCACCTCATTATAAGGCACATTGGCCACCCCACCTCATTATACCATATACCATATACCATATGTGAAGGTTTAAAATTTCACATCCTCATGTAGAGTATCTGCCGCAGGGCTACTTTTTTTTAACTGAACCAAACATTCTGCTATTTAACATTGAATGAATCACCAAAACAAAAGAAGCAGACGGCAAAATTTACTTGAACACGATCACAAGTTTTAAAAAATGGACGTTGCGGCCAAAACCTTTGTCAGCACACAAACAACAAACGCATACTGATACAACTACATAACAAACACACACAAATATATATATATATATATATATATATATATATATATATATATATATATATATATATATATATATATATATATACTCATCGATATCTTTGTTGTGAACTGGACACCTGTATCATGAAATCCATATGTACGATTCTAACAAAGTGACTGAACCGGCTATTTAACACTGTTATGTACAAGATCTCACCATACTATACAATTTCTGAGCTATATTTTAAGATACAAATGAAACAGTGAGAATTATATTTTAAGATTCAATTTAAGCATTCTGAGTTAAATTTTAAGATTCAAATGAAGCATTCTGAGTTATATTTAACAATACAAATGAAGCAGTGGGAGTTATAGTTAAAGATTCAAATGAACCATTCATTTACACAATAGACCTTTCTCTTGAGACTCACCAGCCTGGTGTAGAGAGCTCTCACTTCCACCTTTGAAACCAGCAGCTCGGAAATTTCCCCTTTATGTTGATCAATATCAAAGCTCTGTAACCACATCTTGTATTGTTCAAGTGGGCCATCTGGAGGGTCCATATACGTGCCTGCATCCAGCTGAATAGCATGCAGCCGAGCCTGAACAGCAAAAGTTAGGATACAATATTTAAAAAAGCTAGTCGCAGGTTCATGACGGGTCGCTGCAGTCAACTCCAGCATTTTTTTGGTGCTTCGTGATTTGCTAGGCAATTTTTACGTTCAGTAGTTTGCCATTGCTTTTGGAATGGTCGATGCCTCATACCGCTGTAATTATTGCAAAGAGGCCTGCTTTTAAATTGTCCACAACTTATTTTGAACCCTCAACCCTTTCGATATGATGGGGAATTGGTAACATATTCACTGGCCCTAGGCCACAGTGCAGATAAAATACAGTGAATATACACAATATATGCACTTTATAATAACAGATCAATGTCACATGAAACAATAATAGACAGATCTACGAGGGTAAGTCAATAAGTAAATCACAAATGTCTGCAGACAAATAACTAAAGATGATAACAACTTGAAACCAGTTTATTTTTATAGATATACTGTCCCTTTATTTCTCAACATAATTTCCACCAACATTGATGCACTTATCCCATCATTTTATCAGTCCTCCCAAACCGGCTGCATAGAACTGCATGCTGTTTTCTAAACCATATTTTCACTTCACATTCAACTTTGGTGTCATTTGCAAAATGTCTCCCGCCAAGGTGGGTTTCCTGTTTATGCAGACAAATGTTTGTCCCATAAAACGGTGCATATCTGGGTAGAAAACGTTACGAGGGTGAGTCAACAAGTAAGTCACACAGTTCTGTGGGAAGGTAGGTCAATGAAAACAAAGCATGCAATTCTATGCAGCCGTTTTGAGAGGACTGATAAAACTATGGGTTAAGTGCATCAATGTTGGTGGACATTATGTTGAGAAATAAAGGGACAGACAATGTATGTATAAAAATAAACTGGTTTCAAGTTGTTATCATCTTTAGTTATTTTTCTACAGCCATTTGTGACTTACTTATTAACTTACCCTCATATCTATCTGAATCATGGAGACACATACAAGAGGTTGCACAATTTACTGCCTGGCATATTTCACCAGGCGCATACAGCAGAAGTCACTCAACATAAAACAAGGCAAAACAACTTCAAGCTAAAAATGTTCAACACAAAAATTAGCATGGAAATTCAACCTACTACAGTAGTTTTAAGCTATCATGTATTTTTGTTTACACAACAATAGCTAAGTCACACAAATCACAACTACTTCAGCAAATCTATTTTGTGTGTTAAACAAAATACGCTAGACAATAAATTATGCAGCATATCGATTGTGACATTATAATTAACTATGAGCAAACACTGTTTTGAGGATCTGTCTATAACAGAGACAGATAGATCGATAACTCAAGAAAAAAACAACATATGCAGGATAAAATCAAATTAGGAACAAATGAGCTTATTTGCCTGCTGAGACTGTTATCTATATCTATAAAACAAAGTGTATGTATATATGTATGTAAATATGTATGTCCTTTATTTGTTCGCGAACGGCCCATCCGATTGAGATGAAATTTTCTACACGCCTTCTTTTCATTCCAGAGCTGTCAACTGTCATAGTTTTTTTTTCTTCTTCCTCCTCCTCCCTCCTCGACCTCCCAAAATACGTACGTAAATATATGATGATGATGATGAAAGAATCCCCGAACCAAAACGCTAGGGAAAGGGAAGAAAATGACGTGACTACACAGAATCGTCACACGGCAATCATCATCATCAAGTGCCGTGCCGGCTGGCGTAGGCGTTCATGGCTCTCCGTAGATCTCAGTCTTTGGTTTTTTGGATCAACTCTGCTGCTGATATTCCTCCATGCCACGGCAATATCAATAACAATTCATCTTTTTATGTGTAAGGAAGTTATCTACAGTCGTGTAGAAGGGAAGAACTAGACGAGTATGAATTCGGAATGGCGAACTCTCTCTCCTCCTCCTCTCTCCTCCTCTACCCCTCCTCTCTCCTCCCCTCTCCGCCCTCCCTCCTCTTCTCCCCCCTCCTCCATCCTACTCCCTCCGCCTCCTCCCCCCTACCCTCATCTTCACCTCCTCCCTCCCCTCCTCCTCATCCTGCCTCATCGCTCCTCCTGCCTCCTTCTCCCTCAATCCTCCCTCCTCCTTCTCCCTTTTTCTCCCTCTTCCTCTTCCTCCTCCTCCCTCTACCTCCTCCTCCTCCTCCACCTCCCTTCTCCTCCTCTTTTCTCCTCCCTTTCCTTCCTCCTCGCTCCTCCCTTACCTCCTCCTCCCCCTACCTCTTCCTCCTCCCTCTTCTCCTCTTCACCTCCCTTTCCTTCCTCCCCTCCTCATTTCTCCTCCTCCTCCTCCTCCTCCTTCCTCTTCTCCTCTGCCCCTCCCTCCTCCTCTCCCCTCCTTTCCTCTCCTCCTACCCTCTTCCTCTTCCCCTCCTCCTCTCCTCCTCCTCCTCTCTCCCTCTTCCTCCTCCTCCTCCTCCTTCCTTCTCCTCCTCCTCCACCCTCTTCCTCCTCCGCCTACCTCCTCCTCCTCTCTCCTCCTCCTCCTCTACCCTCTTCCTCTTCCCCTCCCCCTCCTCCCTATCCCTCCTCCTCCCTCTCCTCCTCCTCACGTCCTCCTCCTTCACATCCTCCTCCTCCCTTCACATCCTCCTCCTCCCTCCTCCTCTCTTCCTCCCTCCACCTCCTCCCTTCACATTCCTCCTCCTCCTCCTCCTCATCCCTTCTCTCCCCTCCTCTCTCCTCCTCACTCCTCCCCCTTCTTCACCTCCCTCCTCCCTCCTCCTCCTCCCTCCTCCTCCCTTCACATTCCTCTCCTACTCTTCACATTCCTCCTCATCCCTCCTCCTCCTCTCTCCGCCTCCCTCCTCCTCCTCCCTTCACATTCCTCCTCTCCCTCCTCCTCTCCTCCTCCTCCTCCCTCTCCTCCTCCTCCCTCTCCTCCTCCTGCTCTCTTCTCCTCCTGCGTTCTCCTCCTCCCTCCTCCTCCACCCTACTCCTCCCTCCTCCTAATCCCTCCTCCTCCTGTCTCCTCCTCTTCCCTCCTCCACCTCCCTCTTCCTCCTCCCTCCTACATTTACCCAAGACAGACAGACAGTCAGACAGATAGTCGGGAACGGGATCTTATATGACTACTTATATAATTTAAATGAGATGCTCTCCACCATGGGCTGGGCCGGGTCAGACAGACAGACAGATAGATAGATAGATAGACAGACAGACAGACAGACAGACAGTCGGGAACGGGAACTTATATGACTACTTATATGAATTAAATGAGATGCTCCCCACCAGGTGTTGGGCGATGCCAGGCCGGGTCAGACAGACAGACAGATAGATAGTCGGAACGGGAACTTATATGACTACTTATATGAATTAAATGAGATGCTCCCCATCAGGGTCTGGGCGAAGACGGGCCGGGTCAGACAGACAGACAGACAGACAGACAGACAGACAGACAGACAGTCGGTAACGGGAACGGGAACTTATATGACTACTTATATGAATTAAATGAGATGCTCCCCAAAAAGGACTGGGCGAAGCCGGGCCGGGTCAGCTAGTGATAAATAAATGTAAAAATCTTGTGGAAACAACTCAAAATGTATGTCTGCCATTTTCATTATTTCATTACGTGTTATTTAATATAATCCATGGCCGTTAAAATAAAACATTTGTTACCAAAGAACACATACACTAGAAAGACATTACTAGAGACTGGAAATATATTACTAGAGGCTTCATAAAGAGTTATGAACTAGAAAGACATTACTAGAGGGTTCATATCTAGTCATGCACTAGAGAGATATTACTAGAGACTTCATAACTATTCATACACTAGAAAGACATTACTAGAGGGTTCATATCTAGTCATGCACTAGAGAGATATTACTAGAGACTTCATATCTAGTCATGCACTAGAAAGACATTACTAGAGACTTCATAACTATTCATACACTAGAAAGACATTACTAGAGACTTCATAACTATTCATACACTAGAAAGACATTACTAGAGGCTTCATAACTATTCGTACACTAGAAAGACATTACTAGAGGCTTCATAACTATTTGTACACTAGAAAGACATTACTAGAGGCTTCATAACTATTCATACACTAGAAAGACATTACTAGAGACTTCATAACTATTCATACACTAGAAAGACATTACTAGAGGGTTCATAACTATTCATGCACTAGAGAGATATTACTAGAGACTTCATCACTATTCATACACTAGAAAGACATTACTAGAGGCTTCATAACTATTCGTACACTAGAAAGACATTACTAGAGGCTTCATAACTATTTGTACACTAGAAAGACATTACTAGAGGCTTCATAACTATTCATACACTAGAAAGACATTACTAGAGACTTCATAACTATTCATACACTAGAAAGACATTACTAGAGGGTTCATAACTATTCATGCACTAGAGAGATATTACTAGAGACTTCATCACTATTCATACACTAGAAAGACATTACTAGAGACTTCATAACTATTCATACACTAGAAAGACATTTCTAGAGACTTCATAACTATTCATACACTAGAAAGACATTACTAGAGACTTCATAACTATTCATACACTAGAAAGACATTACTAGAGACTTCATAACTATTCATACACTAGAAAGACATTACTAGAGAATTCATAACTATTCATACACTAGAAAGACATTACTAGAGGCTTCATAACTATTCATACACTAGAAAGACATTACTAGAGACTTCATAACTATTCATACACTAGAAAGACATTACTAGAGGCTTCATAACTATTCATACACTAGAAAGACATTACTAGAGCTTCATATACTATTCGTCATGAACTAGAAAGACATTACTAGAGGGTTCATAACTATTCATACACTAGAAAGACATTACTAGAGACTTCATAACTATTCATACACTAGAAAGACATTACTAGAGACTTCATAACTATTCATACACTAGAAAGACATTACTAGAGACTTCATAACTATTCATACACTAGAAAGACATTACTAGAGGCTTCATAACTATTCATACACTAGAAAGACATTACTAGAGACTTCATAACTATTCATACACTAGAAAGACATTACTAGAGGCTTCATAACTATTCATACACTAGAAAGACATTACTAGAGACTTCATAACTATTCATACACTAGAAAGACATTACTAGAGACGTCATAACTATTCATACACTAGAAAGACATTACTAGAGACTTCATAACTATTCATACACTAGAAAGACATTACTAGAGGCTTCATAACTATTCATACACTAGAAAGACATTACTAGAGACTTCATAACTATTCATGACACTAGAAGAGATCATTACTAGAGACTTCATCACTATTCATACACTAGAAAGACATTACTAGAGACTTCATAACTATTCATACACTAGAAAGACATTACTAGAGACTTCATAACTATTCATACACTAGAAAGACATTACTAGAGGCTTCATAACTATTCATACACTAGAAAGACATTACTAGAGGCTTCATAACTATTCATACACTAGAAAGACATTACTAGAGACTTCATAACTATTCATACACTAGAAAGACATTACTAGAGACTTCATAACTATTCATACACTAGAAAGACATTACTAGAGACTTCATAACTATTCATACACTAGAAAGACATTACTAGAGACTTCATAACTATTCATACACTAGAAAGACATTACTAGAGACTGGAAATATATTACTACAAGCTTCATATCTAGTCATGAACTAGAAAGACATTACTAGAGGGTTCATATCTAGTCATGAACTAGAACGACATTACTAGAGGGTTCATATCTAGTCATGAACTAGAAAGACATTACTAGAGGCTTCATATCTAGTCATGAACTAGAAAGACATTACTAGAAGCTTCATATCTAGTCATACACTAGAGAGATATTACTAGAGACTTCATAACTAGTCATGCATTACATATTGCTAGATGCTTATAACTAGTTATGTACTACAGAGATATTACAAGAGGATTCCTAACATTAGGAAGACAGAGGTTTCAGAGGCTTCACAACTAGTTGTGCACTTAACAGAAATTACAAACGGCTTTAAAACTGGCTATGCACTTGGCAAGAAATAGAGAGACATAATTAGGAGACTTCATAACTAGCCAACAGGTGAACCAATTTGAATTATTGAATTATAATAATAGATATTTAGGTTTTTCGTTTACCTGAATAAGTTGTTATTAATGTATCTTCTAAACCACTGAATTAAGGTACATTTCTAGAAATCCTACCTTTCCTCTATCATAGAGTCCACTACCATCTGGTGCAACCTTCACAGGAATGTAGTCATCATCAGGAGGAATGACCAAAGCTCTTGATATGTTATCCAAAAAAGAAGTTAGACCAGCTTTGACTCTGTTGGTGGCATGAGTTGTGTTTTCCTTCTATAGTCAATGAAAAATATGACAGGCCTATGTAAACATCATATAATGCAATTTGCAAGCATTCTTCTCCACAAAGGGAAAAAAGAAAACTCTAGCCTGCACAGTTCGAGGCGACTGCAATAGCCTGGCGGCCTTAATTCCACAGGATCAAGACCCCCCCCCCCCCCCCCCCCCCCCCCCCCCCCCCTGTCATACACCGCAAGGTACTATATATTGGCAGTAAATGACAGTTTTCACTTTCACTGTTTTTCAGTTTTCTTCTCACAACTCCAATTCCCTAGCACTGTGCATCAATTCATATACTGGTGTTTTCTCTTTACAGCCATGTTTTATAAACGATAATATGCACAAGTGGGCAAAAAGCACTGTATGGTATATTTTTAAATTACTAAATTGAAAATGCTTATGCCTTATTTTATGTTCACTGAAGTCTTCTCTGCAGCCCTATATCCTCTACTGAAGTATATGCCCTCAACCAACTTATGCCAAGCCCTCCTTGTCTTACATTGCCCCCTGCTGCTTACTCTATTCTTTCCCTTGTTATTCACCTGTGCTGTCTTTTCCAATTCATAAACACTTTTAATATTCCAAGCACCCATTTTATAGAATTTTCTAGGTGAAAGAAATTTAAGTCAGCGATCTGGACTCACTGCGGCTTTCTTCGCATTTTATCATACCTCTTCTAGAAAAGCCTCCTTTTCTCTTTACTGAGTGAGTTATTCTTTTTTCTTTATCTGTAGACTTACTTATGGTTGGTTAGATTTTGATGCAAAGGTTTTCTATGAGACGAGGTAGCCAGTCCCATGCCAACCTTCCTTAGTCACCTCTTATGACATGCATGGCAGGTTACAGTGTTACTTACTAATCTTTGCTTCCCTTAGGGGACTCCGGTAACACATGGGCAATCACTGAAATAGTGAGCAATTATTCTGACATATGTTACTGATTAATACCCACTCCTTTCCAATTCACGCCCAACTATTATGTATCACAAAGTCATTTTTACAGAGTTGGACAGCGGAGAGAAATGGTAATCTCGTTTAGAAAACAAAAACTATTACAATATATCACATCTCATATGAGATAACTGTCCTCAGAACTAAGAAACTTTACCATGTAACCAACTTCAAGAAACCAAACATACATCTAACAATATATATATAATTTTGTGTCAAATTATAATGCTAGTTTCCATGTGAAGTAAACTAGAAACATCAGTGATAACTGACAAAACTGATGGGAAAAGAGCAAGGAAAAGGTAGGGAGATAAATACCTGGACAGTTTGGCCACATGGGATAATTGGGACAAGAACACAGACCTAATCCAAGATTGGTAATCGTGTGAGATGGCGAACCACGACCGTCTACGCTTAACAGTATGGGACATGATGAGTTTCCAAGTGCTATAAAATAATGCTTAAAAAAATCATCAGGAATTCCTGCCGAATTTCTAACAATTCCTCTTTTGCCTCTCATTTCCAAATGAAGCTCAAGCCCTAGAGCATCTCATGCAAAGCCCACTATAGACAGACATGTTCATGAGAGATTGGATTTCGCAGCTAATGTTTTTTTTTTTACAGAATCATACAGCCAGTTTAATAGTCACCTCCTGTGACATATATGATGGGTTACAGTCTCATCATTCTTTGCTATTCCTTAACTAGGAGTGGTGGTAGCTAATTAATGGCAAAGAACAAGAGAGAAATATCAAACAGAAACAACTGTTAGAATGACAGAAATAGCTGTTAATTAATGCAGCAATCACTCATACTCAAATGTTAGTTTACCCACTCACATTCAGGGATTCCTTTGTCATCTCTACTGCTCGTTCAGTGTCCCTATGGATAGTGCAGGTAAACTCTGCCAGGTCCTTCTTTACCATCTCCAGTGCTGTGCTGGACTGTATACAGAAAATCAGACAAGCTAGTTTTACCAATAAAATATTAAATCCTACAAAAGCATACAAATTCTCTTGAAATAGCTACAATAAACATAATTTAAAAAGAGTCACTGTACACTTAGGGAGCCGCAGTAGCGTAGTGGCTAGATAGCTGCCTACTGACCCGATGGTCAAGGGTGAACTAATCAACACCGGGGCAGATTTGGATTTTAAAATGTGACCTGGGCTCGAAGGTTGACACAGCCTAAAAAATACCAAAAATGTCTTGGAAAGTGAAGGTGGCAGGCCTTATGGTGGCCTCATCACCCACTGAGTGCTGATTGATCTATAAAAATGTGGATTCAGTACTGTATGTCCAACACACCTTAAGGCATGAAAAGGGTCCTTTGCTTACTGTACTGCCTCGCACACAGCAAAACAGGTTTATAAAACAGTGACGATAAACTTTTCTGTCTAAATAATGGTACTATAGGGTGTATTTTTAATGACTGCGGGATTTTTGAAAATATTGCCATTCCCAGTTTTGTATTCATCTCTGTGAACTCACACAACATTAACAGTAAATACAAAACTTGAAACGGCAATATTTTCAAAACCCCCAGTCATTAAAAACACACCCCGTATTTTCTTTAGGAACATAAGGCTGGCAATATTAATCTTGTAAAGAAACATGAGGTGATCTGACAGCGATGGTTCCTGCGGCAATTTGTTTCCTAGAGGAGAATGCCAGCTCATCATACAATGGTAACAGTAAAATCTAACCAGATTTTGCTGGGTAAATGATAGCGAGCTGAGGCAGTGCAGTGACTAGATGATCGCCTGCTGGCCCGGTGGTCATGGGTTCAAATCAACATCAGGGTGGATTTTTAAAATGGACCTCTGCTTCCAGGTCAAACCAGGGTACCAGCAAATGTCTAGGAAAGTAAAGGCTGTCAGAGTGACACTGATCACCCTCCTAGTTTGAACTAGTAAATAAAAAAAATAAGGATGTAGCTCTATATTCCCAGTGTGTCTTATGGCGAGTAGAAGAATCTTTGTCTTGTACACGCTAAAATATAAAAAAATGGACGTTTCCTGCCACAATTTAAAATCTTAACAAGGATTGTTCCCATGAAATTTCTATCATCTCTATCTGAATGATTGTAAATTACAGGTTCTTTATTAATTAGATCAGAAACACATGGTCCATTTGTTTAGCATAAACCATTCATTATTAACAATACCACTAAATGACATATAAATAGGGTACAGTTGTGGTTTGCCAGATGACCATAAGAAGTAAATATAGCACAGCTAGTTTGCCCAATGCCAATAACAAACATAACAGATATGTGTTTGCCTGATGGCCATAACAAACAAACATAGTATAGCTGTGGTTTGTCTGATGACCATAACAACAAAATATAATATAGCTGTCTGATGACCATAACAGACAAATATAGCACAGCTGTGGTTTACCTGATGACCAAAACAAACACACAAAGCACAGCTGTGCTTTGTCTGATGACTAGGAAAAAAACAAAAACAAATATAGTACAGCTGTGGTTTGCCAGATGACCATAACAAATATAGCACAGCTGTGTTCGTCGGATGACCAGAACAAACAAAAAATGTAGCACAGCTTAAATTCTCAAAAAATTGTCTAGTATTGATTGTTTTTAGAACTGGTCAACTCCACAGCCGTACTGATTGGAAAAAAAAGTAATCCTGCCTCTGCTGAGAACTGGACCCTGGCCACTGTCTTGGCAGGCAAGTGCACTAACCACTATGCCACTGCAGCTAACTAATACATAAAACTAATGCAAATGTTTGTTACCTTCTCCTTGGCAGTTTGGACCCATCCTCCAAGCCAGCTCTCCCAGCTATTGGTATTTGCACTGTCGCTACTGTATGGTTAAAGAGAGCCTCTTTTTATTAAAAAAATCTAATACATTTAAACACAGAAGTCACCACAAACAATAATTTATTGCCTGGCATATTTCACTGCATCTCGCCAGGTGCATACTGCAGAGTTATAAAGGGTGCATTTTTAATGATTCTGCAGTGTTTGAAAATATTGCCGGTCGAGGTTTTGTATTTACATATTATGTTGCATGAACTTTATAGAGGGTGAATACAAAACTTGGACTGGCAATATTTAAAATTACACCCTGTATATCATGGAGGGAATATAAGAGTCATATTGTGGCTGGAATACATAACACTCATAGCCACTGATGCCGTTCACGTGTGGAGCATTTGTCATCCCCACAGTAATCACAGTCACAATAAATTCTTTCTGTCTCCATAATCCTGACTGTAGATGCCTAATTTATATGGCTTTGGAGCATCTGAGTAATCATTTATTGCTGGTCAAACAAACAGCGAAATATGCCTGACAATAAATTGTGCAAACGTATTGTTTGTGCTTCTGTTTAAATTCATTAAGGCAGTGCATTGTTTAAAATCCTATACATGGGAACAACATTATACCTTAGTAATGTTAATGAAGAGGTCAGAGCACTTGCCCTTAAAATTCCTATGTGATGATGGTAGGTTAGCAGGTTCATTTCTTACACCCGTCAGTTAAGATTAAAATTTTGATGTCTTCTTCTTCTTCTTTTGTATTCATCTGGAATGTTGTTTTAGCCGTAATAGCTGTTTGCCTGTTTACAGTAGAGCTGCAATATTTGCACTTTTCGGCAGAAATATCTGACTTCTTCAGGCATTTGTTGACCAGGTTAACCTTCCCGGGTGACTTCTAGTTCAGAAAGCAATGATGAATTGCCTAGAAAATCAACCTCGGGTTGAAAGCAATGTTCTGCAAAGGACATGCAACATTGTCCATGGCTACAAAAAAACAAACCAATTAACTGAAATGTCTGAGCAAGATACTTGATTAACAAGGAGAGACAGATGATGATATCAGATACAATGGAGAAAATGTTAAAGGCTGTCTTTGCAAAGGATGGATAAATGGCATAACAGAGGCAACAGACATTATGGTGTGAGGTGCATACTATTACTATATTTCTATTTTCTTCTATGCTGTGAAACAAACAGAAAGAAAGGAGGAGGAGGAGGAGGAGGAGGAGGAGGAGGAGGAGGAGGAGGAGGAGGAGGAAGAAGAAGAAGAAGAAGAAGAAGAAGAAGAAGAAGAAGAAGAAGAAGAAGAAGAAGAAGAAAATAATAATAACATGAAGAAAAGCAGCAAATGTTACAAATAACAGAACAACAGCCCTGTACAAACAGCTTAGCACTACAGTAAATGACACAAATACACTAGCAAAGAAGCATGCAACTGATAGTATGGAAGATGCAGAAGTAAACACTGAACTGAGTGCCTCATACCACTTTGATAGTAGCATTCTCAGAATCTCAATCCACACAGATGAGGATGCCCTGGCCATCCTCACTGTCAGCCCTACACAGATTGGAAGACTTGAAAAGGTACAAAATGAAGACATGCGCATCATTTTGGGCTGCACGAGAGATACCAGCTGTGTAGCAATGAGATACCTCCTTGACTTCCCGACAATGGAACACAGGATCAAGATCTGGAGAGCTCGTGCATACTTAAAAATAAGTGCAGATGAGCAGCACCCTCTGCATGACGCTATATTCAGAGAAAAGGGTGACAGGCTAAAGAGGGGCAAATCATGGATGGGTCGGGCGGAAGATGTCGTCAGACAGGTCTGCAGTCTTACCAGTATCAACCCCGGCAAGGAATGGGTGCCGGTGCCTCCAGCTTTTAAGTGCACTTTCTCCTGCATTATCACACTCGACAGACGGTGCAGAGAGCAGAACCCTGCCACTGTCAATGCAGAGGTTAACGCGCTCATCTATGAACACTCAGCCCCAAGTGCTCATCTATACAGATGGATCTGTTGTAAAGCAGCAGAGAAGTGCATGGGCATTTACAGCCCATTCAGCAGGCCGAACCGTTCAAGAATCCAGTGGTGCCCACTCTATGACCACGAGCAGCATGACGATGGAGGTGATGGTAGTTACACAGGCTTTCATATGGCTGGAATCACAGCATTATACCAATGTGTGTGTACTAAGAGATTCAATGAGCATGATTCAGAAGGTCGAAGCTGGATCTGTACGTAGACAGTGGACTGAATCACTGCGGAAGTCTGCTGTCCTTAAAGTCACCTTCATCTTCGTCCCGGGACATGCGGGAGTCGAGGGAAATGAACGAGCTGACAAACTGGCTGGCTTTGCACCCCCTGTAGATGGCCAGCCCATGGATCGTGCCGATGTTATTAACGTCCTTAAAGATATGGCGAGAACAGAGGACTTTGACGTCAGTGATTCCACATCGCTGTCCAGGATGAAAGACCTGGGAGTAAGAATCGGCACAGCCAGACGCGAGAGGTACATCGGGAAAACAAAGCGCCTCGTCAACCAACACAGAACTGACTGGACGCTGATGCATATGCTGGGGGGAGGATCTGAGCACCTATGGACATGTCCGGAGTGCAATGAAGATACCCCAACTGATAACTGAATCCACACAGCATGTATATATGATATGGTGTTTGTCCATCAAGAATGATGATGACCATTAATTTCATCCAGTGGGCTTGAAAGTTTTGAGCCATGAGTTTTAAGATGGCTGGCAAGGCCTATTTTAGCTTGACATCAGTTGGATGACTTGGAAGAATTGGATTAAAGTTAGGAAGAGTTGCGCAATTCTTTGACCTCACTCTCTCGCCTGAGTCCATCTGAATCCAGTGGCAAGACAAGTCAAGATGACTGGAGACGAATACAGGCGCAGTGGATGATCAGGGCGCTCTACGTCCCTTGTCGTGCTCATTACGTCCACAATGCCTTGCAGGTAAATGCCATCTTGCCTGTTGAACCAGTCTATCAAATCCTGTCTTTAAATGCTGGATAGTCATACCCTAGTTGACCGATTGGTTTGATGCCAAATCGGTTGCCTTCGCCTAGTTTTGCCAGAATGTCACAGCTGTTGCACAGAGGGTGTCGCATGCTGACAGCATCTAGGAGCCATAGGGCTCACTTCTAAACATCTGTACAAAAGATCAGACTCTGCAACTGGTGACTAAGTTTGTTATTTGTTAACATAATTTACATCATTATACTCCAGTTCATTTATGTTCTTTATTTATCTCTGTGATATATCTTGAAAGATGTTAACTCACAAAGAGAACTGGTTACTCGCATCAAAAGAAGACAGCCCACAATCTTTAGGCATATCATCCAAAGATGAATGTTGGCACATCTCACAATGAGAAGGCTGGAGGAGAAGAGAAAAAGGGGGAAACCAAGAGGGGAGATGCTGACAGTTTTGCCATCATGGCATGGAAGGTATCAGAAACAAAGAGCCCAAGAGATAGAAGGATGTGGATAGACATGATCACCACCGCCACGCCACACCTTTCATGGACTTTAAGAAGAATGATTCTTTACATTATACAACCAATAATTTCATCTGTTTATATTTAATACACATTTAAGAAATAATAGAGCGTTTAGAATTAATGTAGACGAACTTAGATGAGTACAGCCACAGTCGATCGATCATTTTTTTCATGGCATAAACAATTACAATCAAGTCAATCAAGTGCCTGCCTGAAAGTGAAAAAGCTAACTATTCAGAATTCATCTAATTCAGTTTCAGTCAATTGAATAACGATTGAGAACAGCAGTACTGCGGGCGTAGTCGGTACTGCAAACAGAGTAAAACTGCATGAATGAAACTTTTGACTAGGTACCTAGACTTAGATAGAGTTAGGAAGGGCAAGTGGTTGGGCTAGGGTGAATAGCGGCCGAATGAATGCTGATCACAAGTGAAGTGAAAGTGACAATGACAATCGCTGGAAATATTCAGTCAATTGTTATGATTATTCAAGTATACCATTGCCTATTAAAATACAAACTAAATCACGTATAGATGAGCGACATATTCATAATGTTAAATTATACGTATAAAACACAAGCACACACACAACAAACAATATACTCCACAATAAAATTAAAAGGTCTACATATCGACAGGACTCCCCTACCTCTCCGCCATGTTTGTTATGATTTGGTGGAGATCTCACTTTGTCCTAGTTCTTGCGATCGTTAAGTGGAAAACAATTCCGCCATGAAAAATATATGCAATCCACATCTAAACCATATTCGCAAATACTGTCATTGAAACAAACGTTAGCAAAGGTAAACCAAATATAACAGGCGAAATGTTGTTATTGTGATAGTTTTTGGTTCAGAGATATGATAGGGGGGACAACTATGAAAAATGTCACGAGCTTTTCCGTCGTCATCCTCAATTCTGGCAAACATTGTAAGTTCATCTCTCTCTTTCTCTCTCTGACAGTTTTAGGTCCAATATGCTGTTATTATTACTAATATTACAGTCAAGCTTGTGCAGCTTTGCATATAAGTCTGCTGTGTAGTATAGCAGTCACCAAACAATTGTACTTGAGTAGTCTGTATGTCTTATTATACTTTATTTACGTTTTTATTTTTAATGATTGTAAACTAAATCTTATTAAATTTTATTTCAATGTTTCTGTGAAATTTGTTTTGTATTTTATTTATATTTTCCCTATGTTCGTGAAAATGGATTTCATAGTGTAAATACACAAATTTTGTAATATGAATGTACATTATTGTTATAAATATTATAGTATGGTAACTAATACGTATATTCACATTTAATCTAATATTTTCGTTAGTTTTTCAGTGTGGTAGGAGTTGTTCAGTTGTAGTCATCTCTGTTTGATACCTGAATCAGAATAGTGAACCCCTGCTGCCCTTTCTTTATTCTCCATTGGAGTTTAGACCTGCAACAAAATCTCTCCAAGCTGTTACATTCTTTGTGTCTCTTGCAGCTCTGTCTATGTCTTCCCCATATGACTAATATATGTCTCTTATTCTCTTCCCCATGTGTTTGTAGGTCCCCCTCTATTTATTTTTACACTGTGGGACCTTCTAGTTAAAGGATATCCCTGATGGTTTATAGATAAGAGACTTTCCAGTTCTGTGGTTGTCAGGCTTTCTCAATGTGTGTCCTACCCAGTGTCAGCGTCTTTTCCTCACCTCTTGATTCACTGCTTAGTATTCTCCATGAGCTTCACACTAGTGATTCTGTTATGCCGTTTTAGTCCTTCTATTCTGCTAAGGCACCTATTGATGAATGTTTGCAGCTTATTAGCAAAGGTTTTAGTTGTAATTTGGCTTATTCCTCTATAATTCTTTTTCTGCATTCATCCGGAGAGTTTATTTTGGATGTTATTGCGTTGTGCCTGTTTACAGCAGAGCTGCGTTCTTGCGCCGTTAGACTGACACATCCGACTTCTGCAGGCATTTGTTGACCAGGTTAACCTTCCTGGGTCTCTATAATTCATGTTTTTAAACTTAACATACTATCTCAGTCCATTTTCCGTCTCATAATTTCTAGCCAATATTGTAAGTTTTTATAGAAGTAAACAAAGACCTACATTTTTGCTTTACTGACTACACAAAGGTTTTAAATAAAGTAAGACATGTCAACATGCTGAAGATACTTGCAGATCATACAAATTGATGGGAAAAACTTGTAAAAAACATATTTTGGAAACAACAAGCTACCATAATGATTGGTAATGAAGTAGATCGATATTAACCTATTAAGAGAGGTGTGCAACAGGGAAGTGTAATTTCTTCTTCTTCTTTCGTTCACTTGAAATATGTCTATAACTGCAATGCTGTCTCTTGTATGAGTTGAACTGTCTTTTTCAGTTCAAACAGCGGTCCATAGAGTTTATCTTCCACTGTCGTCTCTCTAGGCCAGAAGGTTTGCCTAGATATGTTATAATTTGGGCAGTCTTGGAGTATGTGCTCTGCTGTCTGTGACGCCAATCCACATGTGCACATGGCTGTTTCACCAATCTTGAATTTTGTATACATGTGGTTGCGTAATCTATTGTGCCCTGTTCTGAGGCGCAGAAAATGACTTTTTCTGGTCTGTCCATAACATGGTAGTCATCTTGAGCAGGTTTTGGTGGCTTTCTGACTGATTTGATCATTCTTTTCTTTTGGTGGTATGTAACGGGCAAATTAGGCTGTTCTTCTTTGGCTCCTTCCTTAGCCAATTGATCAGCTCTGTCGTTTCCAGGTACTCCACAGTGGGATGGTATCCACTGTATGGTGACCTTATGCTGACTGCTAAGTTCAGAAAGTAATGTCCTTAGTACTGGCAATTTCCCAGACAGGAGCGCCTCGAGTACTGATTTTACATCTGTCAATAGCACCACAGACCCATCTGTGTAGACTCGGATCCAGAGGTCCTGTGGGTATTCTTTATCAAGGAAGCTGAGAGTGGCTGCTCTGCGCTGCACACTGTTCTGTTCTTCCTTGTCAAATATTCCTCTCACTTTTGTCTGGATTTGTAATGATAGTCTATGCTCATCTTTCCATGGAGTTCGCTCTGGAATAGTTGTTAGGGGGATACCAACTGTGGGCAGATCGGTGGTGTCTCTGCAGAGTCATTTGGCCTGGTGGATAAAACTACTTCTTTTCAACCGCCTCATATCTAGGTTTTCAAATCTGTTCTTCATAGGGTGGCCTGGCAAGTTGATGAACTTTGCTGCTTGTATTAGCGTTTTCGTATCTCAGCGCTCACTCAATGCTTGTGTCCTCCCCATCTTCTCCATTTCCACTATAGGGGTTGATCTCATCCCTCCTGTGGTGACTCTAAGTGCTTGATTTTGCACTTTGTCCAGCTCTTGTAGTGTGGTTTTTGATGCAGAACACCACGCAGTTGACCCATATTCCAGGTGTGGTCGTATGCTCTGTTGATAAACTTTGCTAAGTATTTTCCCACTGGCTCCCCATGTGGTTCCACTTAGCTTTCTCAGGATGGCTATTTTCCTTCTGGCTTTTGCTACTGCTTTGTTGATGTGCTTTCTCCATGTCAGCCTGTCATCAAATGTTACTCCAAGGTATGTTGGTTCTTTATCTTCTCTTAGGGGTGTTCCATTTATCTGGATGGTCCCTGCCTTTTGTTTTGGAGAGAGGGTAAATAGGGTGGTGCTGCACTTGTCAGTGTTTATGCTGACACACCATCTATTTGCCCATGCAATAAATGAATCTACAGCTCTTTGTAGCAATCTGGTGGCCACTGATGCATGTTCATTTGTGCTCCATAGAACCAGGTCATCGGCATACATTGCCGCTTTAATTCCATGCGGTAGATTAGCAACGAGATCATTGATGAAGATTAGAAAAAGTGTGAGGGACAAGACTCCATCCTGGGGAACACCGTGACGCAGTAGTACTTTCTTGCTCTTTAGTCCGTCTATCTGTACTCGGGCTCTTCTGTTGTGCAAGTATGCTTTCACCCATTTTTACATTCTTCCATTGACTTTGCAGTTTCTCAGTTTATTCATTTCTCAGTTTATTCATCAGACCTTCTTTCCAGACTTTGTCAAAGGCTTTCTTAAAATCTATCCATGCCGCAAGCACCAGCTTCTTCTCTTGGAATGCATCCTCAATTTCTTGAGAGAGGTAGGTTGTCTGATCTTCCATAGAGTAGCACTGCCTAAAGCCAGCCTGCTGTGGCACAAGGATGTATTTACTTTCAATGTACCACTGCAGTCTGTGATTGATGATGCGCTCCTGTGTTTTGCAGAGACAGCTGGTGAGGCTAATTGGTCTGTAGCTAGAGGCAATGGAACTATCTTTCCCTGATTTTAGGAGAGGTATCATGATTGCTTCTCTCCAGGCTTGTGGAACACTGCCTAAGGTCTAACTGTTATTGAAGATCTGCAACAGCTTTGCTTTGACCTCTGTTCCTAGGTTCCTGATCATTTCATTGGAGATACCATCAGCTCCTGGTGACTTTCTCATTTTCAGTTTTGATATGGCTAGCTCCAGTTCGCTGATTGTGATGGGTGCCTCCAGAACCTCATGTACTATTTCCTTCTGTCATGTATGTTGCCGTTTCTCTCGAATCTCTTGTTGTTTCTCTGGACTAATTTTGATATTGTTATCTTGTGCGAATGAGTCCGCAAAATGGTCAGCTGCTTGCTTTCTTGTTAAGATGTTTCCATCTTTATGTAGTGCAATTTTTGGTTTTCTCCCTGTGTCCTCATCGTTAAGTTGTTTTATTAGCTTCCACAATTTCCTTGTGTCTCTTTCAAAGTTCAGAGACTGTTTTTTTCCTGCCAGCTTTTCCGTCTAGCCTGCAGCTTGGCCCTTTGAAATTTGGCTTTTGCGTGCTGGAATTTATTGTGGTGCTCTTGGCTGGGTGTGGCCTCTGCTTGCTTTCTACACACTTCCACATCATTATGCAACTGTTCCAGTTCACTACTCCAGTAGGGTTTATATTGTTTACGGTTTCCTCTTGGTACTGTTTCTCGCGCTGCCTGTAGTATGCATTTCCCAAACGCTTCAACTACTTTATTTATGTCTTTCTCAGTGTTCAGGTTTCTAACCAGTATGCTGGTGCGATTCTTGTACATTGCCCAGTCTGCGTTCTTGTAGTTCCACCTCGAGAGGGTGCTGCTTTCACTTACAAGCTCATTTTCTACAGTTAGAAAGACTGGCCGATGGTCACTGCCACCAAGTTGTTTCCCAACAATGCGTGTAATGTTCCACTCCAGGTCTGGTGAATGAAAAGCCAGGTCAGGTGTAGTTGTAGTGTGCAATGATCTCGAGTAGAAAGTATGTGGGTCGGACGGCTTGTTAACCAAGATGAATCTATTCTCATCCTGCCAGTCTTCCAGTCTCTCTCCTCTCTGGTACATGTGATCATAGCCCCAACTCTGCGAGTGGCTGTTGAAATCGCCACACACAATAATTTTTTCTGTTAATGGTAGTGTGTCCAGTGCCTGTGGGTGGTCACTTGGACAGTAGTAATTGATCAGATGTAGGTCTGTGTAGCCTGTCTTAAGTTTAAGTGTCTTGATACTCAGCCCCTTCCACGTAGACTTCGATTTGGGAATCAGTGATGTTATTTTTTACAAGTGTAAGTATCCCACCTTTTCGCCTGTCCTTTCGGTCAGATCGGTAACACTGGTAGCCTCTGATTTTGAAGACTATATTTTCGTTGAGGTGAGTTTCTTGCAAGCAACATATGCTTACTTTTTCTTGGTCCAGGATGTTTTCTAATTCTATATTTTTTTGTTGCTGACTCCCTCCGCATTCCAGTGCATTATTTTAAGTCTTTGTTTAGTATGGCCAGCCGTTCTATTCTCATGTCCCCTGGCTCCACAGGACATCTGAGAAGGACCTCCAGTAGTTGGGGTTGGACCCTTTCGAGACATAGGGCCCGGCACTGCACCTGCCTGGGGGTCCAAAGCAGGGCGAGCATCATAACATTTAGCAGTAGTCGACATATTCCATTTTGCGTAATTGCGTGGCATCCTGATTTCTGTGGTGCGCCTCCTGGCTGGTTGCCTCCATCTTCAGCACCTTTCCTTTGCTAGAGCAGACTGTGGTCTCACTCGAGTTTAGATGTGTACATGCGCACACACGTGTCTGCACATCCATGTACGTGCATACACATCTAGAGCACACTGGTTATTTTTCGGCACCAGAAACTCGCCGTCGCCCCTTCTCCTGTTAGTAGAAACAGTTCCGCCACGTGAAGGCCAGGAGTTGGACTTTTGCTGCATAGGTTATGTATTCATGAGCCATTGGGGTATTTAAGCAATGTTGGACGCTCACCCCAACACTGCGCCCCGGCTACATACAGCAACATTTGGAACCAGGGAAGTGTAATGTCTCCAGATATTTTTTCCCTATACAGTGAAAATATTTTCAGAAATTTAGGAGATAAGAGAGGAATCACCATAGGGGGGACATAACATCAATATCATATATGGGTGATACAGTATTGATTGCAGACAATGAGCAGGATCCGCAACAATTAGTAGATGAGGTTGTTGCACACAGTGAACAACTAGGGTTAGAATTAAATTGTAAGAAGACATAGATTATGTTCGTCACTAAGAAGAAGGAAATACCACAATGCAATATACATGTAAATGGGAATATTATTAAATCAGTGAATCAGCACAATTATCTCAGAACTGTCATAACATCTGATGGGAGATGCCTTGAAGAAGTTAGAACAAGAATCACCATGGCAAAGGTAGCCTTTTGCAAGATGGAAAACATACTGACCAATAAAAAGATGAAATTTGCAATGAGAAAAAGAAACATAGAACCTGTACTTTTTTATGGATGTGAAGAACATGGACAATCAGCAGACTAGCTGAAAATTATGATGAATATATATATATATATATATATATATATATATATATATATATATATATATATATATATATATATATATATATATATATATATATATAGAGAGAGAGAGAGAGAGAGAGACAGAGAGAGAGAGACAGAGAGAGAGAGAGAGACACACACACACACACACACTCACTCACACACTCGCTCACTCACTCTCTCTGTTGGAGATACTGAGGAGGGAATCTGAGCACTTATGGACTAATAGTTCTATTGATTATGTGGTTGTTTCGGGATTTGAAATTTAAATATTGAGCACAACCCACTACTGGCAACGCCGATCGCATTCTGGTATGAACCTAAGGCCTATCCACGTCAGTATGGAAGCACTATACTCGAGTTTCGCCCTCATTTGAGCTCGTCAGTAGTGCATATCCCTGACCGGATCCGGAAACAGTCCCGGATCACGCGTGTGAAGCGGGTGTGTAACCACGCGGCACACACTGGACACACCAAATTATCACAACAGAACATCACAACGCTACCCATCGTAGGCTATGCTCAATTGTAGACACTGTGTCCAGTGTGTGCCGCGTGGTTACACACCCGCTTCACACGCGTGATCCGGGACTGTTTCCGGATCCGGTCAGGGATATGCACTACTGACGAGCTCATATGAGGGCGAAACTCGAGTATAGTGCTTCCATATTGACGTGGATAGGCCTTAGGTTCATACCAGAATGCGATCACCGTTGCCAGTAGTGAGTTGTGCTCAATATTTAATAGTTCTATGTGCAGCGGTGATGATCCCTGATGACTAACTGAGAGAAAGAGAGATAGAGTGAAAGAGAGAAGGAGAGAGAGAGACACACACATACATGTACTTTATATACCTCATTATCACCAGGTTAATCAGTCTACATGCTGGTGTTCCAAGTTAGGTCAGGCCATTCCACTATCACCTGTTGTCCTTTGGTGAAACCTCACTTCAAGAAGTGGAATCATACATCGATTTAGGTAGCTACGTAGACAAAGATGAGAGAACAGAAAGAGAGAGAGCTATTAAAATGAGAATGCAAAAGGCAAGGAGAGGTTTCATAGCACTAGGGAATTTGTGGAAGTCAAAAGAAATCAAAGGTAGAACCAAACTTAAGACATAAGTTTTAATCAGTACTGCTGTAATAACCAGAGCCATGGGGAAAGACTAAAACAGTTACTAATTAACTACAAACATTAATTCACTGGATCCCTCTTACATGCCATGAGACATATTTGGTATATGGTTCCAGCCCCACATTTTTATAGACCAACTTGCGCTAGATGGATGATGTGGTCAAAAATACGCTGGCTGCCTTTACTTTCCAGAACATTTCCTTGTACCCATTTTAGCCTGGGTCAACATAGGAGACAATGTCAATTTTAAAAAAAATCCCCGTTATGTTGGGGATCTGAACACATGACAACTGACCCAGCAGGCAAGCATTCCAATCACTGCACTACCACGGCTCCCAATAAAAATTTTGGATAAATGTTAAAGTAACAATTTGGATTGAGTTTGTTAAAATAACAATTGGATGTTACAAAAATAAGAAGAGTATAGCATTTTGGAGTTGGCAATAAACATACGGTAAATTGCATGTTACAAAATGCGGTGTCAGTTTTCTTCTTCTTCCCATGATCCCTTGTTAGATCATTGGCCATTAACCAAATCACACCAAGGTGTCCTAACCTTTGTTATCTCTTGCAGCTCCCTCCATGCCCTTCTCGTGTTATTCTTCTCTATCTCTAATTCTCTTCTCCATGTGTTTTTAGGTCTCCTCCTGTTTCTTTTTTAACTGATTTTGTTTACAAATAATTGTTAAAATAATGTCATACAGATAGCAGCATATGTCTGATGTAGATGTCAGTCCAAACAGAACAGATATGGAAGATGAGAACTACTATATCTCACTGTGCAAAAATCCCGTGCGGTTTGAGCCATTCAGCAAGTCCAATAATGTCTTCTTTGACGATGCCAACAAACAGGTACTGTACGAGTGCAATGAAAGGTACAGTCAACATTGTGTTGTTACTCATTTATGCATTTGTTATTTTATATTTGTTGCTTTAAATTTGTTACTTTACAAACATGGAATGGGTGGCTGCAGGTTTAGGCTACTAGTCTCATACATTAGAGGACTCGAGCTGTAGCCTCCGGTAAGGCCAGGGTTTTTAATCCAATGAAAGTTAAGTAATAAAAATCCTAAGCTTGAGCACTGCATGGACAATTCTTGGGTAATCAGTTCTTCAGAATCCCACATAGCATTCACAGGTAGTGGTGCTGATAGTGGTTTTGTTGCTGTTACAACAGCTTCTGCACTGACCAGATAGCATATTGTGCGTAATAATAGAGCAAAGCATTGAACTGAACACACTACTCTATGTTAGGTTTGTGGACAATGAAAAAGCATTTCAGAATATTGATAGAGAATCCCTTTAGAAAATGAAGCCGCATGAAATTATTATTCTTCTTCTTCAGCCTTCCGAGCCATTGAGGTTCTTTGCTGCAGATACAATCCGTCTCCATTCGTCTCTCTGGTGGACCTTCTCTTGCCAGTCGTTGATTCCAAGTGCTTGTAGGTCTGTATATGTATTATCTCTCCACCACCTTCTTGGTCTACCTCGGGGTCCACGGTCATTTATTTCCTGAGTGTAAGCGAGTTTTGTTTCCCTATTATCTTCCATTCTTTCTATATGCCCCAGCCATTGTAGTCTATTAGCCTTCATGATACCAGTGATTAGCGGGGACTTAAACAGATCATAAATGTAAATCATAAATCATTATGAAATTATTAACTTGAAAAAAAAAATGCAACACATAAAGACATGAAATGCAGAGTTCTTCATGATGGAAAACAAACATATACATTTGAAATAAGAACTGGAGTGCAACAGGGATGCCTTTTGTCACTTGTATTGTTCTGACTAATTATAAATTGAGTTTAGAAGACAACAGTAACTACCACCAGAAATGGAATTAAATGAACTCTGACATCAAGTTGATGATCTAGACTGCTGATGATATTGTCCTCCTGTTTCACACATGAAATCAAATGCAACATGAACTAAACACATTTGTTAGAAGGTCACAACAGTTAAATCTACACATTGATAGGGGAAGGACAAAGATAATAGAATAAATCAAGCAAATGATAACCTGATCTCTCTTGGTGAGTTGGAGCAATGTATACTAGGATGTGGGACATATAAAGATATTAAAATAAGAAAACACTGTTTTTTGTTGTTGTACCTCTCATAGACATTATATGCCCTACCTCACATATTTTAATCTAGAATATGTGAAACCTAACACTTTACACCCCAACGCAGTATTTGCTATGGGAGTACCTTTACCTATTCATTCATTCATGCATTCATTCATTCATTCATTCATTCAGTAGCATGTCCTTTGCAGAACCTCGCTGCCATAACAACCCTCTGGAAAACTGCTCGATCACAAAAAAGATGGCCCGCATCTGATACACCTATTTGGAGATTATCCACCACATCCTGCACCCATATTCTCTTTGGCCTTCCTCTTCCCAGGCATATACCCCTCCATTAATGTTCTCTCCAAACTTTCATGACGTTTCAAATGACCAAAATATATCAATTTTCTTTGTTTTATCGTCTTTAATAGCCAACTCTCTTCAATATTCAGCTCATGAAGTTTGGATGCATTTGTCCTTTTCTTTACCCAAAATATTCTTAGAACCCGTCTATAACATTTATATTCAAAAGCATTTATGTGCTGTTCAGCTTGTTTAGTAAATGTCCAGGTCTCACATGCGTATGTTGCAATGGGAAAGATGCATGCTCTTAAAAATTTAATTTTTGTAGTTCTATCTGTCCCACTCCATAATTTATTAAGTTGTTTTAGTCTCTGAAGAGCAATTGATTGTTGTCGTTTAATTTCTTTCATTGTGTCACCATTGTTAGTAATCAATGACCCAAGATATTCAAAATTTTCCACCACCTCCAATCTTTCCTCATTAACATATATTTCTTTCTCCACAGTAGTTTCATCTGTATGCATTGTCTTTGTTTTTGCTATGTTAAGATATAAGTTGTGGTTTTCACTTTTTCTTTGGGTTGAGGTTATTAAGTTTTCTATATCAGTCTGTGATGTGGATAGTAATACTGTATCCATCAGCATATCAAATCTCTGGTATTTCATGACCACTGATATTTAGGGCATCATATTGCTCCCTGGTTATATCATCTCTGACATTTCTCATTATATTTTCGGCGTACAGGTTAAACAAATAGGGTGACAGCACACAGCCCTAACAGACTCCTTTGTTGATGTCAAACCAATCTGATGTCTCGCCATCTATTCTAATCACTGATTGTTGGTCTAGATAGAGCATTTTTATGAGTTGTACTACATGCGATGGAAAGCCCATATTCCTCATGATTTCCCAAAGTTTCTGATGTTGTACACAGTCAAATGCCTTTGAATAATCCATAAAACAGGAGAATAGGTTTACATTAACGAGCATTTCATCCGATTCCGTCCGATACTATTTTGCATTGTAAAAACGGGATTTCTCAGCCTTACGATACTTCCGACGGCTACTTTCGCTTTCGCCGATAGCTTGACAACGTGGCCGCCATTTGTAAGCGCTGACTATGAATTTGAACATACTTTTTTTTGATAATATTCGGGGTTTTTACGCTTAGTTTTTTAAAACGGATTTCAGCGATTCTTCAAGTGATAGCCGAGATTTCGCTAGGTTCAATTTAAGTGACATTAAAGGGCACACCAGAAGGATGATGCATATTACAAACTCGACCGAAGAGAACAAGTAGCAATCTTCAGACTCTGCACAGGACATAACAGGCTGAAATACCACTTGTTCAACAAACTAAAGATAGGAGATACAGATGAATGTAATTGTGGAACTGGTAAAATGACAGCTAAACATTTGCTGCAAGAGTGCCCAATATATGCAGAACAGAGAAAGATATTTTGTCCCACACCTGCTTCATTCGAGGACAAGCTCTATGGAGATATCAACAAGCTCAAGTCGACTGCAGCTTACTTTAACTGTATTCAGGTTGACATTTAAATGTACATGAAGAAGTATTTAGACTGCCACACTTATACCACAGGCATGTCGGTTACACAAGCCTCCCAGAGGCATGAAATGGAATATTGCTTGGATAGCAAATCCATTACGTGGAAAGTCCGAATCGAAAGCTCACTGTGTGGGCTTCATAAAAGGTGGAAAAAGTGTCCTAGTGGCACAAAATGGAATATTGCTTGGATAGCAAATCCATTACGTGGAAAGTCCGAATCGAAAGCTCACTGTGTGGATGTCATCTGCAAACAGCATTCTTCTGGCTTCTGGAAGAACAGCCTATGGTGAATGGAACGCCCAATATACGGAAGTGAGGCTAAGCAGCCATGTGCAGGACGTGACGATTCCTTGGGTGAGCCCAGTACCAGAGCGCTGTGTGTTGGCTCTGCAATTATGGAAGCCTCCTTGGATGGCGGGGAATGCCCATGGTCTGCCCCTGCCTTCCCTTGAGGGCCGACCAGGATGCCTTTGACTGTTCTATATGGGCCAGCTGGGATGGGAGATAACACCACAACAGTGAGAGTCTAACGTCCTAAGAAACCCCCTGGGAAGGTTAACCCGGTCAACAAATGCCCGCAGAAGTCGGATGTGTCGGCCTAACGGCGCAAGAACACAGCTCTGCTGTAAACAGGCACAACACAATCACGTCTGGAAAAAAAAACTCCGGATGAACGAAGAAGAAGAAGAATTAAAGGGCACGAAGTTGACTATTAATCGGAACTAGATATCAGTCACAAAGAGTTACTTTGCATTAGCAGAGTTGGACTTTAAAGAAAGTGATTATGATTCTGAAAATGTGTTTGTAAATTGCCGTATAGATGACGGAAAATCACAAACAGCATGCTGTATTTCGTAAATATTTGTGTTCATATATGGATTACCGGCAACAATCATGTGAGTGACATATTCTGCATGCTTTTCCCTTCATTGTGTTGTTTATTTAACTAAAATCGGTTGACTAACACCTTATTTATGATGTTTTTACTAACACAACCCGAAATTTTTCTTAACCTGAAAAAATCTTGCCCGTTCAGGGCTAACAAATGGACAAGTGTCTGCCCTGTAAAGGGTTAAATAGCTTTAATTTAATTTGCTTGGTAGAGCATGAATTTCCGATCTGGAAAGCAATCAGTGCAGTAGTTTTCACTGTTTTATGCGGTTTGTTCATTTCTATGCTTTATTTAGTTCACTCCCTTCTTTTAAAAAAAAAACATTACAACTGTGAGGTTCTTTCATGTACATCTGAGAACAAATAAGATGACAACATACTGAACCCAGAGTGTACTGCTTTTGCCATTAGCACTTGACCAAAATATTATTTCTTCATTATCAATTATCCTCTGTTTTTAGATGTAATTCGAAAGAAGAATAAAAGAAGATATTTTGGCCTTGAAGATGTGGTACACAGCACATGCTCAATACAGCTTATATTTTAATTCTGTAATTTATTTAGTGTATTGTCTTTCTTGTTGTAATCATCTTCTCATTTTAACATTTATCTTGTCTTCAAAGAAGCATTGTTTCTTTTCAGTTACATGTTTGTTTTTGAATATCTCAGGTGTTTGCAGTGCGATGTGGGGGTGCAATGGGTGTAATTATGAAAGGGCCAGAGGAGAAAGTGTGTGCCTCTTTCAGGTAATACATTTGTATTGAATGTGACATTTTGTTAATATATACAGCCAAGCAATACTAATGAAGTAATTAATTGGAAGAAGAGTATTCTTTAGGAACTGACTTAACAGAAATACCATGGATGACAGGAAAATGGGGAGTAAAACAAACTTCTTATTTCAAACATTGTGTTTCCATTCAGCATCAGATTAAGAAGAGACATCTAGAGCAAACTTTAATTTGTGCTTACATGATGATATTCATTGCTTCAGATATTCCATGAATCCGTTGATTGTGGAGGCATCCACTTATTATGTTTTCATTGTGTTAAGTGCTAGTGCTTTTTATGGGGCACTGTCGAGTGGTAATTATATTATATGACCTAACCATCAGGCTTGTTGTATTTTAATGATGTCAAAAAATGTTAGACTCTCCAGTTGCAAACACAACAGGTTTTATGGCGTAGTGTGTATCTGCGGAACCCATTTACAATATGCCACTGTATTCTGACTACAAAATAACTTTGCTCAGCACTTTCGGTTATAACACTGTATGATAGAGAGAGAGAGAGAGAGAGGGGGGGGGGGGGGGGAGATGGGAGCATAAGAGAGGGGGGCTGGGAGCAGAAGAGAGGGGGAGAAAGAGAGAGAGGATGAGAGAGACAGAGAGAGGGAGATGGGAGCAGAAGAGAGGGGGGGCTGGGAGCAGAAGAGAGGGGGAGAAAGAGAGAGAGGATGAGAGAGAC
Source organism: Cepaea nemoralis (assembly GCA_014155875.1). Lineage (NCBI taxonomy): Eukaryota > Metazoa > Mollusca > Gastropoda > Stylommatophora > Helicidae > Cepaea > Cepaea nemoralis. Next base: position 52,566 of record JACEFZ010016683.1, read on the forward strand.
AGAGAGAGAGGGAGATGGGAGCAGAAGAGAGGGGGGCTGGGAGCAGAAGAGAGGGGGAGAAAGAGAGAGAGGATGAGAGAGACAAACAGAGAGAGAGAGAGATGGGAGCAGAAGAGAGGGGGGCTGGGAGCAGAAGAGAGGGGGAGAAAGAGAGAGACAGAGAGAGAGAGATACATTTTACTTAGTAAACTGACTAGGTTATTAAAAATATGCTTATTTTGTAAACTTTGTTTGTGTATTATATGTTAGAATTATTTATGAATACTAACAGCCATTTGATTTAAATATTTTGAGGTGCCTTAGGAAAACAGAATTTTCAAATGTTATGTTATATAATATATTAAGGAGCATAATTTCCATCTGTGTTCTGTGTAACTCTACAGGATGGAAGATCGAGGTGAAATTGTATCAATAAAATTTTCACCGGATAAAAGAATCCTTGCAGCACAACGCTATCTCAAATCAGTGGTAGGCTGCAAATAGATTAAAACTTTAAATAAATGTGTTTATATGATATGATACTATATGATATAATATGATATGGTATATATGGAAGTCAGTATGACCGAATGGATAAGTGTGCCTGTTCTTAAAAATCTGGTGTGCGTATGCTGAGGTAGCGGGTTCAACCCCTACACTGGTCAGTTGGACTAACATTTTGACTTCTTGTCCTTGACTTGTGGAAATAATTACAAGTACCTCTGAAGTCAGAATGGGTTCACCTGATGGAAGGAACACTGGTAATAGGGAAAGCTAGTCCACATGCAAAAATCAGTCTAGTGCACTAGAAGTAGCGTGTGTATGGTCTGCGCTTGAGTTCAAAGCGAGCCTACGCACACACAGAAACGATATGCATGCACCTGTCTACCTGCATGCTTGCTTACCTGCCTCTCCCTGTCTGCCTCTCTACCTACCTCCTTCCCTCACTCCTGCCTGCAAGCTGATTACACACATATTTACACACATATATATGTAATATGAGGGCTTCAAAAAGTTCCTGGCATTTGTATATTGTACAGGAACATTAGAATAATTACCAGGCATTTCCTTGAAAATAGTTCCCTTCTGCAACTGCATACTTTTGCCAACACATCACACCGGTGTTGGACAGAATCCTGGATCTCATTCTTTGAAAACTCTCTCAGCCATATTGTCATGCTGGTGTTATCATTCTCAGCATCCTTGAACCACCGCCCTTTCAGGCCAGTTTGAGTTAAAGAAGACCAAGCACATGGTGCCAGGTCCGAAGAATATGGAGGGCAGTCACATTGTGCTTTGAGAGTTGCTACTTAACCAGTATGGGTTGATGTTTGGGCAGTCATCCAATATGGGGATTATCATTGAAACTAACCTGACCTTCGTATAATTCCTTGTGCCACTTAGAAACTTATGATTTCTTTCTTGCAGTATCATAACATTTTTACTGAAGAATGGTTAATGTCTCTGAGGAGATCTCTCAAGGAATACCAACTCTTAACACTTGTATGTTACTCACTGAAATGTTGATACTGACCAAATCACTCCTTGAGGTCTGTTTGGTCACAAAGTTATGAGTTTTGTACCATATTCCAATATACCAAGATGGCATGGAAATGGAATCATTTGCATTTTACTTTGTGACTCAGTGGACCAGATTTTCCAGTGTAAATTATTATTACTAACCATTGAAATATATTATACTGTAAGTAAGTAACATCCATATTTTAGAAATTTTCATTTCTTTTCTTAGGAATTCCTAAACTTTCAAGAGGATCTAACCACTGATCAACAAGAATATTCTCAGACATGTAAAGTAAGTTTTTCTTTGCTGATTTACTTTACTATTTTTATTGTGGATATCTTTTCTTTAGTATTTTAACCTCATCCTTTCCCCTAGGAGAAACTTCGGGATTGGCAGCTGGAGTGTTAGAATGGGGAGAGATGGCACAGGTAGTAGAAGAAATGAAATAATATAAAATTTTGGGATTAATAATATGGGGAGGGATTTGGAGAAAGCTGCTGGAGATATTTGGAGAAATCTGCAGGGGATATTTGGAGAAATCTACAGGGGATATTTGGAGAAAGATGCAGGAGATATTTGGAGAAAGATGCAGGAGATATTTGGGGAAATCTTCAGGAGATATTTGGAGAAATCTGCAGGGGATATTTGGAGAAAGGCGCTGGAGATATTTGGAGAAAGCTGCAGGAGATATTTGGAGAAAGATGCAGGAGATATTTGGAGAAAGATGCAGGAGATATTTGGGGAAATCTTCAGGAGATATTTGGAGAAATCTGCTGGGGATATTTGGAGAAAGCTGCAGGAGATATTTGGAGAAATCTGCATGAGATATTTGGGGAAATTTTCAGGAGATATTTGGGGAAAGCTGCAGGAGATATTTGGAGAAATCTGCTGGAGATATTTGGAGAAAGCTGCAGGAGATATTTGGAGAAATCTGCATGAGATATTTGGGGAAATTTTCAGGAGATATTTGGGGAAAGCTGCAGGAGATATTTTGAGAAAGCTGCAGGAGAAAAAGAAGATGATAACAGAAGGTCATTTGGTTTTGTGACTGACATTTTGCTCATAACTTTATTTTATTTTTTCCCAGCAAGAGTATAAAATAAAGGTTAGCTTCATGGCCATATCTATCATGCAAGTAAAGAAAAGAACTCTTTTACACACATTGAGGTGTATCTGGTATATGGTGCCAACCCAAGACTTTTGTAGCCCATTGGATGGGTAATGTGGTCTTACCATGCCGACTGCCTTTAATTTCCAGGACATTTTCTGGTACCAATTTTAGACTGAGTCAACAAGGGAGTCCGGGTGAGTTTGAAACTATCTGCCTTAATGTGGATTCAGACACACAACTGCAAGGCTGGCAGGCTAGCCGTTGTGCTACTGCAGCTCCCAAGCTTGGAAATACTTCACTATTGAACTTTAATTATGTTTGAAATCTCAGAGATATACTTGAAAACTCAAAGAGAGTGTATGAAAAGTATGTGAAAACCCAGAGTATATGCAAACTTGAAGATAGTATATGAAGACTCATACAGTGTACATGAAAACTCAAAGAAAGTATATGAAAATTTTATCTGAAAACACAGAGTGTATACAAACTCGAAGAGAGAGTACATGAAAATTCAAAAAGAGTATGTGAATACCCAGAGTGTAGGAAAACTCAAGCAGAATATGTGAAACTTATGTATGAAAATTCAAAGAGAATATTCAAAAACCTAGAAAGTGGGAAAACTCAAAGATATTATGAAAAGAGTATTTTAAAACTCATATACTGGAAGACCCCGGTTAACTTCGGGGTTACGTTCTTGGAAAACACGACTTTAAGTGAAACGACGTATAGCGAAATACTATACAGGTGTATATACAGGTGATGACATTATGGCGGAACATAGCGACGTTGATTGAAGTAATGTCACATTGTGACAACAATGTTATAGAGAAATGACCTAAACCAAAGCGGCATATAGCGGGGCCTTCCAGTACAGTATATGAAAACTCAGAAAGAAAAACAATTCCACAACAAAAATGAGAAAACTCTTCATGCACTAAAGAGTTACAGTTATTGGTGTATGAAGTATCAGTTAATTTTGTTTCCTGAAAACATGCTATTTCATATAACTTACAAGAGACTGAGAGCTGATGCTTGTTTACATGAACATTCCTGCATCCTTCTTGTGTATCAAATGTATTGTTGCAGGGCAAAGCTACAGAGATCAGAGGGTTTGTGTGGAGTTCCAATAATGAAATTGTATTCATCACGAGTTCAGGTTTGGAGCATTACCAGGTATATTCTGTTGTACACTAGAAGAATTGAACCGTTGCCTGTTATTTTGATTAAATATGATTGATTGGTTTTGAATCCACTAGAAGACTGAATTTAACTCTTAAGTCCAATGTTAAGACTGAGTTTAACTCTTTAAGTTCATTGTTAAAGTTTGCAGTATTGTTATTTTTGACTAAATTTCATTCATTCAACAGCATGTCCTTTACAGAAAGTCCAATATTAAGACTGAGTGTAACTCTTTAAGTTCATTGTTAAAGTTTGCAGTAATGTTATTTTTGACTAAATTTCATTCATTCAGTAGTTTGTCCTTTACTGAATTTCGCTCTTATAACAATATTCTGGAAAACTTCTTGGTCATAAGCAAGATGTCCCGCATCCGATACACCCATCTGGACATCATCTGCCACATCCTGTACCTATCTTCTCCTTGGTCTTCCTCTTTCTCTCTTCCCGGGCATATACCCCTCCATTATTGTTGTCTCCAAACTATCATGACGTTTCAAGTGACCAAAATTTTTAAATTTTCTTTGTTTTATAGTCTTTAGTGACTAAATTTACTTCTGAATAATGAAGGTACCAACAATATATTGCACAATTAACTGCCTGGCATATTTTGTTGTATCTTGTCAGGTACATACTACCGAAAAAAGTTCAACATATATTGAAAACAATATAAAATAACATGAAGTAATGCAGCTTTGCAGAACATATTTACAAAAAAACATAGGATGTTGCGGTGACTAGCCTTCATCAGCAAACAAATACACAAAACACAACATATAAACACGGAGAAAATGTTACAGTTACTACTTAAGACATAATAACGAAATGAGAAGAATGGAAAGATGAGAACAATAAAAAGAAAACCCCCCAAAAAATGAACAAAATGTACTACTTTTCTCAGAATCCCAGGCTGTGAAACTCATTTACATCTCCACAGCTTTACCGCAACTCCACCCATTTTATTCAGACTTCAACATATATTGAAGTAGCATAATGATTCCTTTTAACTGAAATACACCAAATGCATTGTCATAAGTTTCAGACAGGATTATTTTTGCGAACCTGTGGCTCTAGAGTCATCCCAGCCTCATAAAAATAGGTCCCGGACAATTTTCAGAATGATCTGGGAATGAAAGGTAATGAGGAGGGAAACTGGTCATCCCACTTCATATGTTATGGCCTAGAATATGTGAAGGTCTGACACTTCACACCCCAAGGGCATTATCTACTATAAGACTGTCTTGATTATTTCTGTTAATAGACTTCACATTATAATCAACAGTTTGATCTGTACAAGTTTTGCAGCATTTCTATTTTTCATTGATTCTTCTTCTTCTTCTTCTTCTTCTTCTTTGCGTTCATCCGGAGTGTTTTTTCAGATGTGATTGCGGTTTGTCTAAGTTATGCGCCCTTGGGCCGAAACCCATAGGCCAACACATCCGACTTTAGCGTGCTTTTTTGATCAGGTGGCATTCCTGGGAGACTCTCACTGTTTGCGGTACCGTCCACAACGTTGGAACGTTGGAACGGTCGAAGACTTAACGGTCATACCTCAAAGGAAGGCAGGGACAGTCCATGGCATTTTCCGCCATCCAGGGTGGCTTCCATAATTGCAGAGCCGACACATAGCGCCCTGGTGCTGGGCTCACCGAGGGAATCATCATGCCCTGCTCATGGCTGCTTTAATTCCTCACTTCAATATATTGGGCATTTCGTTCGCCCTGGGCCGTTCCCGCACAAACCAGACTGGTCTGCAGATGGTATCCACTCAGCGAGTTTTCGATTCGGACATGTGCTTGTCATTGTGCCCGTCATAACTGTTCCAGACACGGCCGACATTCGGAAAACTACCTAGTCAGAGCTGTTCCGAACAAGAGTGGCATTCAGAAACTAGGTAGCTGTTCCTAGCATGAGGGAAGACTAGTTAGAGCTTTTGGGGCCACGAAAGACATCTCACTCAGATGTAATTACGTAGTGCCAATTTTTATTTTGCCGCCCGTAGGCTGGCACTTCCGTCTTCGGCGGGCATTTTTAATGAGGTTAGCCGTCCTCGGGTTTTGAGGCAAGTTAGACTCTTATTTCGACTTCCACTCAGCAAGCTTTTGCTTCGGGATGCCACCTAATGGATTCATTAGCCAAGCATTCCATTTCATGTCAACAAGACTATTTTCCACCTTTGACTACACTCACTCCATGAGTACGGCTGCAGACTTTCATCGGAACGTGCAACTGAGGTGTTTTTCCACCTTTAGTACTCGATCACGAGGCAGGCTACATGTGCTGCCGGCTCAGCACCTTACCTCCGTATGTCTGTGGGCGAGAAACAGCCAGGCCCTCTCATCCGGGGATCCCTCATATCCCCCAGCTAAGAGCCTTCGAATGAGTATCTGCACCAAGCATGTAGCGTGCTCAGCACCTCACCTCAATTTTGATGTAGGTTTGTGTCGGCCAGGCTCTCTCATCCGAGGGTTTATGGCTTAGAGACGTTCAGCCATACCCTTCGGCTGAGAGCCTTAGAGGTTGTGTTCGGACTGAGACTATTGGCATCGTTCGCCTGATTTAGACTGCTATCCTCAGTCTACCTGCAGAGCAGCAGGTTGTGTCTCTCTTAGTCTGGTCCCTATCCCAAGAGCTGTCCAATATGTAGTTAATATCCATCGGCATAGCGCTTGGGGTCAGTGGGACACACAAGCTCCCCCACCACGGTATGGTGGAGACACATCGGGGGAGTTTTTTCATTGATTGATTTCTGTTATTAACTAAATAGTATGGTTTTATTGCCATCTTGGCCTTCATGTCTAAGTCCTGAATTAAAAATTATCTCAGCAGACATGCAATAGTACAAAATGTGTAAATAATAGTTTTATGTCTTCATTTCTGTTATTAGACTGTACAATATGTTTTCATTGCTACTTTGCTCTGTAGTGTCAAGCCGTCTGCCTCAGCTCCGAAGGTCATAGGTTAATTTTCAAACTGCATTTTTCAGGCCATGAGTGCAATATTTTCCAGAACTATGAAGTTCTGCAGAGAGAAACTGTGTCAGATGGGGTTAAAACTGGTGCAATGGATTCAGTCCTCTCACTTTTGACCCTTTTGTTTTGCTTATAGTACATTGTCTACTGATTGAATCAGCTGAAGATGTGGACTTGGTGTTTGTTTTGTGGTTTTAAGAATCAACATCACAGCACTTTGGACAAACCCACAGATGTTCTGTCCCCCTCAGCAACAGTCACAGGGTGAAGATGCTGATCATTCCAGTAACACACTGGTTATAAACATGTCAGGTTTGTCCTGCCATACATCCCTCTTTTCTGGAATCGCACTTAATTCCAAACTCAAGCATCTTAAATGTGTTGTCTTATCTGTTATTGTGTCCACAACTAACAGTCATTCATAGAAAGTCCATTGCAGAATGCTGCTCCCAGCACGGCCAGCTGAAAAATGCCTTAGTCTCCTGCCTTATGCACCTTCACGCTCAAGGTGCTGGTCAATGCCTGTCTCTTTTTTCCAGGAACCATGCCATCCTTCAGTGTTCTTTCCAACTGTGACATTCAGTCTTCAAAATATCCCCTTTGTCCATCGTCCGTCCAGCTACTGGAACTCTTGAAGCCAGCTCACCGTCCAGCAGGAGCTGAACATTATATCCGTGTAAGTCCTGGTAAGGGAGAAGTATCTAAACCAGCTCATGCCACATTTGTCCATTTTTAACTTGATGCAATATGCACTGAACATAAGAAGATGGGAACTGATATGACATAGATAAAATGCCCGTTGACCGGCTAATTTCTGCAAATATCTTTTTTCCTGGAATACATGAGAAAACAAAGGACACATTTAAGCCATAATTGCATGCCTGACAAAACAGATGAAGATGTTAGCACTCTCAGTTTGGCCTCTGCAAGTTGTGTAAATGATTTTGCCATGCATGTAAAAGGATTATTAGTTCATTTCTTGTTTAGTTTGTATGTAGTTTAACAATAGCAATTTCAACATTTCACTTTCAGGTTATTCCTGAAAAAAGAACTCTCAGGAACCTGAAAACACTAAGTTTACAGGTGAACTGGTATTTCTGGCTGGTAAGTGGCAATCTTTTGTCAAACTGGTTGCATTTTGTAATAATACAAACTCATTTTTGGATGTTGTCTTTTACACAGTATGACTGACTGATTTGGTATGTGAGTTACTGTGTGTGCTTTTACTGTGCATACATGCAGTCTACTATGTGTGCACATGTTTATGTCGCTTAAAAGTTGACAGGGTTGACTTCATTGCACTGGGCTTGATCCCATATGGCTCAGTCTCTTTCTGCAGCACGGAAAGCGTCGCACAATGCACAAACTCCATAGCTTCAGTGACTACCCTCAGGAGACTTTAAAAATGCACTCGTGAACCGAAGGACTCAGCCCAAAATCAAACCCACAACCTTCAGAGCCCGAATCAGACAGCTTGATCACTTCACCACGGAGACTCCCACACATGTTTATGTGTTACTGGGCAAGCATGTGCATTTGTGTGTTATGAGCATGCATGTTTCTCTCTCTCTCTCTCTCTCTCTCTCCCCCCCCCCCCCCCCCCCCCCCCCCCCCCCCCCCGCCCCCCTTTTTCATGCTCTTATAACTCAATTTATAACTTTCCTTTCTACAGAGCTACTTAAGTCTTGTTATTTTAGCAACTTAAGCAATGTTGACACGCAAATGCAGACATACTGCCTTGATTTTCCTGAGACCACTCCCTGAGAGAGCTGAGTTAAGTCAAGAATTGGCATCACTGTTCTTGGGACATTTCCATCCTTGCTCAATCCCCATCTTAAACAACTGGCTTAAGTCCCAATTCTTATGTCTCTGAGGAATCACGCCCATGACCTTTTTAGTGTAGATGATTGTTCTTTAACTTTACAATGCAGAGAAAGAAGTGACAGGAGCCAGAAGGAACAATAAAAGAAAGAGAGAGGGATACACAAGATTGGCTCTACTTTTGATAATAATATATACTATTACTGTCTTGAGTTTCAAACTCTAGTGCTTGAACCATAGAACTCTGTATCAGTACTCACTTCATCTTATATATAAATTGCAATCTCCGTCTGTATGTATGTATGTATGTATGTATGTATGTGTGTGTGTGTGTGTGTGTGTGGGTGGGTGGGTGGGTGGGTGGGTGACGTAACGTAACGTAACGTTATGTTATGTTATGTTATGTCCTTCCTTTATTTGTTCGCGAACGGCCCATCCGATTGAGATGAAATTTTCTACACGCTTTCCTTTCATTCCAGCGCTGCCAACTGTGATATTTTGTTAGTGTGAAATCGCCTGCTTACTCAGTATTATTTCATTTTTCATTATAATTTCATATATCTCAGGGGACCTAACTCTGTAAAAGTTATTTCAAGGGGCGTAACTTTTCTGTATAACTTATAGTCATATTGTGGCATCGTTTTCAAAGATTTATAAACTCTTTGTCCATAGTTATGTACCGGCATATGAGTTAAAATAAATAATGATACAATCTGTAAGGCATTTTCAAAGTTTTCATAAAAATAATGCACAATGCATAACATTGTAACTCATCTTTTTTTGCTTAAGAAGTTACTGTAGTCATGCAGGTGATTAGAGTTTTTATTAAAAATAATGGATGGTGTGTGGAAGGACATTCTTTTAAGTTACTTTTTTTGTTGTATGAATTTAATGAGAACTTATATGACTACTTATATGAATTAAATGAGATGCTCCCCACCAGGGACTGGGCGAAGCCGGACAGGGTCAGGCAGACAGATAGACAGATAGACAGTCGGGAACAGGAACTTATATGACTACTTATATAAATTAAATGAGATGCTTCACACCAGGAGCTGGGCGATGCCGGGCCGGGTCAGACAGACAGACAGACAGACAGATAGTCGGTAACGGGAACGGGAACTTATATGACTACTTATATGAATTAAATGGGATGCTCCCCACCAGGGACTGGGCGAAGCCGGGCAGGGTCAGGCAGACAGATAGACAGACAGATAGACAGACAGATAGACAGTCGGGAACGGGAACTTATATGACTACTTATATGAATTAAATGAGATGCTCCACACCAGGAGCTGGGCAATGCCGGGCCGGGTCAGACAGACAGACAGACAGACAGTCAGTCAGTCGGTAACGGGAACGAGAACTTATATGACTACTTATATGAATTAAATGAGATGCTCCCCACCAGGGTCTGGGCGAAGCCGGGCAGGGTCAGCTAGTAAGTTATAAAAGAAAGAGAAGAGAAAGAGAAGTGCACATGATTATGTGTAATTATGACACATACGCACAATTACTACCTTTTGAACTCTGGAACGCTATATCAGTAGTGACTACAGAGGTTGACCAGCACAAAGATGAACACAGCACATTGCAGACGCCTTAGACATGAGGATGCCTGAGGCAGGAGAACTGGCAGAGCATCGAGAAACTTGTTGATGGGTCATGATGAGAGAGACATTTTGCAAAGGATGTGCTACATGGTGACAAGGATGAGAGAGAGAGAGAGAGAGAGAGAGAGAGAGAGAGAGAGAGAGAGAGAGAGAGAGAGAGAGAGAGAGAGAGAGAGAGAGAGAGAGAGATGCACACAAACATAGATAAGTTAAGTTAACGTTAATATTTTGTGTTTCATAGATTTGCATTCTTTCATACAGGCTTCCAGCAGCATATTGCTAATTTCATCAGGGACTCTAGGAAATGTACTGCATCCATTTCAGTTCAAAGTGAGTTTCATATTTAAATATTTGGAATCTTTTAAGTATTTTAAACATAAAGTACCTTTAACTTCTAGAGTAATGAATAACAGCTACCTGGAAGAGACTAATGAAAGTAGAACATTATATACAACTATAAGAAAGAGACAAACGGTGTTGTTTGGTCACGTGATGTGAAGAGAAGCAATTTGACAACTGGAAATATCAGTGGTAGATGAGACAGAGGCAGACCATCAGAAATGATGATGGATGGTCTAAGATGATAGCTCCATGTTGGTGATTCTGTCACACCATTTTAGTCCTTCTATTTCACTCAGAGACCAGTTAATGAATGTTGATAGTTTATTTGTAGTTGTTTTAGTCATTTAGACTGGGTCAACTTTTGGGATCATGCAGATAGTGTGGCAGAATAGATAAATCATCATGGCCTAGAGAGAATGCTGCTGTAGAGGATCTGGCCGACAGTCAGTGCTCCGAGAAAAGGCCAGGCACATTATCAGACTGGAACTGTTACCATTAGTATTGGGACTCCTCGCTGGTTGTTGAAGATGAGGATAGGGCATGTATAGGAATGTCCTGTGTGCTGTGATGTCAGTTTTTGACTCTTCTAATCTCAACTCTACAACAAAGAAATGACTGTGCATTAATCATTGACAGCCTTCTCGATGCATACAGCTGCCGCTCATTTTGGGAGTCTTCTTCTTCTGCGTTCATCCGGAGCTTTTTTTCCGGATGTGATTGCATTGTGCCTGTTTAGAGCAGAGCTGCGTTCTTGCGCTGTTAGGCCGACACATCCGACTTCTGTGGGCATTTGTTGACCGGGTTAACCTTCCCGGGGATTTTGGGAGTCACTGGAGTAACTGATAAAAATGTCATGATTTGTCTGGTAAAGAAGGAACTAAGATACACATTTGCTAGGACAAACTCAACTCTTGACAAAACAGAAATGTTAATACAAGATGCTTGGCTTTTGTCATCACCAATTCAGCAACCTGGGGTCATGGCCAGGCTTCCCAAGTTTGAAGCAGATTTGCCGGTAGTCCCCAAACCACAGAAGTTGTCACTGCTGGACAGAGATGTGACCATGGCAGTTATGTAAGCTATTTCTTGATGTTTTTTGACACTGTTTTTATACAATGAATTTGTAGGTCAGCATGGCCAAATGGATAAGAACGCATGTTCTTAAACATATGGTGTGCAGATACCGAGGTAGGGGGTTCAACCCCTACACTGGACAGTTGGACTAAAATGTTGACCTGTCGTCCTTGACTTTGGGACATAAATTACAAGTACCTCTGAAGTTGGAGTTGGTTTGCCTGATGGCGAGAGACATTGTTAATAGGGAAAGCTAATCCACACTCAAAATTCAGTCCAGCACTACTAGAAGTAGTGTATGGACTATGCTTGAATTGAAAGCAAGCGAGTGCAAAAACAATACAATGAATTTTGTTTTCTTATTCATTGCTCTTAGTTGTGGTGGCATAATGGCTATATGCTCACCTATCGACCCAGTGGACATGGGTTCAAATATACATCTGGGTGGATTATACAAATTGACCTTGACTCCCAGGTCAACCCAGCCTAAAGTGAGTTCCATGAAATGTCTTGGGAAGTAAAGGCGGCTGACCCACACCACCCACCAGGAGCTTTTTTGAATATGTTGTAGCATTTCTGAATAGTCTAGTATGTATTTCTGAATGTCTTGTATGTATTTCTTAATATCTTGTAACATTTCTGAATGTCTTGTATCTATTCCTGAATGTCTTGTATCTATTCCTGAATGTCTTATGTGATGTCCTGAATGTCTTGTATGTATATCTGAATTTTTTGTTCTAATGATTAGAAATGAGTGCTTATATTTAATGTGACTAAGGTGGTTGTTCATTCACAGATATGATCATCTATATGTTGTTGTATTACGTCATCCACTGAACGCATCAAGTGGAGCAGAAATTGTTCTTTATCAACTTCAGAAGTAAGTGTACTTTCCACCATTCTATTAACAAATGTGGGGTTTTACATTTTGTAAATGAATGTAATAGTGTTTACACAAATACTTATAAATTGTTGCAGTGGTTTTACAATATTACAGTGCTTTTTTAACATATTTTACAATCTTTTTTTAAAATGTTACAGTGTTTTTAAAATGTTGAAGTGTTTTTTAAAATGTTGAGAGAAATACTGAATGAGATCAAGGTATAGTAAATAGAATATGTTGGCCACATAAAAGACATAATATCCTGCTGAAAACCACACTAGAGGGAAAAGCGAGAGGGAAACATGTAAGAGGAAAACAACAGTTGAAATGAGAAGATAACACCAAGAGATTGGCTGGAAAGAGGATGTTAGCTGTACCATTTTGTGAAAAAGATAGAGAGTGCAGGGAGATCCATTACTCCCAACCTTCCTATTGGAAATGGCAACTGATCTGATCTGCTGTTTTTAAACAAAAATGGCAACTTGGAAGCATGATGAAATGATAGACATGCACAGATACAAGAGAACATAAGGCCAAAGTCTTTAATATTGGGCATAATCACAAGAATACATAGCTAGAAAACTTAAAGATCACAATTGCAAAGACGTAATCCTACATTTCAATTTCACTGAAATATGTGGATTACTCACCTGCGATGATGAGACTTCAGTTTTCCAGCTAAGTATTTATGTTTGTTGATAAAGACTTTGTTTGAAACATTTGCTTGTTTCTGTATGTGTCTTTCCTTTCATTGAGCTTCCTATTGGGTTTTGTGTTTATTCAGATTCCTGTATCAGCTGTTATGATGTTCATGCTTAAGGATTTAGCATAGTTTGGTTTTGATTTCTTTTACCTTTCTTCTTCTCGTTTTTCTGTTTCTTCTTTTCTTTCTCGTTTGCGTTCTTATTATTGTACTATAGCTTTTACCCAATCCTTACTCTCCCTGTTCTCATCCAGTTTGTTTGTAATTCTTTTTCTAATTTTTGTTTAGGCTGTTGCTGCTTGTTCTCTGTCTCCTATTTCTTTTGCTTCACATCCTTTATCTTGCACTTCTTCTAATTCTGTTTTCTCTTCTCCTGCTCCTTAAACTCCTGCTTGTTATATGATGATACCCCTGCTCAGTATACTCCTGCTTCATTTTGCTCCTGATCATTATATCATTATACCCCTGCCTCTTATAATCCTGTTCCTTACATTGCTGCTCTTTTTATGCCACATTCTCTTAATCATTGTTGTTCTCCTCCATAATTTCACTGTTCTCATTATTGATTGCTCATCCTTCTTATTTATCTTCTCTATTTTTCAGGTGATGCTTTGCCTGCTTTTACTGCAACTTCTCATTCCCATCTCCTCATCCTCATCCTACTGCTTCTACTTCTGCTTTCTTTTCTGTTCTTCCTCCTCCTTCCTCACTTTCTCCCTCTTTGTTATATTACAAATGTTACTGTAATTGCCAGCTATTCCTTTTAGATTTGTTTCCTTGTAAAGTAAATTATTTTTTTGGTAACTGTCACATGCTTGAAATCAGTCTGCCTTAAATCGTGTGAATGATAAAGTTCAATTTCTCTTAAATAATTTCAGAGAAAACCCAGCAAGAAAGACTGATGTCCTTAAGCTGGACATGAGTGGGAGATTCGCAATCAACGTGGTTGACAACCTTATTATGGTTCACCATCAAGCATCTAAGGTTTGTATAATGAAATACCTATTTCCATGTAGAGTTGTGTTCAGGACTCGTTAAGTTTTGTTATAGAGATGCATTATGGTATAAATAAATAATCAACCCCAATTTCTCTGTTTTGTGTCTGTGATGTAGCAGTGTAATCTGCCACCTGTAGGATCAACTGATGTAAACAAGAATTTGAGTGATCACAGCAACAAGTGTACAGCTACCATTATTGTTAGTGTTGTATGTCCATGCTTGCATTTCTGTAAAGTGTGTTAAGTGTAGTTCTTGTGTGACAGGCTGTGAACATAAATGTGTGCACAATATCTTAATGCATTATATCATTTAGTCATGTGAATACAATACTGATTTGGTCACCTCTCAGTATGTAGTTATTCAAGGAGCTCATTACACAGTTCTTGCTGGGATAGGCCTTAAATTGGCCTCTACATGATGTTAAGAAATGTGTTATATTGTCTCTCTTTTGCTTTTTTTTCTTGTCTATTATTACCATATTGCAAGAAGTATATCATCTACATATGTGAGAGTAGTTAGTTAGTCAACAGATCATCCTATTGCACATCAAACTATAAGTCCATAAATGCTCAGATCCTCTAGGCTCAGGCCTTTGATAAAGTAAGACAAGTCAACGTGGCAGAGATTCTTGCAGATCTACAAATTGATGGGAAATACCTCAGACTTGTAAAAAACATATATTGGAAACAACAAGCTGACATAAAGATTGATAATGGAGTAGGTCAGTATCAGCCTATTAAGAGAGGTCTGAGACAGGGATGTGTAATGTCTCCAGATCTTATTTCCCTATACAGTGAACATATTTTCAGAAATGTAGAAGATATGAAAGGAATCATCATTGGGGAATGTAACATAATAACATTATATCTGTGGATGAAACAGTGTTGATTGCAGACAATGAGTAGGATTTGCAACATTTAGTAGATGCAGTTGTTTCATGCATTGAACAACTAGGGTTAGAATTAAATTGTAAGAAGACACAGATTGTGGTCATCACTAGGAAGAAGGAAATACCACAATGTAATATACAAGTAAATGGGAATATTCTTAAACAAGTGAATGAATATAATTATCTCAAAACATTCATAACATCTTATGGGAGATGCCTTGAAGAGATTAGAACAAGAATCGCCATGGCAAAGGTAGCCTTTTGCAAGATGAAAAACATACAGACTGATTAAAAATATGTCAATTGCAACGAGAAAAAGATCGTTGAGGTTCTACATAGAACCTGTACTTTTGTATGGATGTGAAGCGTAGACAATGAGAGACAAGCTTAAAAACATCTGATGGCTGTTGAAATGTAGTTTCTGAAGAAAATGCAAAGGATACTATGGACAGACAGAAAAACCAATGACCAAGTCCTAAAAGAAACAAATGAATATCATACACTGATTAGAGAAATTAGAGATTAGAAAAATTAGACTGTCAAAATTTTTTTGTCACGTTATGAGAAGAAATAAATTGGAGAACTTGATGACAACTGGCAAGGTCGAGGGGAAGAGAACAAGAGGAAGGCAGTGAAGTAAATACCTGGATGGCTTGGCCATGTGGTATGGTCAAGACAAGAACACTGAGCTGATCCAGGATTCTGGTAATCGAGTGAGATGGCGAATCATGACCGCCCATGCTTATCAGCATGGCACATGAAAGGCTGGATCAACACAGAGCCTTAATGGTTGAGAGAAAAATTCTATTCCACTACTGCATCATGGACCACTGCATTGGTGGCTGAGTGCGCTAACCACTATGGTACAACTGCAAATATTTACTCATTCTTGGCATTATGAAATTAAACAACTTCATAACCTTTCCATACAGAATAATCTCTATTGTATTGATGTAGAGGCTGGATTGATTCTATGATAAATAAAGAAATAAGAGATAAATGTGTTCGAAACACAGCTGCGGGCAATTTGGCAGCAGACCAGAAAGCAGTGGCAAACTACTGAGTGTAAAACTTGCCAAGAAATCAGAAACAGCCAAAAAATTCTGGGGTTGACTGTGACATCCCGTAAAAGGATATGCAACTAACCTTTAACTTATTTTGTGCAGACTTCTGTGATCTTTGACATTCATCTGGATGCCAAGTCTGACGGCTACGTCAACTACCATTATCCAGTGTTGTCTCCACTTGGCATCAAGCCCTTCAAATTGCTGCTGCCTTGTAAGTATCCTGTTGATGCCTGTGGCTCAAAGGTTAGTGAAAGTCAGTTTCACAATTCGATGATATATCGGGTTGAGGGTTCAAAATCAACTGCAGGCTTTTATGGAAGCAGGTCGCTTTGCATGTAATGACTAACATCATCAGTTCTGTGTTGGTTCTTTTTTGGCTTCCTGCATGGTGCTGTAGTCTAGCTTTTCCACATTTGACTTGATGTTTTTGCAGTCTGCTGATGTAGAGATGTGGTTCTGTAAACAATTGTTAATGAAGAAAAATTGGAGGTGGTGGTAAATTTCAAATATCTTGGGTCATTAATGACCAACAATGGTGACACAATGAAAGAAATTAAAAGACAAATATCTGTTACTATTCAAAAACTAATACAACTGAATAAATTGTGGCAGTGGGACAGATAGAACTACAAAAATTAGATTTATAAGAGCATGCATCTTTTCCATTGCAACATACGCCTGTGAGACCTGGACACTTACTAAACAAGCTGAACAGGACATAAATGCCTTTGAATATAAATGTTATAGACGGGTTCTAAGTATATCTTGGATACAGAAAAGCATAATGAATCCATACAACAAGAGCTTGAATATCGAAGAAGGTTGGCTACTAAAGACAATAAAACAAAAGAAATTGAAATATTTTTGACACTTGAAACATCATGAAAGTTTTGAGAGCACAATAATGGAGGGGTAATGACCAGGAAGAAAGGAAGAGGAAGGCCAAAGAGAAGATGGGTGCAGGATGTGGCAGATGATCTTCAGATGGGTGTATCATACGCAGGACATCTTGCTTATGACCAAGAACTTTTCTAGAAGGTTGCTATGGGAGCAAGGTTCTGCAAAGGACATGCTACTGAATGAATGAATGAATTACCCTATTTATTTGGTGATGAGAAGGTCACATCACTGAAATTTGTTTATATATAAGTTTTAAAAAAAATGTCCCACAATAGTTACTGCGATAACTCTTACAGGATGTGACTGGTTTAGTGCATGGCTGTTGTCTATGAGTTTAAATTTCTTGCCCTTATAGCCCATGTTATGTGACACTGGTCATGTTTGTCAAGAATCTGCTGTCTCGTCTACTGTCAGTCATTTCTGATACTGACGTTCCTCCATGCCATTCTGTCAAACTGTCAAGCATCTTCTCTTTTGGTCTCTCCTGGCCTTTCTGTCCCTCCAGTTTTTCTGTTGTCTTGATGCACTCTAGCTTTCTTATTCTCATGATGTGCCCAAAAAATGTGGAGTGTCTGTTTATGATGTAAGTAGCCAGCTCTCTTTGTGAGTTAACTTCTTGTAAGGTATCTTCATTACTCTTTTTTTGTGTGTCCATATTTATCTCTAAAGTCACATCTCTGCTGATGCAAATTAATGTCAGTTATTTCCATTGTTTTCACAATTATATTGATTTTATAAGTGGGGTAAATGGGATAATCCCCTTGAGGTAGGATTTACTTTCTTGTTGACCTGGGCTCCCTGTCTAGCTGCTGTAGCGTGGTGGCTAGATGCTCACCTGCTGTACTGGTGGTTTTGGGTTCGATCCACATTAGAGTGGTTTGAAATTTTACAAAGTTGACCTGGGCTCCTTCGCCGACCCCGCCTGAAATTGGTACCATGAAATGTCTTGGGAAGTAAAGGTGGCCAGCGTGATCCTGACCACATCACCCCTTGAGTGCCGTTTGGTCTGTACAAACATGAGTCTAGCTCTTTATGCTCAAAGCACCTTAGGCATGTAAAAGAAACCTTTACATACTTTTCTTACAGAAGATATGCCAGGTATTTGACATGGTAGTAGTAGTAGGCCTCTTTCAGTCCTGTAGGACTATAGAGTTGTCCCGCTGGGGAGGCACCTGACAACACCGCTGGTGACTGCATAGTCCAGTGCGAGAGTGACAATCTCTGTCACAGTTTTCGCATCTGTAAGATGAGGCTGGTCCCGCAGTAAGTGACTGCATTTTATACCTGTGCCTTCTATCCTTGAGGTGGTGGGCATAATGTAAACAACTTGAGTACACAGATGACACAGTTTTGGTTACGGAAAGTGAAATGTCATTGCAAGAAATGGCGGATATAATTGCAGCAAATAGTCAAAACAAAGGTCACAATAAAAAAGCAGAAAAACTAAAGTAATGCTAATCACAATTAGAGGTGGGGCAGAGCCTAGAGACAAAAGGCTAGACAGTTTGACTTCATGGTATGATGAAATATCTGTATCAAAAATGACTTGCGGTATGATTGGCTGTAAGGATATGAAGTGTTAGACCGTTAATTATGGCATATTCCAAATGGCTTTCACCTGCTGCCAGAAGTCTGCCGTAACACTCTGTTAACTGTTGCAGAACATGGTACTTATTAGACTGTGGTCATAAATTGTTCCTTAGTTTCTTCATTTGTGAGATGTCCTGCGTTGTATTGTTTTCCATTTTTGTAAGAAATGATCTCTTGAGTTTTAGCTTAATTTTACTTAAGATCAGACGGTGGCCTGAATCTACATCTGCATTTTGGAAAACATTTACATCATGTAGATATGAGCTGCATTTTGTGGTAATATCACAGTGGAATTATTGTCTGATAATTAAAAAACAACAACCCAGGTGGGCATGAAGAACTTCATCAAGGAAAGCAAATATTCACATAAACCATAAGCCTGAAGGTACTTGAAGTAATTGTACTGGCTTTTCTGAGTAAGTAAATGACCCTTGTACACACCTTAAGGCACTTTGGACATATAGTGCTAGGCCCATACTTTTATAGATCACTTGGCACTCTGCAGGTGATATGGTCAGTACCATGACATTTCCTGGTACCCATTTTAGGATGGGTCGACTTGGGAGCCTAGATCAATAAATAACATATTCCCTGATGCAAATTTCAATCCATGAACACTGGGCCGGCAGGATAGCATCTAGCCACTATGTTATCATACCTGTCATTTCTACAGTGAGCCAGATATTTTATGGACAGCAGCTATTCATAGAAACTATAAGTCTGAAAATACATTAATATCATTGTACTGGCTTTCCTTCAGTGGGCTAGTTATATTGAAAGTGCCTGAGGAGGGTAATTTGTGATGGATTTATATGTAGCCATAAAATAATCCTGCATTGCTGTGCCTATGTTTTTGCTCTGTTTGTTTTGTGCTACAGTTTCTCTACTTGTTTTATGTTTGTTTGTCTCTTTAGCTGTTAATATGCAAGCTGGAATCGACAGGACTGAATACAACTGTGAACTCTGTATCCTTTCACTTTGTGAAATGGTATTTATTTGCTCTTAAAGTGTCTTTTGGGAATTGTTGTTTTTGTGTGTTGTGTGCATCTCTTATATCTCACATGAAAAAAACATTACTACTATTTAAAATATTGACAAATATATTTCTTTGCAGTCAGTATCCCATAACATATGAGGTACTCTAGAGTACAATTACTGGTTATCACATCAACTGTTATTTAGCCAGGTTTTGAAAAATACCATCTGTTATTGAGTTCGCTGTTAGAATAACAGCTATCATTTATCCAGATTATTTCTTACCTTCCATTGTTGAATCAGCCTTTTATCATACTTGCTATACTTATGACCTCCAAGGATTCCTTATTGTGTTCAAAACCACAGCTGCACAGCAGTGATTAACACCAGGTCTACTTGAGTTGGAAGTGGATGCCAAATCCCAATTTCTTAAGCAAATGTCACCAAATATCTCTGATTTTTTTATATGAATGTCATTAAATGCCTTTTAATTTTTCCAAATTAATGTCACTAAATATCTTTTAATTTTCCAATTTAATGTTTCTAAATATCTTTCAATTTTCCAAATTAATGTCATTAAATAGCTTTTAATTTTTCAAATGGATGTCACTAAAGGTACCATGTTCAGAGTGCATCTTGAAATGTTGCTCCAGACTGAGGACAGTCCACAACTGTGTGGGTATGGAAGGCAAGAGGAAACTACCACATTATGCATCTAAAAAAACAAAACGGTATCTGGTGATAAAGTTTGAACTTAAATGTTACAGAAAAGTGCTTAGAATATCATGAACCCAAGAAGAAGAAAAATTCTAACGTTCTGGAAGATCTGAACATCGAAGACAACGGGAGCATAAATAGTAACGTCTCAAAAACTGAACTATATTGGCCATTTTAAACGTCACAGTGGCTGGGAGAGAACAGTGATGGAAGGCATGGTTCCTGGAAGATGACGCAGGAGTCCAACCAGCATGAAGATGAACACAGGAAATTGCAGCAGCTTGGGCATCAGGGTCAGTGAGACAGGAGCAATGGCAAGAGACCTATAGACTTTTCAGTGTGCAGTAAAGAGAGCAACATTCTGCAAAGGACCTGCTGTGTGGTGATGATGTCACTAAATGTCTCATAATTTTCCAAATGAATATCACTATGTCTTAATTTTCCAAATGAATATCACTATGTCGTAATTTTCCAAATGAATATCACTATGTCTTAATCTTCCAAGTGAACATAGTTAAATGCCTCTTTTAGAAGTGAAAAGAAATAAAAACCAGTACAAAACTTAGAATACTGCTATATAGATAAGAATCTTGTAAAACAACTGCAACAATTACAGACTACAAACATACATTAATTGTTGCCTACACAGAATAGACAGATGGAAGAAATGATGTGACAGAGTTAGTAATGAAATGCTTAGGGAGAGAGAAAGATTGCTGTGAACAAGGCAGATTCCAGCGAATCAATAGGTGAAGGAAAATTGCTAGCACTGGATGAGCCTTATACTGAGACAACCTGAGAATAGTATAACTAGAAAGTTCTTTCGCTGGGATCAGCTGGCAAGCGAAATAGAGGGAAACCTAACAACACATTGAGAATAGGATTAGACAGAAATGAATAAAATGTGGAGGATATGGAGTGAGCTGCAGGAGATAGCAAAAGAAAGGACAGCTTGACATGAGTTAGGTTGAGGAAATATGCTCCAATAGGGGATAAAGGAGAAGGAAAAGTATAAGGCATGTCTCTTAATTTTCAAGTTAAATATCTAATGTTGTTTAATCTTTAAAATGAATGCGACTAAATATTCAATCTTTAAAATTAAAATGGCTTCCTGTGATTCTGGCTCAACATGAGTGCTTCATAGTAGCTACTGCAGCAAAGTGACTCACCTATCCATACAGTGATCTGAAGTTCGATCCTCAGTATTTACAGGTTTGAAATACAGCTCCGCAGTTAATTCAGCGTTATAAAATAAGCACTAGCTTGCTGGAAAATAAAGATGGCTGGGTTAAGACTGACTCTTCTCAAGCCATTCAATCACTGAAACTATCAACCCACTGCCATATACCTAACATCTCAGTGGCATATTAAGTCTGGTTATTTTAACATTTTATGTGTGCCAATTCATATGTCCTATATACGGTCTCCCTGATCTATGGGTTAACGTCTTTCTCCGTAATCCCGCATATTCTCATGAGTAACGTAACCTGCGCGAGAATCAGTAGCGGTTCTTGCCGCGTTGGTAACTTGCGGGGTATGTGAGCCGGTCGCTCAGAAAGCATTGGCAAACTACTGAGCGTAATCTTGCCTAGTACATCCACAGCAGCCAAAAAATGCTGATGTTGACTGCAATGTCCTGTAAGGGATATGCAACAAACAAACAAAATATATATATATATATACAAAGGTAGGCTTTAAGTGTGTATACATCATTAGAATAATATACTGTTTTTGACTGCTAAAGGAATGTGTTTACAAGTAATTTGTGTATCTGTAAAATAGTTATATTATTCCTTAGCATCACAAAGATTCTGCAAATTGGATTGTCTTCCAGCCAGATATAGTCATTGATGCAAAACTGGGTAAGTAAGTGTTTTTATTCTGCTAAGTTTGTGGGAAAGAGTTTCCAGTAAAGTAAGTAACTCAACTGAAATAGAACGTTGAATAGGTCAACTTTACTAGAACAGAGTCACAAGTGATAGAATGGATGTCACGGATAGAAAGCCTTAGGTTATAACTACATGAAATAACTACAAAAACATAATTTAGCTGAGAACCTGGAAATGTCTAAATCCTAGGGCTAGAATATCAAACTGCGCTAAGAGTTCCATAGGTCAGCTGACAGGAAGTGATGTAATGGTTAAAGCATAAGCTAAGTTGAAATAAAATGGGGTGGGAGGAGGGTGTGTGTTGGTAATTATCTATAGGGAAGGGCAAAGAAAGGAGAGAGTACACAAATGGATAATTGGGAATGACAGACAGATGTGGGGTGAGTAGATCAGATTTTAAAAAATAGTTGTTTGGATAAACAAAACTGTTGGACATTGAGGCCATAAGACAAAAAAATGGTTTTCCTGAGTCTTGTAGTCTCTTTCTTGAGATGTGCAAGTTTTAATAGCTGTGAACTGGATGCCAGATACACCACAATGATCCACGCTTTTGAAATGTGTAGTATCTGGTTTATGGTCACTACAGACAGTATCCAAAAGATGTTGCCTAAATCTGACGTTAAGGCATCAGCCTGTTTCACCAATGTATTTCACACCACACCATTTGAAGATGATGGTTTAATCATGCATTGAAAGTAAGCCATCATTCCTAGCTCTTCTTACAGTTTTCTGCAATAAAGTTAAGGGAAATCCCATTGAAAATAATGCGGTAGAAGTGTAGAAAGATAGAACTTCACATATACAGGAGTCAGTCATATGATCATCTTCAGGCTTAGAACTGGACTGAAAAGCTGACTGTGAAGATATTGAACAAATGACAGCAGATATGTGTCCGTGTGAAGATCATCATCATCACCATCATCATCATTATGAAATGTCTAGCTGACTGGTGTGGACAATCATGCTTCTATGCATCTCACGTCTTCCAGCAGAATGAATCAGTTTATGTGCTTGCACCTTATCATGCCATGACAAAATGCTGTCAAAAATATGTTTTTGCTGTTTTCCTTTATTTCTAAATATGTCCAGTTGTCAAACATGCTCCAGGTTTTCTCTTCTCATAGTATGGCCTGAATTTGATGACTGCCTTTTTCTGTTCTTTGTATTAAGTAGTCCTTATGTCCTAGCCTCTTTCAAAACATTTAGATTGCTCATTTTGTCCACCAAGTGCTGATTGATCTGTGAAAACATGGGTCTAGCACCATATGCCATGATCCTCTACAGGCTATAAATAGGTAATTTAAAAAAAAAAACAATTGGCTATTAAAAGTATTTTCAGCATTCTTCTGTAAAACAACATCTTTGAGGCCTCAAGAGATTTCTGTGCTTGAGGAGATAGAAAGCAAATTGTAAAACATGTCCCTCAAGGTCGTCAGATTCATGAGAGGTGCAGAGCAACAATATGGCCAAACTCAGCAACACTGAGGAAAACTATACCAAGGAGAGAACCCTAAGATTAACTTCCAACTTTGTAATAGAATTAGAGGGTATTTTAGAGTGACATCATGGCCAAACTCCACACATCTGAAGGGAAACTATACTAAGAAGAGAAACCTAAGATGAACTGACAACTTTATAAGAGAAATGGAGAATGAAATCTACTAAGGAGAGAAATATTAAATGAGCTTCTAGCTTTGTAAGAGAGATAGAGTGAACACACAAGAAGTAGGAGAAATAGATACTAGGTCACAGCATCTTGAAATATTTACTGAAATAATAAACGAACTGTTAATGAAATTAAATGGGAAAGTCCCACACATTTTGATTGGCTAGTGTTATTATTTAGATGTTTCTTTCACATTGATATGCAGAAAATTGGCAGAAATGTGGTTTCTGAAGGCAGATTCTCTGGGATACCTGAATGTAATATGTTCAGACTAAGAAAAGAGAAGTGACAGGTTACCACTTAAATATGTTTCAAATGTTAAAAATAAAGCAAATTTAACTCTGTCAGTCCCAGCCAGTTGTTACATTACTCCAGTCAGCCTTAATTGTTACTTTAAATTTGTGTCTCAGGCAATTGTTTCATTTTCCTACACACCACATCTCTGCAGCTTCCACATAATTCTTCACATCTCTGCTAATTGTTTTTGATTCATTTCCATACATCAGGATTGACTCGATATACAGGGTGTAGTTTTAATGACTGTGGACGTTTTGAAAATATTGCAGTTCCAAGTGTTGTATTCACCATGTATTACATCATGGTTCAAGCGCCATTTAAATGCTAGTTTAGAATATTACTGCTACATGCAGATGGGTTAGTAACTGATCTCAGCTACAATAGTGTTAACTATTGAAGAAAGAGTATTTTTGGTGTAGCATGTGTTTCTTTTAAAACAATCTCCACACAATCAATGAACGGGAGTGCAAGGAGTTGCCGGCAGGGGCCACGGAAGTGGAAATCCAGCAACTAACTCAGGATAATGCTCGCCCGGGTGATGTGATTATCTACACAGATGGTTTGATGTCAAGAGGTGAGAGAAGTGGCTGGGGGTTCATAGCCAAAGCTAATGGTTGACGTTTGGTGCAGGAGAGCCTGGCATATGATACCACAACATCCAGCTTAAGAATGGACGTGGAGGCAGTCACTGCGGCTCTCCGCTTGAAGGAGAATACCACACACACACACATCGTGATTGTAACTGACTCAGAAAGCATGCTGACGAGGGTCAGGACGGGCAGGTTTCATGCAGAGTGGCTTGCTTCGCTTCGGAGGTCACGGGTGACAAGCATCGCCTGGATCTTTTCTCCAGGGCATGCTGGTGTGCTGGGAAATGAACAGGCGGACAGATTGGCTGGTCTGCAGAACTTGGTGGAGTATTGATACATGACAAGGCAGACGTGGTTGCTGCCTTGTGGGAGGACGTGCACACCTCGGAGGAGCAAATGGATTACCATGGTCTGGCAAGAATGAGACAGTGAGGAGTGGCGAGAGGATCTCGCCAACGCTCGACGCTCAGAGGAAAGATGAGACGGACATATAATCAGATTGCTACTGGTACTATTGGTGTTGGAACTCTTCGCTGGCTACTGAGGATGGGGACAAAGCGTTTATGGAAATGCCCCAAATGCTGTGATGTCGGTTCCTAAATCAGTCAATCAATCAATCAATCAATGAACTTCAGATTTCAATCGTCAACAACATTGATAACATTGCACTGCCCGAACTGCACAAGGTCTCTGACAACATGAAAAAATGTATCCATACTTGCCAACTAAACTGTGGTGGATACTTCCAACACCTTTTATGAAGAGAGCTGTAATGTGCAAACCTTTACCGAAAATAAGACACACTATAGTAGTATATGTTGCATGTACTCCACAGATGGTGAATACAAAACTTGGAACAGCAGTATTTTCAAAAAGTCCACAGTCATTAAAAATACACCCAGTAGCTCTTAACCCTTTACAGGGCAGAACGTCCATTTGCGGCCGATCGCTTAAACGAGCATATCGGCCATTTACGTCCGATACTATTATGCATTGTAAAAACGCAATCTCTCGGCTTTCCGACACTTCCGACGGCTACTTTCGCTTTCGTCAATAGCTTGACAACGTGGCCGCCATTTGTAAGCACCTACTATGAATTTGAACGGACTTTTACGGACTTTTTTTTGATAGTTTTCAGGATTTTTACGCTTAGTTTTTCAAAATGGATTTTGGAGATTCTTCAAGTGATAGCCGAGATTTCGCTAGGTTCAATGTAAGTGACATTAAAGGGCACGAAGTTGACTATTAATCGCAGCTAGATATCAGTGAAAAGCGTTACTTTGCATTAGCAGTCGCAAGTCGGACTTTAAAGAAAGTGATTATGATTCTGAAAATGTGTTTGTAAATTGCCGTATAGGTGACGGAAAATCACAAACAACATGCTGTATTTCGTAAATATTTGTGTTCATATATGGATTACCGACAACAATCACGTGAGTAACATATTCTGCATGCTTTTCCCTTCATTGTGTTGTTTATTTAACTAAAATCGGTTGACTAACAATTTATTTGTGATGTTTTTACTAACGCAACCCGAAATTTTACTGAACCTGAAAAAATCTTGCCCGTTCAGGGCTAAAAAACGGACAAGCGTCTGCCCTGTAAAGGGTTAAGAACTCTTTACTCACCTCAGTTGACATATTGCAGAGAATATTTTTCATCTTGTGAAATGCTGCCTATTCTACATTTAACTTCCTTAATGCATCTTCCATCTGCTGTTATTAATGTATCCAAATACTTCAATACATTTCAGACTGATTCCATTCACATATATGTTGCGTTTGGGAATGCATGTTTTTTAAAATCATAATTACCATTACTGGTAATTTTCTGTTTTGCAGATTAAGTCCTTTGTTTTGGCTTTCTGTTGCAGTTATATCTATCGCTTCTTGTAACCCTTGGAACTAATTAACCCTTAATCTTTAACACCAAAGTAAAAATCAGAGAGAAAATTCTGCACAAACTATGATGTCCTTTAAGATTTAATGTACATTGTACATGAGGCAGAAAGAGTTAACATGTCTTAGACAACAACATTATGAACACATAGGAAATGGGCAAACATCATTACTAAATTACTTATCAATATTCATTATTGACACAGCAGTTGTAGTTATTTAAGGAAGATATTCTGTACAACATATTGGAGAATGCTTAGTATATTAGGATTTTAAAAAAAATGAAGGCATGCAGTCTGTGCTGAGATAGTGTTCAAATAGTTTACGATTGTATGGGGGAGTTAATGGTGTCTTTGATTCATTGTGTACGATTGTTCCACAGATGGTCTCTACAGTTCAACCAGGTTCTAAGCTTATTTTGTATAAGTGTATTATCCTAGGCTTGGGGACATGTAGCATGTTCAGTCGCTTGCTATGTCTTAAATTATATTTAAACTCTGGCCAAAGGTCATTTGGAATAGAGAGAGAGAGAGAGAGAGAGAGAGAGAGAGAGAGAGAGAGAGAGAGAGAGAGAGAGAGAGAGAGAGAGAGAGAGAGAGAGAGAGAGAGAGAGAGAGAGAGAGCATGTGTGTGAATGTGAGAGGTAAATAATGACACATTAAGTATTTACCATTTAATTTCACAAAATGGCAGGTTGTTTGTGGACATTGCAGTTAAATCTTGCTCCCCTGGTGACCATGATACCTGATAAGGTAGGTAACTCTGATGCATTGTAAAGCCTGGTTCACTGCATTAAAAGGTAGTAAGTACCATGTTGGATTGTAAAATGTTAGGCGTGTACATATTCTAGACCACACCATAATGAATTGGGGTAGTCAGTTCTCTTCCTTCAGGAGTATTTGTGGCGAAGTGGTCAAGCCGCCTGACTCGGGCTCCGAAGGTTGTGGGTTCAATTCTGGGCCGCGTCCTTTGGTTTACGAGTGCATTTTTTGGAGACTCCTGAGGAGGGTTGTCACTGGAGCTATGGAGTTTGTGCTTTGTGCGATGTTTTCGGCAGTTCGCTGCGGAAAGAGACTGAGCCATATGGGATTAAAACCCTGTGCAATGAAGTCAACTCTGTTGACTTTTAAGAGACTTTTAAGTTCTCTTCTTTATCAGCTAACTTTCTCAGACAATTTCCAGAAGATTTTCTGGTACCTATTTTTTATAAATGTGGGTCAACCATAGAACAGTACTGGTTGGCTTTCTACTGCATAAAGAAGCATAAAATGCATTTCCTGTATATTAAATCACTATGTACCTGTCTGGTGCTCACCAAACCCAACACCTCACCTTGTGCCAACAGCTTTGAGAGGAGGAGCGCAATTGAGAAGGTACAAGCCTTATCCTAGTGTGAGTAAAGGCAACCTAAAGACTAAATGTCATGGCAGGGCAGGGCAGGCCCTAAGCATTGGTTGGCAACTGTCTAGGATCGAAGCTCCAACAGGCAGACAGTAAGAGCATTGCTTTGCTGATCTGGCAGCTTGTCTTGTTCCAGATGTATTGGTGTTACCTTTCCTCTGGATTAAACTAGGCAGGCCGAGAGAGGGATTATACTATAGAGAGGTATAACTTCATCCCTGGTCACCACTATGGGTTGTAATTATTATGCCTGTTTTGAAGCACAATGTAACAAACTATCGTTTGTTATGTTTTTGTAACCTTCAGTCTCATGCTTTTTAATATGTCTAATGTATTTACATTTATTCTGTACATTTCCATCTTGTTTTGATGTTCCGTTTCATAGTGAGCACCCATCAGCTTAGAGATATTTGTTTCTTCTTCTTCTTCTTCTTCTTCTTCTTCTTCTTCTTCTTCTTCTTCTTCTTCTTCTTCTTCTTCTTCTTCTTCTTCTTCTTCTTCTTCTTCTTCTTCTTCTTCTTCAGCGTTCCGAGCCATTGAGGTTCTTTGCTGCAGATACAATTCCTGTCTCCATTCAGTCTCTCTAGGTTGACCTTCTCTTGCCAGTCGTTGATTCCAAGTGCTTGTAGGTCAGTATATATATTATCTCTCCACTGTCTTCTTGGTCTACCTCGGGGTCTACGGTCATTTATTTCCTGAGTGTAAGCGAGTTTTGTTTCCCTATTATCTTCCATTCTTTCTATATGCCCCAGCCATTGTAGTCTATTAGCCTTCATGATACCAGTTTTAAGAAACAACATTGTAGTGCTCAGGGTGAATCCACTCTGACTCCCTCAGCATATGTCGTAAGGTGTAGATGCAGATAATTCCAGCAACACACTATGGAAGTCATGGCAGTAAGTAAAGCAATTTCATGGCTCGAGACACAGACTTTCACTAGGGCATGTTTCCTTAGTGACTCAAATGAGTATGCTCAGGAAGATAGCGATGGGGTGGACCCAAAGACAGTGGTTGTTGTCTCTGGAGCGGTCACAGCTGGCAAAGATTAGTTTCATTTTCATGCCAGGGCATGCGGGTGTCCAGGGAAATGAGCAGGCTGACAGGCTTGCAAGTAAGGCTACTGTGAAGGGCAGGCGAGCCATGGACCAGACTGATATACTGAATACTCTACGAGAAGCAAGTCATTTGCAAGAACCAAGTGTCGACTGCAAATCTACATCCATGGTCAGACTGCGAGAACAGCAAGTTAAAAGAGGTGTGGCCAAATAAGAACATTTTGCAGGAAACCAAAGAAGATTAATAAACCAACACAGAAGTTATTGGTTTGTCTACACCATACCTGTCTATCATGATGTTATCAAAGGTCTTTTAAAATAGACATTCAATCTTGTGGATTTGCACCATTCTGAAACGCGCAAAAATCCATTACTCACGTGAGGAACCTCCTGGTAATGCAAACAAAATTGGGTAGGTACTTATCCCCATTACCTGGAGGGTATTCAGTTTGCCATTAGCATTCTGACAGAAGCCATTGGGTTATATATACTGAGTACAAAAGACCGGTGCAGTTGATAGTAATTTGCTAAATGATTGCATTGTCTTGAAAGTCAATTGGGAACCAAAAAATGGTGTCTCCATCCTGGAGAAAATTGTCATCAGTGCCTCCACCACTGCTTCATTGTTAATGTGTCTCATGGCTATTGCCTCTGGCCATCAAGAGCAAAAGTCAATGAAGGTTGGGATATATCTGTACCATTGCTTCGACATGATATGAAGTTGGCCTATGCTGTCTTTGGTGACCTTGAAGAGTCTGTAATGAAAGATACTCTTTTTAGGTGCCATTTCTAGCCATAAAACGGCACTCTGCACATGACCTGCATTATGACTTGATCACACGTGAACCCTGACTAATAAAATAAGAATAAAATTGGGCTTTGAGTTTTAGTATCTCCTAAATCTCACAGGAATGGATATCGTGTGCAGACATATAACCTCAATTATTACGTCCCAAAAGAGAACAGCTCTGCCATAGCAGTAGTCGATATATATCTGCTTAAAGCAGTGAAACAACCCCTAACCTCCAGCCAATAAGATCATAGCTTACACTGTCAGAGTTTCCTTATGAAACTGATCAACAAGCCTTTGAAATCACATACAACCAGGCTGCCTCACCCACCCACATTACCATTATACATTCTCTATCAGTGCTCAATAGTCTGTCTGAAATGTAAATCCATGTTACTGTTATGTCCAGGAAGTATTCAGCAAGAATCTTTATTGGTTGATTATCTTTATTGTTTGAAACAAAATGCATATAACATTATTTTTCATGTTCTTTTGCCATACAGGACAGACTGATTCAGTTTCTCTTATACCGAACAGACAGCAAGAGTGTCATACTGTCAGTCTGCGCTCAGATGTTGGTGCCAGGAAAACAGGCCAAAGTCTATGACATGTTGAACGTAACATACAAACAGTTTTTAGACACAGAAACACAGGCTCTGGTAACATTGTTTATATAATTATGTTTGTAAATTGTTCTGTAAAAATAGACTCATCACTCAGATTATGTGTGTGAAGAATAACTATATATATATATATATATATATATATATATATATATATATATATATATATATATATATATATATATATATATATATATATAGAGAGAGAGAGAGAGAGAGAGAGAGAGAGAGAGAGAGGAATCTTGGCCTATTCAGTCTCAATGAAATGACTAAATATTGTGCACTTAGGTCTGGATAAACATAAAAGAAAAAAGCACTTAAAAAGATGACAACAGAAGAATGGACAATAGCATGGAATCAAAGCTTTAAATGAAGACATGCATAGAAATGTTAAGTCCTCCACCAAGAATAATTGTGTAATAAATGAACTAAAAATTCCCTGCAACAGAAAACTTCGGAGAACACCTAGGAATAGCATATTGCACTGTAGGGGAACCTAACTGTGTGGAATGTCTACTTGAAAGCAAAAAACAAACAAGAAAGGAAACTTTTAATGAAATATATGAGTCAGTGAAAGACAGTGAAAAAACATAGACAGCCCTAGAGAACAGCAAAGCAGGATTAAACAATACATCACAAGAACAGTAATTTCACTTAGAGCATCCGTCTTGTAAATTAAAATACTAATTTTATGTTGTCTAATAAAAAATGTGTAATATAAAATCAGAAATTGTGTGATTATAAAATCTACACTATATGAAATGCGAGCTGCGATAGTGCAGTGGCCAGTGTGCTTGTCTGCCAGCCCATTGTCATGTGTTTGAATCCCCTTTGGGGTGGACATCTTTCATTGACCTGGGCAGCTTGAAATATCATGGGAAGTAAAGGTGGCCAGACCAAACGTGGCACACAATCAAATGAACGAGTGATTTATTGTAAATTTTCATTCACTAAGCTTTGAAATTGCGAAAGATATCACGAAACAAAACAAATAACACGATGACTCTAGTATGGCGATATATCATCCTGTCCAAATGGAAACTCCCATTAGGAAATATATTATCCTTTGGCACTGAATCAGTTAATCAGCATCATTATATCTGTACACATCCCAGTGAAGAAGGGGGTTAGCACAGTATGAATATCCTAATTGCCGTAAAGGCATGAGTAGGCAAATAGAAAATCCATTATCTGAAATAATTATAGACACCATATTTTCCATTTATAGCTGAGAAGAATTGAACAGAATATTATCTATAAAGGAAAACAAATTGCTATAAAAAAATAAAGGGTTGTGTTACAGGCCTTGGGCATGTTGTGCTAGACCCACATTTGTATACACCAATCAACACTCAGTGGATGATAGGGTCAATGTCACACCGGCCATCTTCACTCCCCCCCCCCCCCCCCAGGATATTTCCTGGTACACATTTTAGGCTGTGTCCACATGGGAACCTGGGTCAGTTAAAACATCCTCCCTGATATGGATCTGAACCTATGACCACCAGGTCAGCAGACCAGCATCTAACCACTACACTGCTGTCACTGCCAAATATTAATTATATTTAATGGAAAC
Organism: Cepaea nemoralis; assembly: GCA_014155875.1. NCBI lineage: Eukaryota > Metazoa > Mollusca > Gastropoda > Stylommatophora > Helicidae > Cepaea > Cepaea nemoralis. The sequence continues at coordinate 84,684 of JACEFZ010016683.1, forward strand.
TCCCATCAGTTTCTCACACATGGAAAAGGTAACGGCATGCCTGAAGTATAATATTGTCAACTGGGAAACATTTATCTAAGTTACGTGTGAATGTGTTAGCATGATTAAATCCTGTGGTTATATGTTGGTAAGCAAGCATACCTACATTTCTGACATACACCCCTCCTCCCCCTGCCACAACAGCTGCAAACATTCCCTAGCTTACAGCTATTATGAACTGAATGTGTTTCTGGCATTGTTCAACAGGCAAGTGAGGCTTCGGTCAAGAGTGTCAACAGCAAGGTGGTTATTGAGCAGTCGGACATGTTCACTCATGTGTTTTCCGTGTTTGAGGACTACAAGGTAGGTCAGGTTGAGTGGCTTGCATGGTTAGGTTTCACCAGGTCAGTATTGACAGGGATTTGAAAACTGGCCAGTTCTAAAGTCATTGAAGTTTCACTGCTGGACTGACACAAGTATCATCATCATCATCATCATTTTCCACTTTTGCCATCAAGTGTTGTGGAGAGGAATAGTTGACATTCCAGTTTAAAAAGCACCAGCTAAACTTGGTTTAATCTTTGCTTTTGTTTCCATATTTGATGTTTCTTGTGTTAGTTCTGTGTAGGCGTTGAACAGTACCGGAGATAATGGTGATCCCTGTGGTAGGCCAGGATATATTGTTGTTGGTTCCGAAGTCCAACTGCCACATCTAAAAACTACTTTCCGTTGGAAGAGAGCTGCAGCGATCCAACTAAGGAGGAATGGACTTACGTTTAGTTCAAGAAGCTGAAACATTAAAATATCCAGTGGTACTCTGTTGTATGCGTCCTCAAGATCAATCGCTGCAGCAACGGTTTCAGTGCCTGAGTGGAAACCTTCATAGACATCGTGGGCAAAGACTGCTGCATTGGTCCAGGTTTCTCTTTTTGGACGGTACCCACCCAGGGTAGGTGGGAAAACACCTTGCCTCTCTAGTTGGCTTGATATTTTCCTGGCAATTACCTTCTCCAGCAGCTTGCCTATTGTATTCTGCATGGTTATAATTCGATATCCCTGAATTTTCTTGTGGTCTTTGTCAGGCTTCGGCAAGGGAATCAGATAGCTGTGTAACCATTCCTCCTTGATGCTAGCACTCCCTATACTGTTGTTGTACATGTCTGCTAGTTTCTCTAGCTCATTGTCGGTACACCTATTTATGTCGTCGTATCTTATGCCATCAGGACCTGGAGCACTGTTTTTTGATCGTCGAAGCACAGCCTTGATTTCTTTCACTGTCACTGTGTCTTCATCCGAAGTGTCCTGGGCCTTGCATCTGTCTGAGGTGACCTCCTTGGCCAGATTCCGGCCTCCCATGTCTGTCTGGTTGCTCTGCTCAAGGTAGCGTTCAAAGAGGGCTTTGCCCTTGTCCTCGTCAGTCCTCTGCCAGATGAGGTCCGCACCTTGGAAGTCAGAAATGCTCTTATTCTTGACTACACCACTCATGCTTTTATGTAGTCGCCAGAACAATTTCAGTGACTTGTCTGTGCTTACTCTTTGACACACCTCTGCCCATTTTTCGCTTTTAACCACCGTGACCAGTTTTTTGAAATAGCTTACTTTTGTGTGCATCTCTCTTTCTAAGTGCAAGCAGGAACTAGGATGACCAGCTCTGTTCTTCTTGGCATTTTGCCATCTCCTTACAGCACTACGCTTATCCACCCAAGCCTTCTCCACCTCGAAACTCCACCACGGTGGCTGCTCCCAGCTTTTTTTCCTTTTCTTCCTGCCCTGAAACGTTCTGCGCTTGTCACGTCTTATTTTACTCACCACATCTTGCCCTGTACTGTCATACTGGAACGTCTTTACCTTTAGCTTGTGCTGCCTGGTTCTGCCTTTCTCCACCAATATGCTGCATGGGTGGTGGTCGCTGCCATGGTGTCCTAGGACACCCCATCTACACACTGTAGTGAGTGAAGGTGAAACTAGCGCCAGATCAATAGCACTGTCCTCATCGCCAGGACGGCTTGCTGTCCTGGTGACACAGCCACTGTTGATACAAACCAGGTCGATGGTTTCCAGTGCAGTCTCGAGCTCCTCCCCTTGTGTATTGGAGGAAGTGTTTCCCCATGATCTGCCTTTAGCGTTGAAGTCACCACAGAAAATAACATTTCTCTCGTGGCCTAATATGCCACTTAAGCACTGCCACTTCTGGGCGTCCACACTCGCATTGCGGGCATAAACATTAACCAACACGAATGGTATACTGGAATGAACTCTCAACGCCTGTATTTGTATATCGTCACTGTTCCAACTGGACATGTCTAGCTCTGACGCCACCATGCTGTCGCGAACGAGAAACGCCGTTCCCAGATGTCGTCTGTTATAGAAACATTTGAAGCCGGCAATTCGGAGTAGCTGATCGCCCAGTCTCGTCTCCTGGAGTGCTACAATGTCGTTCCTGTAAACTAGGGTTTCTAAAATAGAGCCCCGTTGTTTTACACTGGCACAGTTCCAATATAGAATACGGATGTTCCTGAGTCCTAGACGGTGACACTTGAGTCTAAAACGTCTCAAGCCACCGCGCTTACCTGGCTTCTTTTTCCCTGCGCGGTTACCACGCCGCTTCGGTATGTTGACTGCTGATCCTTCGGAAAACACACTGATTCATTCATTCATTCACACAGTTCTGATAAGGCCTGGTCGTAAGAAGGGTCCACCAAGCTCGCTTTAATCTTCACTTGCATCCCTATGTTTGATGCTTTCTTGTGTTAGTCCTGATAAGGGCTGGTTCTGAAAAGGGCTCTCAACTCATTTTGATTTATGCCCTGTTTTCTTAAGAAGCCAGATCATCCTGTTGTTTCCTCATCATTAAACACTTTTGTGATTTAGTCCTGAAAAAGGACTGGCCCTGAATAGGGTCTGACACACTTGGTTTAATCTTTAATTTTTTTCACATTGTTTGGCACTTGTTAGCCCTGAAAAAGACTTGTCTTGGAAAGGGTCCGCCAAACTCGGTTTAATCTTCACTTGAGTTCTTATGTTTGGTGCTCTCTTGTGTCCCTATGTTTGGTGCTCTGTTATGTCCCTATGTCCCATTGTTTGGCACTTTCTTGTGTAAGCCGAGAAAAGGACTAGTCCTGAAAAGGACCTGCCAAACTTGGTTTAATCTTCACTTGAGTTCTTTTGTTTGCTGCACTCTTGTGTCCTTATGTTTGGTGCTCTCTTGTGTCCCTATGTTTGGTGCTCACTTGTGTCTCTTTGTTTGGTGCTCTCTTTTGTCCCTATGTTTGGTGCTCTATTTTATCCCTATGTTTGGTGCTCTTTTGTGTCCCTATGTTTGGTGCTCACTTGTGTCCCTTATGTTTGGTGCTCTCTTTTGTCCCTATGTTTGGTGCTCTTTTGTGTCCCTATGTTTGGTGCTCTATTTTATCCCTATGTTTGGTGCTCTTTTGCGTCCCTATGTTTGGTGCTCTATTTTAGTCCCTATGTTTGGTGCTCTATTGTAGTCCTATGTTTGGTGCTCTTTTGTGTCCCTATGTTTGGTGCTCTATTTTATCCCTATGTTTGGTGCTCTTTTGAGTCCCTATTGTTGGTGCTCTATTTTTATCCCTAGGTTTGGTGCTCATTTTGTGTCCCTATGTTTGGTGCTCTATTTTATCCCTATGTTTGGTGCTCTTTTGTGTCCCTATGTTTGGTGCTCTTTTTTATCCCTATTTTTGGTGCTCTATTTTATCCCAATGTTTGGTGCTCTCTTGTATCCCTTTCTTTGGTGCTCTTTTATCCTTATGTTTGGTGCTCTCTTTTGTCCCTATATTTGGTGTTCTATTTTGTCCCTATGTTGATGCTCAATTGTATCCCTATGTTTGGTGCTCTCTTATGTTAGTCCTAATAAGGACTGCTCCTGAAAAGGACCCAGCAAACTCAGTTTGCCTCTTGCACCCTTTCCTTAGTAGTATGATCGCAGACCTCTGAGAGACGTGCATCATTAATGTTGCAGTATAATACTTATCATCTTCTCTTATTATTATTGTTCTTTGTCTCCTCCTCCTCCTCCTCCTCCTCCTCCTCCTCCTCCTCCTTCTCCTTCTCCTCCTCCTCCTCCTCCTCCTTCTCCTCCTCCTCCTATATTTATTTATCCTCTAACTTTGGTTATAATTGAGTTGTTACATAGTGCATGATTAATCTTTTGTCTAGTTCTTTCTAGTTGTATTGTTTCCTCTGTTGCATGCTTAGCAAGTGTCATCTTCACCGCGATCTCCTTTTGCTATTACTATAATGATGATTTCATCATGGTGCCTCCTATTGATAGTGTAGTATGTTTCTTCTTTTCTTCCTTATTTCATCGATTTTCCCTTCTTGGACGCTATTGCTTGTTTCCTCATC
>JACEFZ010016684.1:0-37500 GCA_014155875.1 Cepaea nemoralis
ATCATCATCATCATCATCATCATCATCATCATCATCATCATCATCATCATCATCATCATCATCATCATCATCATCATCATCATCATCATCATCATCATCATCATCATCATCATCGTCATCATCATCATCATCATCATCATCATCACCACCATCATCATCATCATCATCATCATCACCATCATCATCATCACCATCATCATCATCATCATCATCATCACCATCATCATCATCATCATCATCATCATCATCATCATCACCATCATCATCATCATCACCATCATCATCATCATCATCATCATCATCATCATCACCATCATCATCATCATCATCATCATCATCATCATCATCATCATCACCATCATCATCATCATCACCATCATCATCATCATCATCATCATCATCATCATCATCATCATCATCATCATCATCATCACCATCATCATCATCATCATCATCATCATCATCATCATCATCATCATCACCATCATCATCATCATCATCATCATCATCATCATCATCATCATCACCATCATCACCATCATCATCATCATCATCATCATCATCATCATCATCATCATCATCATCATCATCATCATCATCATCATCATCATCATCATCATCATCATCATCACCATCACCATCACCATCATCATCATCATCATCATCATCATCATCATCATCATCACCATCATCATCATCATCATCATCATCATCATCATCATCATCATCATCATCATCACCATCATCACCACCACCACCACCACCATCATCATCATCATCATCATCATCATCATCATCATCATCATCATCATAATGTGCCATGTCATGTCGATAAGCGTGGGCGGTCATGTTTTGCCATCTCACACGATCATCAGAGTCGTGAATCAGCCCTGTGTTGTCTTGACCATACCACGTGGCAAAGCCATTTAGGTATATTCTTCTCTGCCGTCTTCGTGTTCCTTTAACCTCAGTCTTGCCAGTTGTCACCAAGTACATCCATATATTTCTTTTCATAACGTTTCCAGAAATTTTGACTGTCTACGTCTAATTTCTCTAATCAGTTTACGGTTCTAATTTGTTTCTTGTAGGACTTGCTCATTGGTTTTTCTGTCTGTCCATGATATTCTTTTGCATTTTCCTCAGAAATCTCATTTCCACAGCCATCAAATGTTTTTCAGCTTGTCTGCTTATAATCCATGCTTCTCATTGCAAATAACATCTTTCTGTTGGCCAATATGTTTAGGAAATCGCAGAAGTCACACAAACCTAACTGTTGTCATGCCGTATTGTTATATCCTGCTACAGCTGTTGCCTCCCACAGGATTCGGTTTTTGAGAACAGTGTCATTTCTGATCAACATAGTGTTATGAGTCATGGATCATCTCATATTCACTAAAGAAGAAAATCGGCGCTATATGATTTTAAATGTTACACACAAGTTCTCAGAATAACGAAGACCAAGGAGAAGAAACAATATAACAGTGGTTCTCAACCTTTTTTGGTCCACGCACCCCTTCACCATATTTTCAGAATGTCACCCCCTCTCTTTTCACAATTCCTCCCCATAAATCCCCCACACCGCTGCTACACAATAAACGTAAATATGGAAGCTAAATTTAATAACACATACTAGAACAAGTCTAGACGTCTACATAACACGTGACTTGCGAGTCTACTTACGTTATAAAACGAATTTCAGAAAGGTAAGAAGTACAGAACCATAAAGCCCCGGGAAGGTTAACCCGGTCAACAAATGCCCGCAGAAGTCGGATGTGTCGGCCTAACGGCGCAAGAACGCAGCTCTGCTGTAAACAGGCACAACGCAATCACGTCCGGAAAAAAAACTCCGGATGAACGAAGAAGAAGAAGAAGAAGAACCATAAAGCCATAAAGTATGGCGGGACAAACAATATCAAGTAATCGGTTCTTGTATTAACGCGATCTTGAAATAACCTTACCCCCCCCCCCCCCCGGCCCCGGAAACACTAAAATCCCCCCCCCCCCCTTTTCTCCCCACCGGTTGAGAACCACTGTTCTACAAAAACTGAACATGGAAGAAAAAAAGTAGATAAACAGTATCGTGATTCTGATCGTGATAAAAGTAGATAAACAGTATCATGATTCTGATCGTGATAAAAGTAGATAAACAGTATCATGATTCTGATCGTGATAAAAGAAGATAAACAGTATCATGATTCTGATCGTGTTAAAAGAAGATAAACAGTATCATGATTCTGATCGTGATAAAAGAAGATAAACAGTATCATGATTCTGATCGTGATAAAAGTAGATAAACAGTATCATGATTCTGATCGTGATAAAAGTAGATAAACAGTATCATGATTCTGATCGTGATAAAAGTAGATAAACAGTATCATGATTCTGATCGTGATAAAAGAAGATAAACAGTATCATGATTCTGATCGTCATAAAGGTAGATAAACAGTATCATGATTCTGATCGTGATAAAAGTAGATAAACAGTATCATGATTCTGATCGTGATAAAAGAAGATAAACAGTATCATGATTCTGATCGTGATAAAAGTAGATAAACAGTACCATGATTCTGATCGTGATAAAAGAAGATAAACAGTATCATGATTCTGATCGTGATAAAAGAAGATAAACAGTATCATGATTCTGATCGTGATAAAAGTAGATAAACAGTATCATGATTCTGATCGTGATAAAAGTAGATAAACAGTATCATGATTCGGGAAACTGAAATACTTTGGCACTGTTCAACGTCACATTGTCTTGGCAATGCTTTCTCCGTCATGGTTAGCCATTTTACGTGATCACCAGAGTCGTTGACTTAGTCGCAGAGACAGATATCTATAAGTACTAAATCAAATCTCATAAAGAACTATGTTCTTTTTCCCGTACATTATGCTGCCGATGTCAAACACGGACACTTACTGCAACTAACGAGTGCGAAATCATAACAACAGAGATGAGATTCCTCAGAGGAGATGTGGGAGTAACCGTGGGAGATAAAATTAGGAATGAGGAAATTAGAAGACAACTAGGTCTTACATCAGTCATACACTTCATGAAAGAACAACAGATGAAATGGTTTGGCCATCATACAAGAATGCCCTGGTGCCATCTGGTACAAAGAGAAACATTGAAGAAATGTAATGGACATAGAGCAAGGGAGGGGAAGACCACGAAAACAAAAATTAAGAGTTGGTATCAAGAACAACCTTAAAGAACTTAATACTAATTAATTTACAAACAGCATTAGACAGAACTCATAACAGATCTTTACACATTTATCTTTATCCCCCACCCCCGCTTTACATACACACACACACACACACACACACACACACACACACACACACACACACACATACACACTTCACTGAGGTAAATGGAGGAAGAGAAGAAGAAGGCCTTAGTCGTGGATCAGGTCTGTTCTCCTGTTCAGAGGATGTCATGCGGCATTTATCTCACCAACTGCTGATTATTACTTAATTTCGTCTGTTTTAAACACCTCTGGCCTTTAACCCATCAGTGTTGCCTGTTGTTACTAAGTTTTCTAGTTGATTTCTCATCAAAACGGGATAAAACAAAATATTACTGTCGTCCTCTAATTTTTCTTAGCAATTTACGGTTTTCATTTATTTCTGGGAGCGCTTTCTCATTCATTTTTCTGTCTGTCCATGGTGTCATGGACCAATTGTCCGTGTGTCTAGCTCACATCCGTGGTAGGTCGAAACGGCAGTTGCTGAATGCCAGAAGCACGATTTAGACCGGATTAAGGAGATAGGAATCCCCTGCTGGACTAGACACTTTGCGTTTGACCTTGCTGGAGAGTGGACCGGTCAGACTCATTATGGCAATGGCCAGCTTATACGGGTTATGCGATAGTTTTTAACTAGTGTTAGTAGTCATTTTATTGTGACTGAGTATCGTGAATGTAAGGTGTGCTGATGTAAAAAGTATAACTATAATAGATTATATGAAATTGTACAACGTTCTGTTGGGTTATTCGAATTTAATATCTAACTCTGTGACTTGAAAAGGTAAATAGACGAGTGTGAAAGTTAGAAAGAGAACGTTCTAGTAAATTACTTAAATTCAGCCTACTCATGACAGCTTGAGGGCCCACCTGGGTGAACATCTATGTTGGACTACCGACACTCAGAAAGTGGTTCTGTACCACACAGCAAGTGGTTCTGTATTCTGTGTATTTTCTTCACAAACCACATTTCCACTACCAGTAGATGTGACTGCTAATTGTCCATATTCTACTTGCATATAATAGTATACCGATGTCACATAACCGTGAAAATAAACTATCACGGTTGTACTACTTAACATTTAAAATAGTAACTTCATCTTTACACAACCGGCAACAATGTAAGAAATTATGGTCTTTAAAGACAGCAGGCTGCCAGTACAGTACAGTTCAGTACAGTATAGTAATGTACAGTACAGTATTGGGGCGGGGGCTTTGCGTGTGGCTGAATGGTCTCGAGGTATGGTGTCCGCCTCGAGTGCTGGAGGTTCCGGGTTCAAGCCCCGGTGAAGGCATGGACTTTTTCACGTGGACTTCTAGTATTAAAATTTCTTCTGGTCTCTGGGTAGTGAGAACGGACGCCCGTGTGTATTGTTGCGCACGTAAAAAATGACTTGGCAGTTGGAAATCGAAAAGAGTAGCCTAACGGCCCTGCCCGGGCAAAAATTCGAGTTAAAGATCTACCCAAAGTATTTCAGGATCCTCGCCGGTGCTACGGAGTTCGTGCAATGAGCTGAGATTCTCCGGACTCAGGCTTGAGTTAGGAGTAGAACGGAACACTTATGGTTTACACCCGTGTGCCGAGATGTTGACCCATCGACTAAACTAAACAGTGCAGTATTTTGCAGTATTGTACATTACATAACAGTACAGTAGATTACATTACAGTACAGTACATTACAGTACAGTACCTTACAGTGTAGTAAAGTACAGTGCAGTGTAGTACAGTGCAGTACAGTGCAATAGTACACAACCTTCAAGAATACACACATAGACTCACATGATTCAAGAATAGCTACACGTCTGAACTCACATTCATGATACAGAACTCTAGAATGCGGAAGTAAATAATAAAGACAAACATGCATATCGAATTCTGGCTAACACGTGAAAGTCAAACATAAAAGCAATAATTAACTGTCATCCCCGCGTTCGTTGCCCTTTGAGCAAAGGATGACAACAATTACCCCTTCCTACCGCAAATAATTGTTACATTAACTGTTCCTCCTTGCTTATTACTGCAACCCCTATTTTCGACATCTGTTGCCTTGACCTACAAGTTTCAATTAATAACCACAGTGTGTATAAAGAGTTAATACTGATCCTTAATATTCTAAACCTGATATTTAGCTGGTGTGGCCTATTATAGTATCATTGTTTAACCGTGACTTTTGTTGCTGCTTAAAGAGTTTCTTAGTTTTCCTCTTTCTCGTCTTCTATAGTTCTTGTTCTTCTTGTTCTTGATATTCTACTTTTGTCTCTTCTTCTTTAACTAGTTCTCCTTGTTGCACTTGTTGTTGTTGTTGTTGTTGTTGTTGTTGTTGTTGTTGTTGTTGTTGTTGTTCTTCTTCTTCTTCTTCTTCTTCTTCTTCTTCTTCTTCTTCCTCTTCTTCTTCTTCTTCTTCTTCTTCTTCTTCTTCTTCTTCTTCTTCTTCTTCTTCTTCTTCTTCTTCTTCTTCTTCCTACTCTTTCGTTTCCTTCGCCTCATTTTCTTTCTTTATTTAATTTTCCTCCTTCTCCTCCTCATTTACTTCTAATGGCACAATCTTAACACTTTTGGCTGCATGCTAATGTGATTAAGAGCTTTGTACTTAATTGTTGTTGTTGTTTTGTGCTGCAGCGTTATTTGAACGATATTAACAGAAATCTAGTACATAACATGTCAGCAATGGATATTATTATAGACGTGAATAGAACGACTTATAGTTACTGACACCTTGCTGTCTTGACAGTCGATAGTTTGTTACATTGTGTTTAAAAAAACATGGCATAATAGCTACAACCCATGGTAGGGACCAGGGATGGAGTACTACCTCTCCATAGCAAAAAACCTGGGCTGAGTTTAGAGACCATGTATTGCCCATGCAGCACGATCCTTTTCTCTTCCTGCCTTGTTTGTTCCAGAGGAAAGGTAACACCAATACGTCTGGAACAGACAAGCTGCTGAAGCTGCTGTATGAGCAATGCAATGGTCTTATTGCCAGTCGGAGCTTCTATCATAGACTAGTTCTTAGGGCCTAGTCTGCCCTCCCATGACATATCTTTAGGTTGTATTTCCTTGCACTAGGGTGTAGCTTGTACCTTCCGTATTAAGCTCCTCCGCCGAAGACGCTGGCACAATGTGGGGTGTTGAATGTGTTCAGCATACCCAACATTCGGCGCTAACAGAAAGCAGGTAGTACCGTCTACTGTTATACGGTAGCTTAATCATTTCTGACTAAGACCAATCAGAAATAGAAGAAATACAATGGAATGATTGAAACACTAACGTAGAGCTAATGGAGAGAACTATATGGACTCCATCGATCATGGAATCACGATTTAAGGAGAGGATATATATTGATAGAAAAAATGGATGAATGAAGATATCTTAAACCTGATGGACAAAAGAAAACAGTATAAAAATGACAAACAAGAATACGCTAAGATAAATAAAGAAATAAAAGATAAATGTGGGAAGGCTAAAGAAAGTTGGTTAAACGAGCAATGCAAAAATATTGAATTAAATTCCATTAAAGATACAAAAAATATGCACAGACAAATCAGTGAGCTTACAGGAAAAAAAAATAAGAATAAATACAGGGTGTTTGAAATCAAAAACAGGAAAGATAATATTAGAGGAAGATGCTATAATGAAGAGGTGGAATGAGTATATAAGAGAATTATATGAAGGAGAAAGGGCAGAATTAACAGAAGATAGTAACTTAGAAGGTCCACCTATTCTGAAAGAAGAAGTCGCTGACGCTATGAAACGTATTAAGAAAGGAAAAACAGCTGGGCCAGATGAAATCACAATAGAAGAATTAGAAGTATTGGGAGAATTTGGAGTAGATATATTAACCAAAATGTTGAATGATATTTACAGCAGTGGATATTTACCCAGTGATATGCTGAAATCTGTATTTATAGCTATACCAAAAAGACCAGGAGCAATTGATTGTGAAGATTTTCGTACAATTAACCTTATAAACCATATCACTAAGCTTCTACTCAGAATCATAATGAGAAGAACCAAAAAGAAAATAAAAATGGAAATTAGTGAAGAACAGTATGAATTTGTGGAAGGAAAGGGCACAAACAATGCAATTTATACATTGCGGACACTAATAGAAAGGTCAATAGAGAAACAGAGGGACATATATTTGTGCTTCATAGATTATACTAAGGCATTTGATAAAGTAAAACATGATGAACTGATTAAAATGTTGGAAGATATCAACACTGATGGAAAAGATTTAAGAATAATAAAGAATATTTACTGGAACCAAGTAGCAGCAATTAAAATGGGAAATAAAGAGGGTAGTTACGAACAGATAAAGCTAGGAGTACGACAAGGGTGTGTCTTGTCACCAGATCTTTTCTCCCTGTATAGCGAAGTAATAATGAGAGAGATCAAAGAGATGCCAGGAATACTAGTTGGAGGTTATAATATAATAATAATAATAATAATAAGTCTTTATTTTCAAAGGGTTAAGAATTGGGCACGCAGGACCGTCTGACATTCTGCCCTTCTTCTCTATTTCCTCTCATACATTCTTTCATTCAACATCACTTATGAAGCAACTTTTGACAACAAAAGAACATTAAAACGCATGAAAAATAATCAATAACAAATGACTCACAGAGGCAGTGTTTAACATGGGCATTATAAATACCTAAGGAGGGTGTAACGTGCCATACATAAGGGAATGTTTTTTGGCTAGTTGTCGTTTGAGATAAGTTACCATTATTGTCTTTTTTGTGTTGTTTGTTATGGGGGCATGTAGTCTGTACTAAGGTAGTGTTCAAACAGGTTGCGAATGTATGTATCATGATAAACAATATACGCTATGCAGATGACACAGTATTGGTGGCGGATAATTCAACAGACCTACAACAATTATTAGACGTTGTAGTAACAGAGAGTGCAAGGAAAGGACTCTCCTTGAATATCAAGAAAACAGTAACAATGGTAATATCAAAGAAAATGGTGACACCAAAATGTGACATAGAAATAGAAGGGAAAATCCTTAACCAAGTTGATAATTTTAGATACCTAGGGGCATTTATAACATCAGATGGAAGATGTACAATAGAGATTAGGAGCAGAATAGGGCAGGCAAAAGCTGCATTTCAGAAAATGAAGAGTATCTTATGCAATAAGTCACTGTCACTGAATGTAAGAAAGAGAGTGCTGAAATGCTATGTAGAACCAGTTTTGCTGTATGGCAGTGAATCTTGGAATGTAAATGAACAAATTAAGAAGAAATTAGAAGCAACAGAGATGTGGTTCCTGAGACGAATGTTGCGAATTCCTTGGACTGCCAGAGTAACTAACGATGACTGCCTGAAACAGGCTAATGAAACTAGAACATTATATACAACAATAAGACCGAGACAAACAGCTTTCCTCGGTCATGTGATGAGGAGAGAGGCATTGGAGAACATCGTAACAACTGGAAAGATCGAGGGGAAGAGAGGCAGAGGTAGACCAAGAGAAGTGATGCTGGATGGATTGAGACGGTGGCATGGAGGAATATCATCAGCAGAGTTGATCCAGAAAACCAAAGACCGAGATCTATGGAGAGCCATGAACGCCTACGCCAGCCGACACGGCACTTGATGATGATGATATATATTGAGAAAATAGTAAGATATACATGGTGTATTCTCATTCAGAAAGCAATAGCACATTGCTGAACGTAAAATTGCCACGTATACACCTCGGAGGAGCAAATGGATCACCATGGTCTGGCAAGAATGAGACAGCGAGGAGTGACGAGGGGATCTGGCCGACGCTCAACGCTCAGAGGAAAGGCGAGACGGACATATAATCAGATTGCTACTGGTACTATTGGTGTTGGAACTCTTCGCTGGCTGGATAGGGACGGAGCGCTTATGGGAATGCCCCGAATGCTGTGATGTCAATTCCTAAATCAATCAACCAATCAATAAAATTGCATATTAAATCACAAACAGTCAATGTGAGCTAGGGGTAGGTGGGAACGTCCTGCGAAAGACATGTAATTGTTCTGTTCATAAACAGGAAGGTGGATTTCGAATTGTTAAATGAAAATTGACCTGGTCAATTCAGCATAAACTAGTGCCAGGATGGTCTTGGGAAGTAGAGGCGTAACTTGTGATACTGATGACATCGTTCACCGAGTGCTAATTGGTCTATAGAAACACATGTTTAGCATTATATACCCAATGACCATTAAAGGCATGTACAAGAATCCCTTTGTATAACAAGGAAGTTATTTCTCTAGAACCCACAAGCCAATCGAAACAGAGGGAGACAGGATACACGCGGAGAAGAGGGTTAGAGATGACGATAATGGCGAGGATATGGAGGGGCTTTCAGGTGATAGCAAAGGATAACAACTTGATGTGAGTTGTAAAGTATGCAAGTACAGGCTCTGTGGGGTTAGGGACTCAATTCGCAATCCAGGATACCGCGTTCGAAACACACCTACGGACGATTTGGAAGCAGACCGTCTTGCGTTGGTCATCATGCTATGGTATGAGTGCCGGCCGTTCAGAAAACAATGGCAAACTACTGAGCGTAAAATTTGCAAGATATCACAAACAGCCGAAAAATGTAGGGGTTGAAAGCAATGTCCTGCAAATGATATGCAGTTAACTTCAAGTAAACGGCCATTTATTTCCCAACACACTCTTGGTGCTCATTTTGGAATAGAGTGTGTAAAAATCTGAATTCGCCCGGTTGCGAATCGAAATCATGAGCTAATTCTGCTGGGCAGGCGACTGTCTGAGTTAATTGAAGCCTATTCTCAATTCGTGGATAAAGGTGGTAAAATTGTAAGATTTAAATTATATAGAAAGACGGCAGGTCGCAGAGGCATTAATATGCCAGGATCAGGGATTCATCACGACATCCCTACATCTTTAGCCGGTGCATCCAAGGCAGATGGAAGTTGAGCAAACGATGGTCATGACAGTGGTGAGACTTGCGAGGACTCAAACTGAGATCGTTATACAATGTATTCCCGTGGTGAGCTTAAACAGAGAAGCCGATGTACGGTGCACGATTTATTGCCTAATATATTGCTGCATTATTTCAGTTGCATACTGCAGCATATGAAGTCAATAAATAAATATCATCATCCAATGCCTTGCCAGTTGGCGTGCGTGGGTTTCCACAAATTGCGATGAAGGCATGGATCAGTTCGTGTGTTGACTCCTTTCCGTGCCATGACACAAGACTGTCAAGAATGTTCTCTATCTGCCTTTCTCTACTGTGATATATTAGATTTTCACAAACGTAACATCACGATTAAATATTTCCTGGACGACAAAAATCGGCGTTCACCGCAACCAAAATATTGTTCCACAATTGTACGATCCAAGATTTAATATACCCGTTGGGAATGAAAAACATTAACCAGGAAAGACACTGTACAAATAGCAATGAACAACCGGAACACAGCCTGTTTTTCACCAACCCACACACACACACGAGGCAGGAGAGATTCAATGATCGAAGGGAGTAATAGTCTCTTCAAAATCAACTTAGCAAAGATAATTTAGTATAAGTTAGATAGATGAAGACAAACATCAGCCCACGACATCGCATTGGAAAAATCTGAAACCTGTCGCTGAAGTGTTGGAAGTCGTCCTGTTTGGATGAGGTGAATATAATTTATTTTAAATCTTAGATTAAGTGTGAGCCTATTTTTCCCAGAAGAAGAGTTGGTAAGTTGACTTGCTGAACACATGTGTGGTGAATTCTTAAGAAGTTAATTATAATATATTTAATTTTTATAGTTTATAGATAAACTATTCATTAAGAATACCCATAGTGAATTTTATTTTCTCCCAAAGTAAACAACGGATTTAATGTATAAGCAGTAATCCAAGTTGTACATTTATTTCTTAAGCAACTCAATCTACAATGATTGGAATGGTGAGTTCTTAAAGAATTTAATCTAGTACAAACTAAATAATATTATACTCAGTTATCATAGTCATAAGATAAACTGTACATTAGGAGAAAACCAGTGTTTATTTTCTCCCAGCTAAACAACTTAGTTAATGTATAAACATTAGACACATGTTGTAAATTTTATTTCTTAAGCAACTCAATCTACCATGAATTAGAGTAACTTAAGAATTAAGGAAACTCAGAATTCTTAGTACAGTGGTAAGGACATATTGTATATGTGCCCACTGGTAAGATTAAAAACTAGTTTACATGTGCCAGCACTAATAGAGAATTTAGTGGAATGTGTATAGTCAAGTAGATTGAGCACATTAGTCAGTAGATTTAATTTTTGACATGAGCACATGGACAAACAAATAGTTTTCTGATAATTCATGAACACATGAGAATCAGAGTTCTACAGGTATCATAATTTGTGTGATGGTACAGCACACATGGGGTAATGCAAGTATATAGACATGGCTGTTAACCATGGAGAATAATAATATTTGTGCCACATAATAGTGCGTAACCAACCGCCATGCAAGAAGTATTTTAATTCATAATGCCTGAATGTGAATTGGATATAGCACCTAAATTGTATGTATTTTATCAGAACATGTGATAACTCCTGGATTTCATGTTGCTAAATCCTGGGTGAATTGCATAAGTGTGTCTAATGATCACAATGATCACTATGTCATTGCTGATAACATGTCTGTGAGGATTCATGTGTGATTTCATCATTGTTAAACAGATGTGAATGTATCATTTGATAAAACCCATCAGCATGCATGACTAAATATCCAGGAAATAATATAAGTAGGTTGAAGGATGAGATTCCCTTGTAATGTCATTCTTATTGAATCTGTGAATGTATTCTGTGTAAAGCAGCTACATAGGCATGATGTCACTCCTACAGATATGATGTGTATGATGAGTGATTGTGAAAGGAGATATTTCATTGTGATATCAGTGATGCTAAACATTTTATGTTGTCATTGGGAAATCACATAAGTATAATTGCCCACCTTACATGTCAGTATGAAGGATGTGTGATGAATGATTCCTGTATGATCACCCATACCAATATGAATGTGTCTGTAGACTGAGTGAAATGATCATCCATGCATATGAATGATGCATGAGGAATTTGAGTGAGTGAGTGAAGTTACATGCTGAGAGAGAGGGAGTATAAGCCAACAGTCAATCTCAGGATAGCCGGCAAATTTGATGTGGAATGCCATGACTATCACCAGAAACTAGTTCGGCGTAACCCATAAACTAAATAATAATTTAGTACACTCCGGCGCATAACACCACTTTGTATAAAATATCATTCATGTTCCTATCATCTAGTTTTGTGCGCTAAGCACGACACAACCAATATCATACATTACGCATATTACAGCATCTGTGTGTGTAATTTAAGCATACTTCCACTTTGTATTTCATGTCACTTCTGGTAACACATATGGTCTAGTGTAATGACATTAATGTAATACAATGATGATGATGACTGTAATGTAATGAAAATTAATGTAAAAACCATGATGATGATGACTGTAATGTAATGAAAATGATGCAATAATGATTATGATGATAATGTTAGAATGATGTAAGGATTTCTAATGTCATAAGCATGATAATAATGATAATGATTGTAATTACAATGATTATAAAAACCATGATGATGATGATGATGATATAATAATATTACATCCATGAGAATGGAAGAAATCTTCTCACTTGCAGCATTTAATGAAGAAGAATGCACTTGAAGGCTATACAAGAATAATACCATAATGTACTTATCTTGTTTATAAGCAAATACTCATTGAAATGGGAACTGATTTTCAAAAGCCCTTAATGTATGAGACACTTTTTCTTGAATAGAAAAAGATGAATAAGAGAATTAACTAGGAACAGAATGGGATAGGAGACATAGTTGTAAATTCCAAATCAATCAAGGTATGACTTAACCGGTAGACCTGAGGACAGGCATAGGTGAAGATGAAACTGCACATCTGCTAGTTAAAACCTTGAACACCTGATAGTGGAAGATTGGAGTGAGAGCAAACAACTATGTTGGTGATAACTAATTAAGAACACCATGACTATCTTTCTTCTATGTTTATTTTCTCTAAGAACAAGATTCATTCTATTGTTTTCACTTGTTGTGTTCTTAGGCTTTTACATTTCATTTCTAATGTCATAGTTATGATATAATTAGAATTATGTGATGCTAAAATTGCAGGTAGTGGTCATTATCCAGACCTGACTTTGTGAATGCAGCACTTCGTGAAAGTAGTTGTAGCAGCTTGACTGAATGCAGTAGCCACTTAACTGAGTGAGGCAGCTAAGATAGTGAAGCCAAATACAATTCCACAGCAACTTCCTGCCAATTTTCACCACCTTTCCAGGACAGGTATCACATATCCTTTGTATCCAGGTATAGGTGAAGAACACCAGTGAGCCAAACGTAAAATAAATCACCGGGGAAAACAATAAGAACACTCAATATTCTACAATGACTGTTACCGAGATCCCATAACTGGATGGTAAATCAACCAGGGTGTACCCAGTTCTTTCCACAGATTAGAATTAGGCCAGCAGAAGAGGCCCAATAATCATAAGTTAAACGGGTTGCAACACTGAGGACAATGTATGATACAGTGGCACAGTCATGAGATAGATACTTAGTTAAGAGACTAATATACTCAGAAAATTTGTAATTGAACTGTATTGTTTGTTGTATGTCATTACATGTATAATCAATAGTTCCATTTATTTATAATAAATGATAAAAATTACAGGTTATTGTCTTTTTTTTAGAGTTCTCTTGTCATACTAAAATTGTTGTAAGCAATTACCCTAGATTAATTATTTAGTTGGTAGAGGAGAGGCAAGGAACCATTCCTCAGGACTTTTGGAATACTCAGTAAAAATTTCATTTTTTCCTTGAGGTATTCCTTGGTTCTCCAAAACTCTATTTAATGGTCTCAAATCATTGAGCCAGTAACAGCTAAATTAATTTTAATGGGCAGGATCACATTGAGTTAGAGGACCTCTAGATCCTGGATCTCTGTGGGGTTGAGCCATCAACTATTTATCCGACATCTACCTTTCTCACCACAAATCTTTCCGTTTGTCACAACATGTTCCAGTTTTTGTTTCCCTATAATGTGGCCAAACCATGATGGCTGCTTGTGGGATGTGGATTTTAATTCCTGAGAATGATTCGTTAAAATGTCTAGGGGTTTTTATTGATTCTCTGGTTAGAATGCAGGGTGATCAGGGATATTTACCACAAATCCCAGGAGAAAAGAGTTCAATCCTTGAAACAATGGCATCTGTGTGTAGGTTTCCCTTCCCACTTCATCACCCTTTACATTGTCTATAGTGCTAGAAGGATATTGATTGCTCACAATATATAAACAACCATTGTTGGACACCACATTTACTTGATGCACACAACACCTTTGGACAAACAGTTCAGGTATTAACTCAAGATCTGCATTTACATGTGTGTATATATATATATATATATATATATATATATATATATATATATATATATATATATATATATATATATATATATATATATATATATATATATATATATGTGTGAAATAAACACTATGCATTTTCAGACAGGCATGGGAATGATGTGCAGTATTACAACATAGTACCCAGTGACCCCCCAAACAAAACAATGTTATTACAAACAACACAGCAACCACAAATTGGGTCTACTTTCATTTTCCCTCATAATTAAGGCAACTAAAGATATTAAATAGAACCCAACATAACATGTTTCTGACACCTTTTACCATTCTCTCATTGTTAAAAATAATGAGTTGATGTCAAAATACTATACCATCTATACCATTGGAAAAAAAACTACTGACCTGTTACCTTCAGAAAAAAATTACCAACACATAAACAGCATTTTGTACTAATTAAATTAATTAATCGAGTCTATCTCCTGGTGTGCGGTTATGGGTTCACCTTTGCTGTCGATTAGATCCTTTTCCCCATTATCTGGGTACCGAATTAATGCACTCAGTTATGTTCTCACTATTTAGTCACTGGTAATTGGCTGGTGCAAATCATACTTTATAATCCAAAATAGAAATTACACACAATCACAAATCCCTCCGCGGGCTAGGATATTCGAGTACTCTGTTGCAGTAGGCTCGGTGTCTTTTTTTTGAAATTTGGGGCCTCAGGTTGATCTAACTTTCCGGAATTTCCACTTAAGCTCTGCAGAAGGTACTTTACCATCTCACCATACATGGTGCCAAGTAGACGTCCATTCAGCTGCTCTGCTTTAATATCAGAATCCCAAGTAGTTCAACAAAGATTTTACACCCACCAAGTCGCGAGTCTATAACCCATGGCATTTGGGTTGACATTGGACCAGCAAAGAGTTAGTCGTGGTTATCTAGTCCAGTGTAGAACTTTATATGACTGAGAGGCATCTCATGGTAGTATCTGTGACTAGGGCCACAATTGATCTATACCTACGTATATCCACAGATGAATAAATCCGGCACAGTAACATGTTAGCAAACAATTGGATGATTCCTCTTGTTGCTGATGTAGAGACATTTAGCTGCTTTCATATGGTCTTTTATCTGATGGGGTTCAGGGTTTGGAACCTTGAGGTAATCTGGTTTCGTAGTTATGTTTCAGATGATATTAAGTTTGTACCTTGGTTGTATTGGCTTATGTGGTTAATGTCTTCTCCCCATTTGTTTGAGTGGGTGTTCATAGCTAGAACTTGGTGTTGCATGGCTGGAACCTTATGTTTGACTGTTGCAGCTGTGAGATGTTCTTTCGAAGACTTATCCATTGTGGATATTAACTTGGTAATCCAACCAACAGTTGAAGGTTACTCACTGTTGTTAGTTTTAGTAACTTGAAGGATTGTCCCAGTTTCACTGACTTGGTTGAATGATGAGGCCATAGGTGATACTTCTCAGAAGTAACGCAAACGATACACTGTTTTCAGTACTCTGATGATCTTCATCTTTGTAGATTATTAGATCTTGAAGTCCATCCTGGATATTCCTACTAAAATAGGACTTAATCACTCACCCAGTCAGTTGTCTTCTAATTTATCTGTTGCTCGCTATGGAGCTATTGAGCGCAGCAGTCCATGGGAATTTATAGATGCAGACTATGGTTAGGACATTCACTTTCTGGCTGTTGACCCAGGATCCAGGGTTAGTGATATAGTCCCACCACATTCAACCACCACCTGCTTCTCTTCTATAGAAAAGGGATGACAAAGAATACAACACGGGCATTAACCTACTGTGATGTGTTAACTTTCACAAGACAATTACAAACAAAAATACAAAACAACAAGGGGAGAAGGGGAAAGGAGTGGGTGTCCACGTTCCACTGTCCCTCATTGCTGAGTAGAGCCATTCTGACTCTTAATAGTGAGTAAGGTATTTTCTCACTTTATTTTATGTTCTGTTGTTACTGGGACTATTAGAGGAGTGAAGTCATTCTGTCCATCCAACATGTTGATATTGTATCTCTCATTCTTGAAGAGAATAGCCTATACAGAATCTTTGTGGTTTCTAATGCCGCGTCTTCCTTTTGGCACTATAATCATCATTAGGTCAAGATTATACAACCTTGGCTTCTAAGTACTGACATACACATGGATTCTTACATCCACATCCTCTAATCCCAAGGTGCAACATTAAAATGTATATTCCCACAGTAAAAAGTAACAATCAGAACAAGGAAAATTCTCATACCAGAAAAAAAACATACATGTCCATTGTTCTGATATCAAGTACATGATAATCCTACATAATAATTAATCATAATGCTGATGCAGGGAGCCTTTGTTTTTGGATTTTCTCAGGGGTTAATCCATAACTAAAACATACATTGTTTCCCCCCACTGCGTACCGCAGATGAGGATAGTAGCAGCTGTGATATATTTTGTCAGGGACTGCTATTATTCAAGCAATTTATTCACATCAATCTTCGCTTCTGTTCCTACTACAGTGAGGTGATGCGGTTGAATCCTATCCGAACATGCATTTACATCACGCGTTTACTTTAATTGTTCATGAATTTATATTCAAACATGGCATGTCCCTAACACTATTTTATGAAATGATTATATGTTCACCCTCATATGGAGTGGTTACTAATCTGTTAACAAAATGATGGTACTAAAATTTAACACTATAGTTCCAAGTTACAGATTATGATGTGGCGAAGTATTTTATCCCCTGACTAAGGGTCAGGAATACGCGTAATCATTTGTATGTCCCCGCATGGATAAAACTTCCTTTCTATAGTACATAGATTATTTGCAGATTTCTAAGCATAAATAGTGAGATATTGTTCACAGTGCCTAGAAGTTTTAACATAGGAATATGAAATTGACAGAAACGAGTTTTCTTCTTTGAGGTATGAATCAGGAGTCTGTTCCTAATTTGAGAAGAGTTTCTGACGAGAGTTGATACTCTACATTACACATAATCTTTATAGATGAGCACTATTAGATATAAGTTCATAATGCCTATAAAAGATATTAACATAAGGATTAGAAATTGTAAAACATAGGAAAAATTACAGCGTGGCGCCCACATGTGTTTCCTTGATAAACATCATCCAGCCTGGTTTAAGAGAATTGTACCTAATTCTTAATTAAACATACTGGTCTATGTAATACATAAATCCATCTTAATAATGTAGATAACATACCAATAGCTTGAAGAGAATCATGGTTTTAAAAGGCAAAATACCTTTTCCCCACACGGGGAAAGAAATCCCACAAGGGAACGCACGTCTGTTTAGTTTCTTAGCTTGAACTAAAAATGGCTACACTGGGCCTTTGTCTTACAATCAGTCGACGACTGTTGGCCAGGTATGTAATAATAAAAATAAGGCCAAATCAATTAAGCTGCCACGGTCAGTCTATCGCTGTTTTATTTTCTCCTACATTAAGTAAGTTACTTAAACAGTAATTGAAAGGATTTGTTTATTTTTAAGGGAGTCAATGCTTAGGAAAGGGTAGGGACGTTTTTATTATATTACACTGCTTCATTCTGATGTTTGTAATAAGTGGTCGTTGTGACTAAGCCTCCCTCAAAATATCCAAATTGCTAAGTTTGGTTGCCCAATCAATTTTCAGCATTCTTGTACAAAATCACATCTCCAAGGTTTCCGATGATATTTTTTGCCTGTTTACTAATTGTCCAGAATTCGTAATCATATGTTACAACTGGATATTTGTAAAATAGAGGAACTCTTTTTTCTAACTTCGTAATGAATAATACTTTAGCTGAAACAATTAAAAGATATAATGAGATGTATTATATTATATGTCGGTATTATATAATATATAGTCATACTGAAAGACACACGGAGTCATGACCAGGGCGGGCTCTACCTCAGGTAGTATCGAAAAGGTCAACGGCTGAAACATTCTGGGAAAGGGGACTCTTTGTGACGATCTTTCAACCTATCCATTGCATCGGTTTTATCCCATGTCTCTCTCTCTCTCTCTCTCTCTCTCTCTCTCTCTCTCTCTCTCTGACTCTCTCCCCTATCTTTCTTCTTCTCTCCTTTCCTCTGCCCCTTCCCCTATTTTTCTCTCGCCCTCTCTCTCCCCATATCTCAGGCTTGTCAAGTTTGCACCCCGGCGGAGGTTTTATCAAAATGGAACATCTGTTATCCTCATGGTGCTTACGAGACTACAAAGGAATGACACCATTTCTTCCTGATAATGGCAAATGCATTGCTTGAAGAGATAGCGATCATACATGCACGTAATGGCATCCGCGATAGCACATTGGCTAGTCGGTTGGCAGCCGGCCCGTTGATCATGTGTTCACATTCTCATATTAACCTAGCCTCTTAGTCAGATATGACTGAGCTACCGTATGACAGTAGACGGTACTACCTGCTTTCTGTTAGCTCCGAATGTTGGGCGGCGCTTACCAAACTCGACATCCCACATTGTGGCAATGTCTTCGGGCAGAAGAGCTCAATTGGGAGAGTACAAGCCTTATCCTGGTGGAGGAAATGCAATCCAAAGACAAAATGTCATGGCAGAGCAGACCAGGCCCTAAGCCTTGGTTGGCAGCTGGTCTAGGATCGAAACTCCGACAGGCGGACAGTTAGAGCATTGCTTTGCTGGTCCGGCAGCTTCTGTAACTTGTCTTGTTCCAGATGTATAGAGTGAGAGAGAGAGAGAGAGAGAGAGAGAGAGAGAGAGAGAGAGAGAGAGAGAGAGGGTGTCAGTGAGAGGGAGAGAGTGAATGCGTGTGTGCGCACGTGCAAATGTGTGTGGAGAGAGTGTGTGGAGAGAGTGATTGAGCGAGAAATGGTGGGGGAATGTGTCAGTGCATGCATTCGTACGTGTATGTGTGAGAGTGAGTGAGGGAGTGTATGCGTGCGTGCATGCGTTCATGTGTATGTGTATGTGTGAGAGAGTGTGATTGAGAGAGTGAGTGGTGTGTGAAGGATTGTGTGTTAGAAAGTGAGACAGTGGGAGAGTTGATGTGTTAGTGTGTGTGTGTGTGAGCGCGCGCATGCGTGTGAGTGTGTGTATATGAAAGAATACAGAGAGAGAGAGAGAGAGAGAGAGAGAGCTGAACAGATGCATGTCATGTAACACGCATGTTATGTAACACGCGAATCCATATGTTTGTGTATTCTCATCTGTCATATCATCAGTTAAATACCATTTGATTTAATCATGCATAATATAAACTCATGTTCATTACTATAGTTTGAGTGAGTGAGTCAGTGAGTGTGAATGAGAGACAGAACGAGTGAGCGTGAGAGTGAATGAGTGAGCGGGAGAGTGAATGAGTGAGCGGGAGAGTGAATGAGTGAACGGGAAAGTGAATTAGTGAGCGGGAGAGTGAATGAGTGAGCGTGAGAGTGAATGAGCGGGAGAGTGAATGCGTGAGAGTGAATGAATGAGCGGAAGAGTGAATGTGTGAGCGTGAGAGTGAATGTGTGTGTGTGTGTGTGTGTGTGTGTGTGTGTGAGAGAGAGAGAGAGTGAGAGAGAGAGAGAGAGAGAGAGAGAGAGAGAGAGAGAGAGAGAGAGAGAGAGAGAGAGAGAGAGAGCATCAACATTTTTACGTCACATACATTTTATGTACACATTTTTCTCCATGTTTAACATTTTTATGAGACTGCTCATGACAAGTGTCAGTGTATGTGTGTGAGTAAAGTGTGGGAGTTCGTTCATACTAGTTTCAATACTAACGTGAGACATTTTGTATGTGTCTAGATGTGAGGAAGTGTGAGTGTATGTGGAGGATGTGTGTGAGTGTGGGGATATGTGTGGGTGGGGGTGTGTGGGTGGGGGTATGCATTTGGATGGGTTGGGGTGTGTGGGTTTTGGTGGGTAGTGGTATTTGTGGGTGTTGGTGGGATGTGTGGATGGATGTGTGGGGGTGAAAGTACGGGTGTTGGAATGGGTGTGGGGGATGTGTGTATGGGTGGAGGATATGTGTATGGGACGGATGCAGGGGATGTGTGTTTATGTGGGTGGAGATGTGTGGATGGTTTGAGGAAGTATGTGTGGGAGGCGGGGTTGTGTGGGTAGGGGATTGTGTTGGGTGGATTTGGGATGGAAGGGCCGATGGGGAGAAGTGTATGGTGTGTGGGTTTGAGATATGTGTGCGGTGTGTTGGT
This sequence comes from Cepaea nemoralis, assembly GCA_014155875.1. Lineage (NCBI taxonomy): Eukaryota > Metazoa > Mollusca > Gastropoda > Stylommatophora > Helicidae > Cepaea > Cepaea nemoralis. Next base: position 20,868 of record JACEFZ010016684.1, read on the forward strand.
GGGGAATGTGTGAATGATGTGTGGGTGAAGGGTATGTTTGTGGTGGTATGGGTGGAGGATAGTGTGTGGTGTAGGGGATGTGTGTGATGGGTGTGGGGAATGTGCGTATGGGTGGGGTATATGTGTGGGTGAGCAGGGGATTGTGGTGGTTGGGGGAAGTATGTGGGGGAGTGTGTGTGGGAGATGTGTGTATGTGGATGGGGAATGTGTGGGTGGGGGTGTGTGAGTGGCTTAGGGATGTGTAGGTGGGTGATGGAGTTGTATGTGTCGGGGTGGGATGTGTGAGTGGGTGGAGGATGTGTGTGGGGGTAGGGGTATTGCGATCAAGAGATGTTTGGTTGGGAGTGGGTTGGTAGGGGTGTGTGGGTGCGTAGTGGAGGATGTGTGAGTGAGTGTGTGTTGGTGGACGGGTAGGGAATGCGTGTGTGGGTGGGGAGAGGTGTGTGGTGTGTTGGTTGGTGATATTGTGTGGGTGAGGTATGTGTGTGTGGGTGGGGGATTTTTGTGGTGTGTGAGTCGGGGTATGTGGGGTGGATGGGTAAGGGTATCTGTGTGGGTGGGATTATTTTGTGGTATCTGGGTGGGGGATATGTGAGTGGTGTGTAAGTGGGGATGTGTTGGTGAGGGATATGTGTGTGTGTGGTGCGTGGGTTGGGAATAGTGCATGGTAGGAGGTGTATGTGATGTGCGGGTGGGGGATTGTGTGGTGGGGGATTAGGTTAAGGCATGTGTGGGTGGGTGGAAGTTGTATGTGTGGGTGGTGGTGTGTGTGTGAGTGGATTGGGGATGTATGGGTGGTTAGGGAGATGTGTGTGTGTGTGTGGGGGGGGGGGGGTAGGGACATGTCAGTTGGTGGGGATGTGTGTGTTTGGTTTGGGGATGTGTGAGTGGATGTGCGATGTGTGGGTTGGTGGGGGATTGTGTGTGTGGGTGGGGAATATGTTGTCGATGGAGATGTGGCTGGGGGAAGGGTGGTTTGAGGTGTGGGTGGGGAGAGGATGTGTGGGGTAGAATGTGGATGGGCGTGGGATGTGTGGGTTGGTGGGGGAATGTTTGTGGGTGGCGAGTGTGTTTTGGTTGGGGGATCAGGTGAGGGCAGTGTGTGTGGGTGGGGGATGTGCGGGAGGGGGATGGGTCGGTTGGTGGGGTATGTATGTGTCCCTTGGTGTGCGTGTGTGTCGGTAGGTGGGGGTGTGTATGTGTCCCTTGGTGCGCATTGTGTGGGTAGGTGGGGGTGTTGTGTGGGTGGGGTGATGTATGGATAGGTGGGAGATGGGCTTCATACCATGGTAATTAGCCTTGTTTATGTTTACAACATTCATTTCACAATGTTTATTTTTCTTCCTATGCAAATGTATAATGCTCTTGATGAACGAAAGACGAGTGATTGGAAGGGCCGAATGTAAGACGGGCCTGCGCGCCCAATTTGTGACCCTAATAAAGTTGATTTGATTTGATTTGATTTGTATAGGTGTTATCTTTTCTCTGGAGTAAATTGGCAGGCCGAAAGAGGGATCATGCTGCATGGGCAACACATGGTCTCTATATCTTAGCCCAGGCTTTGTGCTATGGAGAGGCAAATTGGCCTTATCAGCCACACTCGCCACCGCCATTAAGCCTTTTTGACGCACAATGTACCAAACTATCGTATGTCAAGACGGAAAGGTGCCAATAAAAATTAATCTAGCCTAAAAGGGCATCACGACATATTTAGGGAAGAAAAGAACCTTGTCATGTTTCACAGTCACCACGGTAGTTTTTATATGACTGTCATGTCTGCTTATTTACATAATGGTGTTTTTCCTTTGTGTATATCAGATGTTGGCTACGTGGCGAAGGGTTTACGAAAACAGTTTGTGATTCCGCATACCCGCATACGAAACACAGCTGAGTGCGATTTGGAAGCAGACCGCGTGGAGTTTTTTTTTTTTTTTTTTTAACGAAATGGTATGGGTACCTGTCGTTCAGAAAACAATGGCAAACTACTGAACGTAAACTAGCCAAGAGATCACAACAGAAAAAATAAAAATGCTGGGATTGACTGCAATATCCTGTAAAGGATATGCAACTAACTTTTCTTTTATATCAGATGCCACGGTATATCTCTGCTTCGGGCAGAGTTACAGGCTTCCATTCAACAATAAAGAACAAAGAGTATCTGTTTGATTTTCCCCCAGGACATGCTGGTGTGCAGGGAAACGAGCAGGTGGCCAGGGTTGCTGGGTCTGCACCGCTCGGTGGGGATTTGATGCATGATAAAACGGATGTGGTCGGTGTCCTCAAGGATTGTGTGTATATTGCAGAAGAACAGATAAACAATATAAAATGACACAACGTAATGCAGCTTTACAGAACAGAATTACGAAACATACAGGATGTTGCGGCGAGTAGCCTTCATCAGCAAACAAATACATACACAAAATACAACGTATAGTCACACAAAAGACCCTCCGGTGACTACATTAAGGCATAAGGACGGGATGAGAAGAATAAAAAGATGATAAATTGAAAGCAATGAAGAGAAAATTAAAATGTGAAAAAAAGTTGCTACTTATATCAAAATCTCAGTCTGTGTACTGATATAAATCATCAAAGCCTCCAGAGAATGGTAATGCAGGGAGTGATGTGAGTATCTGGCCGACACTCAGGACTCCGAGGAAGGCCAGGCGAATACTTATTCAGATTGCTACTGGAGCAATATTATTGAGATTCTTCTCTGACTGTTGATGACAATGATGGAACACGTATGGGAATGTCTGGAGGGCTATGATGTCGGTTCCTAACTCAGCTCAAGTAAATTGTTGTTTAAGGATGTGCATGTATTTAAGGATTGTGTATGTATTTAAGGATGTGCATGTATTTAAGGATTGTGTATGTATTTATTTGCTGATGAAGGCTTGTCGCCGCAACATCCTGTATGTTTCGTAATTCTGTTCTGTAAAGCTGCAGTACGTTGTGTTATGTTATATATTGTTTATCTGTTCTATCTGTTAGCAGCACATCGAAATCCTCACCGTCTGATATGCACAGGTATCCATCATCATATTATAAATGATGCTGATGATGGTGATGATGATGATAGTGATGATGGTGATGGTGATCATGATGATGATGATGATGATGGTGATGGTGATGATGATGATGGTGATGATGATGATGATGATGGTGCTGGTGATGAGGTGATGATGATGGTGATGATGATGGTGATGATGATGATGGTGATCATGATGATGATGATGATGGTGATGATGATGGTGATGATGATGATGATGGTGATGGTGATGATGATGATGATGATGATGATGATGATGATGATGATGATGGTGGTGGTGATGGTGATAGTGATAGTGATGATGGTGATGGTGATCATGATGATGATGATGATGATGATGATGATGATGATGATGATGATGGTGATGATGATGATGATGATGATGATGATGATGATAATGGTGGTGATGGTGATGATGGTGATGGTGATCATGATGATGATGATGATGATGATGATAATAATGATGATGGTGATGATGATGATGATGATGATGATGATGATGATGATGGTGATGATGATGGTGATGGTGATGATGATGAGGATGATGGTGATGGTTATGATGATGGTGATGGGGATGGTGATGATGATGATGAGGATGATGATGATGATGATGATGATGATGATGATGATGATGATGGTGATGGTGATGATGATGATGATGATGATGGTGATGGTTATGATGATGGTGATGGTGATGATGATGATGATGATGATGATGATGATGATGATGATGATGGTGGTGGTGATGGTGATGATGATGATGGTGATGGTGATGGTGATGATGATGATGATGATGATGATGATGATGATGATGATGATGATGATGATGATGATGATGATCATGATGATGATGATGATGATCATTATCATGATCATGATAGTTATTATATTATAGTTTAACTGCCAAAATGTTAGCTTCCTAATCCAATCCATTAAGGGATGTGATCCCACATTCTACCTTTTGGACAACGTTTTTTTGTTTTAAATGTCGGTTGAAGGATTAATTTCGCTTGATCATTATATGTTAAATTTATTTTGTGAACTATGCAACCGACGAGGCAGGAAAATATGCCAGGCTATAAATGCGGAATATATTGCTTGTGTCTAAATGAGTCAAATATCTCATAAACTGCCTTAGGTTTATTAAACAGAAATACTTCGGACATTATTAACAGATTCAGGCCCTATGAAAACCTAGGTTTGGCCAAACAAAAATGGACAGCGGAAAATGGGAAGTGGGGGTGTGTCACAGTTATGATTTAAATGTTGTTAATGTGGTAGCAGACATGTTTGATTATATATCACACTAAAAGGAGGCGGCATAGGTAAAACGACTGTATTGATATTGTAACTGTAGTTTGATTTATACGTCTATGAAAATTACGAGAAATTTAAATAAGGCGATTTATCAGTCCATGGCAATTAATTAGATAAACATGGCAGTGGTTAAGACAGGACAGTGATAGACAGAAGGCGGTGATCAGCGCGGTGGTCTGTATAGCATCAGCTACAGGATGATGATTTTAGTGATAATGCTGCTGATGATGATGATGGTGATGATGATGATGGTGATGGTGATGCTGATGATGGTGATGATGATGATGGTGATGCTGATGATGATGATGGTGATGATGATGATGGTGATAGTGATGATAGTGATGCTGATGATGGTGATGGTGATGATGCTAATGATGGTGATGATGATGATGATGATGATGATGATGATGATGATGATGATGGTGATGCTGATCATGGTGATAATGATGACGATGATGATGATGATGGTGATGCTGATGATGGTGATTGTGATTCTGATGATGGTGATGATGATGATGATGATGATGATGATGGTGATGCTGATGATGATGATGATGATGATGATGGTGATGCTGATGATGATGATGATGATGATGATGGTGATGCTGATGATGGTGATGCTGATGATGGTGATAATGTTGCTGCTGATGATGATGATGATGATGATGGTGATGCTGATCATGGTGATAATGATGACGATGATGATGATGATGGTGATGCTGATGATGGTGATAATGTTGCTGCTGATGATGATGGTGATGCTGATGATGGTGATTGTGATTCTGATGATGGTGATGATGATGATTGTGATGCTGATGATGATGATGGTGATGATGATGTTGGTGATAGTGATGATAGTGATGCTGATGATGGTGATGGTGATGATGCTAATGATGATGATGATGATGATGATGATGATGATGATGATGATGATGATGATGATGATGATGGTGATGCTGATCATGGTGATAATGATGACGATGATGATGATGGTGATGCTGATGATGATGATGATAGTGATGATTATGATGGTGATGCCGAAACAAATCCGAAACATGACCGCCCACATTTACCGGCACGGCACATGATGATAATGATGCTGATTCAAACACAAGACCACCGTATCGGCAGGTAAACGTGCTAGCCACAGCACTACCTCAGCCCCGATCGTAGCGCAGACACCACAATTTCTATCGCTGTAATGGCCCCTGTTTGTTTAACAAGATTAGTATCTCCTAAGTTATTAATATTTTATTACCATTCTAAATCCCCCGACTTATGGAAGCCCGTTTGTGTTCACTAGATTTGTTCCTTGCCATATTTCATGTCATTTATTTATGCCGAGACTACTAAACATATATTTGTGTTATTGGATTCTCGGGTCGGATCACGTGAGACCTTTAATACGACTGACTCGCTTTTGATATTCTGGTTCCTGGAGTGTTGCTGTTTTCCAGGACAGTGAATTCATGTGTAGTTTATTCTCTTGGAGAGCTTTCAGGGCGGTAGTGGATGTTTTTATGGTATTATCTGAGTGATTTATGGGTGGTGAAGTTCGTCTGTGTGATCAGGAAGGGATAAATCAGTATACTATCATATAAGTGTTTGTCTGTCTGTCTGTTTGCCTGGCTGCCCTCCTGCCTGTCCGTCTGTCTATCGTCAGCCCGTCTATGTATCTATTTTTCTGTTTACCTGCCTGCCTGCCTGCCTGCCTGCCTGTCTGTCTGTCTGTCTGTCTGGTATTCGTTAATCTTCCTGGTCAAGTGCTCAGAAGGTGATGCGGTGGTTTTCGGACTCTAATACGATTTGCGAGGGCAGTTAATTTCGGAGACCATTAGGGTAGTCACCGGAACTACGGAGTTCGTGCTATATGGGATGTTTTCAACAGGTGATTATCTGTTGTGTGGAGAGTGAGGGTGAAAGAGTGAGGGCGGGATGGGGGAAGTAATGAAGAGAGGCAGAAAGAGAGAGAGAGAGAGAGAGAACAAGAGAGAGGGAGAGAGAAAGATTGAGTGGAGGAGAGTAGGGAGGGAGAGGAGAAAGAACAAAAAAGGCGAGAACGAGAGAGTGAAGGAGAGGGAGTGAGACAATAATAAAGATAGGGAGAGAGAGTGAAAGAGAGAGATGGAGAGAGAGAGAGAGAGAGAGAGAGAGAGAGAGAGAGAGAGAGAGAGAGAGAGAGAGAGACTGAGAGAGAGAGAGAAACTGAATAAAACCCGGTATAATGAATTCGATATTCTTACCTCTAACGACTTGTAACTGATCAAAGTGTAATGTGTGTCAATGAACGTAATGCACTCTTGCTTTTTATCACTGTGGTTATTGTTCTAATGTACTCTGACCTAATATGTTAATATGAAAAACATTCAAGTGCCTGCGACTCGCTGTAATAGAGTGACTACTTTCCTGCTGGCCGGGTGGTTTAGAGTTCGAATCTTCTTTGAATCGGGATGTTTTTTTCTCCCACATACATGTGCTCTCAAGTCTACCCAGCCTAATATAAGTCAATTGTATTTCCTTTCCATGACGTCGCAATCAACCCCAGCATTTTAGGGCTTGTTTGTGATTTCTTGACAAGTTTACATTTAGTAATTTGCCTTTTCTTTTGACAAGTATTTAACAACTGGGACTCATGCCACTGTATGAAAACCAGTGTTAGACGGTATTAGACCGTCTAATACCAAAGCGAACGTGTTTCGAACATTATAAAAGGAATTGCGAATTGCATCTGTTTAGGAAGCAGGCCGCTGTGTGTTGGTTTCCTTACAATTGTATGAGTGCCGGTCGTTCAGAAAGCAATGGCAAAGTACTGAACGTAAACTTTCCCAGGAATCACACATAGCGAAAACATGCTGGGGTTGACTGCTAAGTCCTGTAAAAATATATGCAGAAACTTACTTTACTTTACTTTACTTTACTTTACTTTACTTTACTTTACTTTACTTTACTTTACTTTGAAGAGTTAGCAGTATTGATAACCGGTATTCATAGTTCGCAAATAATTTACTAGTAAATTTTATAATTTGCTGAAAATATTTCCCTAATATTTATTCTATCTAATCTCCACAGCCGACGGAACACATTCCTGCAACATCCATTATTCTGCCGATGAGGATCAAACATTTCCATTCCTCTAATCCTGTCCTGCATCACTCAACGTCACCACTGAAGTTCAACCTGCGCCATGACTGCACTCCAAGGGCAGGTGTAATTATGAGGTAATTAGGCAGGAGGAGATATTTACTGTAATCACTACAGACTAGAGGGACTACGGTGGCTCGTGAGTGCCAGGAGGGGATATTTACTGTAATCACCACAGACTAGAGGGACTACGGTGGCTGGTGTTTGTCAGGAGGGGATATTTACTGTAATCACCACAGACTAGAGGGACTACGTTGGCTGGTGTTTGCCAGGAGGGGATATTTACTGTAATCACCACAGACTAGAGGGACTACGGTGGCTGGTGTTTGTCGGGAGGGGATATTTACTGTAATCACCACAGACTAGAAGGACTACGGTGGCTGGTGTTTGCCAGGAGGGGATATTTACTGTAATCACCACAGACTAAAGGGACTACGGTGGCTCGTGATTGTAAGGAGGGTATATTTACTGTAATCACCACAGACTAGAAGGACTACGGTGGCTCGTGATTGCAAGGAGGGGATGTTTACTGTAATCACCACAAACTGAAGAGGTTACGATGGTTCAGCGCTTAGCACTCTTGATTGCTGCACAGGTAGTCTTGTGATTATAACTTTCATCGAGATGATGTTTTTATTTTTAACATTAATCTGATCTTTCTGGTCAATCCAGGTTAAAATGGGAACAGAAAATATAATGAAAACTAAAGGCTACCAGCGTGATACTGACGACATCATACTTCGAGTGCAGGAGTCTGGACAAATTACGGGAAAGCACCATACACATAATAGCACCAATCTATGGAGTTTATACGATGTAAGAAAGTCACTATTGTAATATACTATTTCTGATAAAACTGTTCTTCATAGGTATTTCTAAGCAGTAGAAATGTACTGTTCAGGATGCTGTTAAGCATGCCTGGAGTGCATTCCATTGAAGAATAGAAGCAGCTAGCGGCCTTAGCTGTTGTTGCTGAGAAGTTAAGAACGATGCACATGTTTGGTTTGAAGAGCACTAAGTCTCTAGGTGTTGCCAGATTTGGTGGCCTGCGCTTTCTGCGCATCCGACGTCGAGAAGCGAACCCAGGAGCTTCTGACATACAATACCTACGACATGCTGGCGCCATGTCAGCGGCCATCGCCAAAAACATGTCTTCCCTGATGAGTCAGTCAAGTGACTTTATTCAAAGCTCTACGAAGTCTGAAACGTCGGATTTTCTGGAGGCTCACAGCCACTATTCTTTCATTGCTGTGGTAGCTTTAATGTCTCTGTTTCTGGTTGTGACCATATCAGCTACAGGGTTGTTGCTGGCCTTCTGCAGAAAAAAGAATACGGTCTTCACGGCGCCGGCCAAGTCCGACAATGATTCCCAGTTCGAGCTTGATGATATTGATAGTTCTGATGTAGAAATCTGTAGAGGGGATAAAGGCGAGTGTTATATGCATCTTAGTGATGATTATGATGACGACGACGATGAAGAAGACTGCAACAGTAAAAACAGCCAGGAAAATGATAATGAAGAGAATGAAAAAAACAGTCATTGTGCTAAACAGCTAACGAGGTTTCAAAGAATTCGGGAGATATTAAAACATTATAGCTCACTCACGACATCTAAGAAACCCAAGGAGTTTTCTAAGCCGAAATCATCAAAATCTGTGGCTCCCCTTCTCCATTCCAATAAAATTGTACGATCTGACAGTCAGACCGACAGGAACTCTACTGATCTACAAGAAAAGTCCACAAAAAGGACTTCAGAGCTGCAAGTGAAACAAATGAAACACAGACAACAAGACTGGGTAGCTGGATATAGCAAGGTGGTTTGCCACAACCCAAACCACAAACATCAGTACAACCACTTTAACTTTCTACATCGTCACCATCACCACCAACGCCAAAGCAAACCACATCGTGCTGGACGAACCCACATTGTACATCCCTGTTGCCAGCATCACTTTTCCTCCAGCTCTGGCAGACTTCAGCGGTCTCACACAATCCATGCCATTCCTCAAACAGCCCAGCGGAGCCTGTCTAAGCCAGTCTCTGACACCCAGACCAGCAGCATCACAATCACCATAGAAGATGTTGATGCAGCTAAAGACGTCGTTGTCCTTGACCCAGTACCTCGTGATGTCACTCCGACTCAGCATAAACCCGCTGAAGCATCAGAAATGGACATCTTCAACGACGCAGACGACGATCAAGTCAGTTCTAAGACAAAATCCCCATTCGATAATTTACAACTACGTCTTGAAGATGACAGCTACAAGGAAGGATGCATAAATCAAATCGATCACGTCTTAGAAAAAGTAAATATTGAGTCCCATCGATCACCGAGCGGTGATTCAGTTAATAACACCCAGAATGTTCCCAGCTTTGATAATGGCGCATGTGTCTGGGTGAGGACTGAAAATGAGGGAAGTTCTGCCTTTTCCAGTTGTAACATGTGCTTTCCCAAGTCTGAAAGCCACCAGAAAATTGAATCAGATGCTGGGCCAAGCCCACACAGCACATCAAGCTTACCTTTATCATCAAGCAAAGAAAGCAGCACCTTTGCAGCAATATCTGATGTACATGTACCAAACCTTCAAAACATTTCAAAGGCAACCGAACCATTTCAGTCCCAGACATCTTCACATGAATCCCAACCAACGGAACTGCCTTCAACTTGTGATACAGATTTCAGACAATCTTTGCCAACACGTAAAGTTGTACGTAATTTGCTAGAAAACGCGAACTCACCTAACTCGATATTTAACTCAATCCCAGCGCCTTCTGGAAGCAACAGTGAATTTAATCAGGGCCCAAGAGAAGGACCTAAATCGAAAGCCCATCAACCTTTGCTTACAGCGCACACGTCTCCACAAACTGTCAAATGTCAAGGCAGTAGTCTAGATATTGACAATCCAATATCGTATTTGCCATTGGTAAAATTCTCCAATTCTGCTGGCTACAGCAGGAGTCCTTCACATGACGCAGAAGAACATGAACTGGGAAACTCGGGCTCTGAACAAGAAACCAACACTGCATCCAAAGAGAATTCATTCACAGATAGCGTGTTCAATGTTTCTAGTAAACGTTGGGATCTGCATTCCAATTCTCACCATGGTGATGATGTTGTTCATGTTCACAATAATGATGAGGGTGATGATGATGCCTATTATCTGAACAAATCTGACTACGATGGCGACGACGACGAAGATGACCAGACAGCAGCTTTGTTGAAGTAGCTGAGCCAGTTGCAAGGAATGATAATTCAGTATCTGTGTTAAGGAATGGATGTTCGTGAACTTAGACCACATCCATAGGTAATCAGTCTACCTCGGCAAATACGCAAATTATCTATGGAGCTCACTGTTGTAGAATCTCCTTCTTCTTCACAAGCCTTGTCTGGAGTAGACATCGGCAATCATGGCCCTTCATCGTTTTTCATCATCTTATGTTTTGATGAAGTTGGGCTTGCTTTTACTATTATTTGTTGCCGACTGTTAAAGCTTCCCATTGACATTTTTCTCTGCTTTCCTCTGTCTTTCCAGCCAACTACTCTCCAACATAAGGTAAATTTGAATAACGAAGACACAAAGAATAGATTGCACGATTTATTGCCTGTCCTATTTCGCTGCTTCTGGTCAGGTATATTTTGCAGAAATCACACAACACAAACTAAGGCCGTAAGATAATTGTTTTAGGCTGAAATATACAACACACATATTCACACATTAATTTGAATTGTCTATTACCGTGATGTTAAACTGACTATCATGTATGTGTTGTTTTTTTTGCACAAAGTTGGCTTTTGTGAACGAATGGCAATTGCCTCTGCCAGGTTTAACATGCGACCATTTTGTGTGTTAAACAACGAAACGCATTATTCCTATCAATCGCGTGACAGTTTAGAAAATGTGCCACCTTTGTGTAAGCAAAAAGGCATGACATTCAATTTAATAATACTATGGTAGACAATTAAATTACTATTCGAATATGCATATTGTATATTTCAGTTAAGGACTCTAATTGAATATTAAGAAAACAGTAACAATGGTGATATTAACGAAAAAGGTGACATCAAAATGTGAAATAGAAATGGAAAGTAACATTCTTAACCAAGCGGATAATTTTATAACCATTAGGACTTTTATAACATCAAATGGAAGGTGTACAACAGATATTAAGAAAAGAATAGTACAGTCATAAGCTGCATTTAAAAAATTGAAAAGAATCTTATGCATTAAGTCACTATCTTTGAATGTAAGAACGAGTGTGCTGAAGTGCTATATAGGACCTGTTTAGCTGTATGGCTGTGAATCTTGAAATGTGAATGAATAAATTAGGAAGCACTAGAAAGCAACAGAGATGTGGTTTCCTGAGACCAATGTTGCGAATTCCTTGGACTGCCAGAGTAACTAATGACTAATACGTAAAACAGGGACTAATACCTAAAAGAAGCTAATGAAACTAGAACATTATATACAACAATAAGAAAGAGACAAACAAAAATGAAGAACATGGAGACGACTTCAACGATCAAAGGGAAGAGATGCAGAGAAATGATGCTGGATGAGGGAATATCATCAGCAGAGTTGATCCCGAACACAAAAGACCAAGATCCGTGGAGAGAAATGAACGCCTCTGTTAGCTGGAAAGGCACTTGATGATGATGATATTTCTGTTGAAGGATTTATCTAGTCACTTTATGTTCTGGTATTTCAGCATTACTTACCTGACGAGATGCAGCAATAAATCATATAATCATTTGTCTGTGTCATCGTTATTCAAATTCATCACGGGAAATCATAGCTTTACATAAGGCTAATTGTTATATGCCATTTGTACGGGGGAAGTCAATACATAAGTCACACATGGCTGTTGAAAAATAACTAACTATGATAATAACTTGAAACCAGTTTATGTTTATACATACATTGTCCCTTTATTTCTCAAAATAATTTCCACCAACATTTATGCACTTATCCCATCGTTTTATCAGTCATCCCAAACCGGTTGCATAGCACTTCGTGCTCTGTTTTCTAAACCACATTTTCACTTCACATTCAACTTCGGCGTCATTCGCGACATGTCTCGCGCCAAGGTGGTTTTTCAGTGGACCAAAAGGGTGGAAATCGCTATGGGCTAAGTCGGGCATGTAAGGTGGATGTTCCAGAACTTCCCACCTTAGTTGTTTAATTGTCTCCTGAGTTAATCGAGCCGTATGTGGTCTGGCATTGTCACGGAGAAGCAACACTCCTCTAGACAGCAGTCCTGGAAATTTCAATCGATCATGCATTATGCTGTATGCTGAACAATGTGAGCACCATATTGCAGATGCTACAGAGTCTATCGTTACTCGCCTGTCACCTCTAATCATCTCCTCCACCCGCTGTACGGATCCTTCTGTTGAAATCTCAACAGGACGACCAGATCGGATTTCATTAACAATTTTAGAGCGTCCTTGAGAAAATTTTTCTACCCAGCTATGCACGGCTTTACGGGACAAACATTTGTCAGCATAAACAGGAAGCATTTCCTTATGAATGTCCTTTGCAGGCAGTCCTTTTGCCCACCAAAGAAAGAAAAGAAAGCGCGCAACAGCCCTTTGCACTTTGGTTGTACACTCCGTAAGTACAGTTGCTATTTTGTTTATGCGATGTGCATGCGCATGCGACACATAGCGCTACCTTACGAACGGCAATATAAATTTCGATGTTGCTGTCACCTAATGACACCTGTAAAAAACACCAACTACATTTACCTGCCATCCCATAGATCTTTATGACTTACTTATTGACTCTCCCTCGTAATATTAATATTCCTGCTAACATGTATTTGTCTTGTCTTTATTGTTTCCCTGGGTGACCTGGTCACTCTTGCAAATCTCAATATCTCAGAGTTTATTTTCGTCTCGGTGTCTTCGAGAATTCTTCAGAGAGTGATGCTGTCATATGCATAGATGGGTCGGTCATTCCAAGTTCATGGGCCTTTACGGCTCAACTGGAGGGAGAATTGTGAAGGAAGATTCTTGTGCTTTTGCCTTGACCACAAGTAGTATGGCTATGGAAGTCATGACAGTAAGTAAAGCAATAACCTGGCTCGAGACACAGACCTTCACTCGGGCATGTTTCCTTAATGACTGAATGAGTATGCTCAATAGGATAGAGATGGGTCGGATCCGAAGACAGTGGCTGATGTCTCTGGAGCATTCACGACTGGCAAAGATTAGTTTCATTTTCGTGCCAGGGCATGCGCGTTTACAAGGAAATTAGCAGGCTGACAGGCTTGCAGGTAAGGCTACTGTGGAGGGCGGACGAGCTATGGACCACTCTACAAGAAATTAGACTTTTGCGAGAACCAAGTGATGAATGTGAATCTACAACCATGGTGAGACTGCTAGAAACGCAGGTTAAAGGTAGTGTGGCCAGACAAGATCACTATGCAGGAAGCCAAAGACGATTAATAAACCAACACAGAAGTGGTGTCATGACACGGTAACCGCTGCGGGATTTACTGAGGAAGGGATCCGAGCGCTTATGGACTGAATGGTTCGATGTGCAATGAGGATGATCTGTCAACTAACTAACTAACTAACTAACTAACTAACTAACTAACTAACTAACTAACTAACTAACCTAACTAAACTAACTAAACTAACTAAACTAACTAAACCAACTAACCAACTAACCAACTAACCAACCAACTAACTAACTAACTAACTAACTAACTAACTAACTAACTAACTAACTACCCAACCAACCAACCAACTAACTAACTAACTAACTAACTAACCAACTAACTGACTGACTGACTGACTGACTGACTGACTGACTGACTGACTCTTCCTCTGTAATCTCTAAATTTGTGTTAAAACCCCACTGTCTCTAGCTGAGGGGAAACTGTTGAAGCTTGCTGGAAATTAACTTGTGGAATATTAAACTTTAAAATTAATAAATTGGCGTCCAGATAGTTGAGTCTAAGTTAAGGTTAACGAGCGACATAAACTAGACAAGGTATCACCAACGGTTTATCATCATCATCATCATCATCATCATCATCATCATCATCATCATCATCATCATCATCATCATCATCATCATCATCATCATCATCACCACCACCATCACCATCATCATCATCATCATCACCATCATCATCATCATCATCATCATCATCATCATCATCATCATCATCATTATTTGAGTGTTTCGCAGTTCGCATGTTATTACAAAATGTTCATTTTCTTGTTGACTGACTTGCATTCTTGCCCTCATATATTAAACATATTTATAGTTGTTTGTCTTTCCCCTATAAGTCGCTTTCAATTGGTATAATCAATCAATCAATCATGTGCCATGCCGGAAAGCGTGGGCGGTCATGACTCGTCATTTCACTCGATCACCAGAGTCGTGGATCAGCTCAATGTTCCTGTCTCGTCCATGTCATATGGCCAAGCCATCCAGGTACTTTCCTCTCGGCCTTCCTCTTGGTCTGTTCCCTTTGATATTGCCAGCTGTCACTAAGTTCTCCAATCCATTTCTTCTCATAACATGTCCAAAACATTTGACTGTCTACGTCTAATTTCTCTAATCAATTTACGATTTTCATTTGTCTCCTGTAGTACTTGGTCATTGGCTATCTGTCCATGGTATTCTTTGCATTTTCCTCAGAAACCACACTTCTGCAGCAATCAGATGTTTTTCAGCTTGACTGCACATTGTCCAAGTTTCACATCTATACAAAAGAACAGGCTCTATGTATCCCCTCAACACTCTTTTTCTCGTTTCAATTGACATCTTTGTATTGGTTAGAATGTTTTTCATCTTGCTAAAGGCTACTTTCGCCATGGCGATTCTTGTTCTAATCTCTTCAAGGCATCTCCCATCAGATGTTATGACTGTTCAGAGATGATAATTGTACCGATTCACTTGTTGAAGCATATTCCCATTTACTTGTATATTACATTGTGGTACTTTGTTCTTCCTAGTGACGACCATAACCTGTGTCTTCTTACAATTTAATTCCAGCCCCAGCTGCTCACTGTGTACAACAACTGCGATTACTAATTGTTTTAGATCTTGTGTATTGTCTGCAATAAATACTGTATCATCTGCATATCTAATGGTATAAAGGGAACTATTAATTAATTCATATAAAGCAATAACAGAGATACAGTAGATATAAATCACAATAGACAACAAACAGTTGAAAACTACGAGATGTATACATGATTTATCAGATTGTAATTTTCACCCTAAATATCGTGTTTCAGAAATTAATTTGACAATTTGGTGGAGTAAATTTTGGATTAAAATTTGTAAACTGAAATTTGAAGCTCATAGCTTGAATATGACTGAAAATGTCAAAACATGTTAACATACATATTATCAAAAGTAAATTGTAGAACTATTGGAGTGGAATAGGAGCCAATGGAAGAAGAAGAGGAGGATAAGGAAGCAGTAGAAGCAGCAGGAGAAGATGATTAAAAGAAGGAAGAAGCGAAGAAGAGTATTATGACGACGAAGAAGACGTAGAAAAGGATTAGGACGAAATAGAACAAGGAAAGAAGAAGAAGAAAATTATGATGCAGAAATAAAATAATAATAATAATAAAAGGAAGAAGAAGAAGAAGAAGAAGAAGAAGAAGAAGAAGAAGAAGAAGAAGAAGAAGAAGAAGAAGAAGAAGAAGAAGAAGAAGAAGAAGAAGAAGAAGAAAAGAAGAAGAAGAAGCATATTGATGTGAAACTGGACAATGAGCAGACAAGCTGAAAAACATCTAATAGAAGTGGAAATGTTGTTTCTGAGGAAAATGCAAACAATACAATGGACAGAAAAACGAATGGGCAAGTCCTGTATGACACAAATGAAAACCGTAAACTGATTAGAGAAATTAGACGTAGACAGTAAACATTTTTGGGATATGTTATGAGAAGAAATAAATAGAGAACTTGGTGACAACAGACAAGATTGAGGGAAATAGAGCACCGGGAAGGCAGAGAAGTATTTATCTGGATGGCTTGACTACATGGCATGGTCGAAACAAGAACACAGAGCTGATACACGACACTGGTGGTCGTGTGAGAAGGCGAAACCTGACCGCCTCGCTTGTCGGCATGGCACATGATGATGAGGAGAGCT